>JASEVX010000004.1:110185040-110546157 GCA_031761405.1 Serripes groenlandicus | reverse complement strand
ATTTCAAAGTGGTCACACTTATACCGTGTGATCAGGAGAACGGCAAAGTACTAGGTACATAACTCTGGTCTGTTTATTTTAGTTATCTCCATTTTTCCTTATTTAGTTCAGCGATTGTCTCAATTAATTTCCATTGTATCCATTTCAAACTTGGTTTGTAGGTAACGTATGACCTACAGATTTGCAGTGCACCATTACCATAACTTTAGCATGCTGCGTTTGGAGTCTGTATATTTTTGTCTTTCCATGTTCTCACTTATTATATGACTTTCGCATGCAACACATACGTTCCCGGCGTGAAATGCCCTTGTTCGTTAGCCGAGCCCCGGTAGCTCAGTCGGTAGCGACGCGGGCTGTCAATCCAGGAGTTGTGAGTTGGAATCCCGGCTCGGCCAACTTTCTTTCCGACGATTGACAAAAGTCAATACGACATGCGTCATTCGTCTTCCGCCAATGGGCTAAGTCTATGCGGAAAAGCAGCCAGTTGCTTGGGAAGATTGTTGTATGGAGTACTGGTGTGCGAAAACCAGGAAATGCATGAGTAGGTGAACTGGCCGTGATATAACTGAGAAATTGTTAAAAACGGCGTTAAACCCCAATCAATAAAAACCCTTGTTCGTTAATGAATGCTTCCCCAAGCTGTGTACTTTGTCCGGAGCGACTGACTGTCTGTCCGTCTTTGTCTTCATCCATCCGTCAGTCTGACCATTACGGTTTGCATTAATTGGTCAAAACTTTGTTTCTGTTTTGAGGATCCATTTCATAGTCGTCACACGTATACATTGGGATTAAGAGATCGATACAATATTTTGAACACAAATCTGATCTGGTTTTTTAGGTGTAAACTCATGTTTTCATTTCTTCGGTTATTGTCTCAATAGATGTCCAATGTATCAATTTAAGACTTGGTGTATTGGGAACGCAGAGCTACAGATGTGCAGTTCAAAACGAAACATAACTCTAGCATGCTTTATTTGATTGTCTTTTATTTATCAGCATGATTACAATATACACTTTGGATCTTTAGTGATTTCTGAACTGGAAATATTTTAATTAAGCGTCGCTGTTCGGTATTTTGTCAATCTGTTGTCCTTCCTGATTTATTTTGTTTATACAAGAAAAGGGTCAAACTTTGATAAATAAGGTATATGTTATTGGCAGGCAGTATGGGTTGCTTCACACATTTTTGGTTTGGTTTGTTTTAAAGGTCATTGTTTCTTGTTTCAACAATGTTTGTCGATAGTATCTATGCAATATATTTTCAACTTACATATGCCCCTATACCATTAGAGCTTTCAGCGTTTTGATTGTTCTCTGTCAGACTGGGGGTAGAATGCTAAAACAATAACCTGGGAATCTTGTGATGTGAACCAAGCCACATATTCAGCAGCATATATGACCAGGTACTTCACCTTTCTCTCACATACATGCCATGTCATGCACCTTCAGCCAATGACCTGTGGGAACATTTTGGAAAAAGTGGTATAAATTCCTATTTATGAGCAATTTCATTTTGTTCACATCAATTTATTTTTACTAAAAGCTGGGTTTTGGTCTATTTTTAACATATTCTTGATTGATTTCAACGGATATACATGCAAAGGAATTCTTGCTTAACCTAAGTCTATCATTTAGAGTGTTCAAAGGCCAAACAGCTGTAGATTTTGACTGAACCATAACACTATTTCAGTTACCTCCCTTTTATGATTTCCAAATTCGACACAAATCGCAGTTGTTTCATATAACTTTGGCCTGATGAGGTTAAATTGAAGCCTTTTTCAAGTGAAAATGTCTTGCATATTCTTGTTGGAGTATAAGATACATTATTTTGGACTGCGCGGCAGGAAAAAAAGGGCCATTGGATATCTGCAACAAATGAAAAATCCTCCGCTAGGTCCATTTTGATTAAAATCTACCGTGTTCATTGCATCCGGAAAACTTCCATGACTGCGAGCGGTGGGTTGCCCCATTCAGCAGTAGAAATGTATTGGATGTACACACTTTGCACCTTTTCCGAGACCCCTTGTCCTGTGTCATTTCTGAAAAATCAACCAGATTCTTGTGTTGAAACCCTTATTTTGCCAACAATTGGAATTTTTGTGCACATGTCTGTGTTTCCAATGATTGAATGTGTCCTAGAGACCTCCTCACTATCAAATGAGTTAATGCTGGAATAGAAACTATCTTTTCTTTCCAGGTTATTACAGCAAAGCACGCTTATATTTGCATATTTAGGGATTTTTAACTTCGCACCCTTGACTTTTATAGTCATAAAAAATAAGAGATAAAGGTGTTCAGTTATGTATATCAGTGTTATTTCAATGTTATTTAGTGGCATGAAGCAGTTCTGCTTCCATGTGAAACAAAATAATGCCAAAACAGAATTTTATTTGAGAAATATCATCAACATGTTGTTTTTTCAAGCAGAAAAAGAGGGTCATGCCATTAAATATTCATAAAAAATAAGAAAGATTGAAATTGTATATCAAATCAACTCACTGACATGTTGAATACACTCTTACAAAGTGAAAACCATCATAAACTACTATCTAGCATGATATTTTATAACTAAAATTAAACACTGAAAACATTTAATTTTAACACAAGAAAGGTATCCATTTGTGAGCTAAAGGCACAGTATAGTGTAAAGGGTAATTGCCATAATTTGCCTAACTGTTGAACCGAATCAATCGAAAACTGTGTACACTATTCCGCAATAGGTATTCGTAAACTGAAATGTCATCATCATGCGATTTATCGAAAAAAGTCATTCTATTTAGGTCAAAGGGAAGTAAATCGGATCGGCTTGCCGGGCAGACAATTTTGTCCAGGGATTTCGTTAACTTTTCTTTTTACCGATTTCGTCTAGTCAATTTAACCGCGTGTTAGAAGAAATTGCGGACGATTCAATTTGTTTGCTGATGTGAATTTGATTTTAAAGAGGTAATAAAGAGGAAAGCTGCATACTTTTGAGACGTAATGCAATGTTAAATATGTTTTTTTTTAAATATTGCAATAGCTGTCTATGATGTAAACGTCGACTATGTTTGGGTTATGATCGTAATGATATTATCCGGGATTAGGGGGTACCTAAAGGGGTATAGAACTATAAATATAAATATAAATCAATTTATTTGATTGTAAGGATACGGAATTTAAATGTATTTTGATAAAAGAAATCTAAATTTAGAATAACATTTTTCATAAGTTCAAACTGTCAATATATCTAAAGGATAGACGGTAATTGATCAGATTAATTACAATTAAAATGCATGTTATAATTTAATTGTTTTCTTTTAAGCATTATGCCTCAGTCACGTTTTGGCCGCCACGTTTAGCTACGTTGGGAAACGTGGCTACAACGCGAGCAAACGTAGAACTACGTGGCTAAAACGTGATCAAATCTGACAAAACGTGAATTGGACTTTTTAATTTTCGACATTTTCAAAATTCGCTCACGTTTCCCCCACAACGTACAACAATGTGGCGAGAACGTGGTACAGCGTAGTATAACGAAGCAGAAACGTAGCAAAAACGTAATAGAACGTGTACATAGCGCGTCTCACCGGTTGATACGTTCAGTTACGTTTGCTGACATGTTGTGCTGCGCTATGCTACGTTGTGGCCTCGTTGCTACCACGTTCCTCGTACAGCGTTATGCCAAGCTATGATATGCTGTAACACGTTGTTCTACGTTAAGAGCTGTATTATGCTACGGTGTTTTACGTTATACGACATTGTGTACGTTTCTGCTATGTTGTGCTACGAGTTGTTTTATCTTCAATGCAAAACACCCCTAAAAGTATATTAATTTAATAAAGGTATATTGGTCTTGAAACAAACTTACTATATATATTCAACGAGCAAAACCTCAGCGGTAATGGATACTTCAAGTACTTATAAATGATGACTGATGTTCGATTGATAGTTGTATTATAAATAATGAATGATCGAAAAGTGTTCTACTTAAATTGTTCTCGTAGCCATCTACCCCTTATGTAAGCATTGCACAATATAATGTAAGTTATGAACAAGAGACAGAAAAGGCAATATTTAAAAGGGGAAGTGCGCACCTTGGGACCTAGATGTTTACTTTTTTTGAAGTCCATCTCGCACTGTTCTGTTCTTTTGACTCCGTACTTCCCGCAACTCTCAAGCAAAGGTGCAATTCAATTTGAATCATATCATGTGTCAGCACTGAGAGACGAATGCATTGTTTAAGCAATCCGTCCAAAAATCTCACAATCCTCACTTAAGTACTTTGGAGTTTGAAATAACAAATAATAAAATATCATTAATTGTTTATTATATCACAACACTATTTAAGACATATAAATCTATTCAAATGATTTTTCTGATTAACATATGTTTTTTATATTATGTGTCATAGCAGATGTATGTAATTGATATAAGCACGCAGGTAATACTATTCGCTGCTTTCTGTCGTCAATTTGATTCGAATACCACTTCAAATCGTGATGGCGATTTCTTTAACCACACTATCATTGTCGCAAATACATACGTTTTGACGTCAAAGTCGACGTTATTATCTTAGCCGGTCACAAAGTTCCTAATCTCTTTTTGTCCACTTTGAAGAAGGTGTCTTACAGTAAGTGTAAGAACGTCAACGTTTTTCCAGTCAAATAGATGCTCCAGCATCTACCATACCTATTCTTAAGGTATTATTTTCTAGTCATAAGTAATTAAGTTCAAACTGTCAAGGTATATGTTGAACAAATTAAATGCAAAACTGTGCCTTTTAATCTATTTGCTTTTAAAGAAAAAATAAACTGTTCTGTCTCTTCATTGATTTTAATTAAGTTCAAACTGTTAGAAACATACGAATAACTTACGTATAAGTGAAGAGATGAAAAATCTAACAATCACAGTCATAATTGTTGCCAAACAGATCATGAGCAAGATATCTCAGCGCTGCACAGAACAAGTTCGACCAATTCCCACATTTTTTACAGAAGAGCTGACCAAACTTAGAGACAATTAATGGAATGAAAAAACACGATAATGCAGCAAAAGATCAACTTGCACGTATGTGCAGGCAGGGTCTTTCAAATACTATTTGCAGGGTAATCCTAGGTTACACTTTTCTCAAATGTTTTAAATTTCGCATTCTTAGGGAAATTCTGTATGTATATATTTTCTTGATCATAATTGTTTATGCATAAATAAAAAATAAATAACAAAGTGAGTTTGTTTCATGTAATTTCCGATCATTAAGAATTATGTACTGTACACTGAACCGTTACATTTTCTTCGACTACACTAGTAAGGATTCACTAAAATTAGCAGAAAACATTTAGGGAAATAAAGAAATCAAAGCTCTTCGGTAATTTACTATTTTCTACTGGTCGTATGGTGCAAACGCATCAGAAAATCGTATATTAATGAACTATTTATGTCTACACAAGACAATGGGTCAAAACATATTAAAGACATTAAAGAAGACTCAACTGTATCATGTATGTATAATATATATAACAAGAGGGCCATGATGGCCCTGGATCGCTCACCTTAATTATACAATGTACTGCAATGCAAAACACATCAAGACCTCCGGAGTTTAAACAATATTTTCCTTTATTGACCTAGTAGCAGCTACTAAGATTGTTCCGGAGAAATTCCTCTTTTGTCGGAAGAGCTCATCTAACCTAGAGTTCCATTCCATGATGTTTCCATTATACACATGTATTCAAGACACTACTACACAGATGAATATATACCACTGAAGAATAACATTATTTCAACCATAAGAATGTCATTTTCAATTTTGAGAAAATGACAATTTTTCTAACTCCTTATATGCTGGACTTATACTGTGATACTACCTATTCGACTGTTATTACTACTAATCTACGAAATGAATAACAACATTTCAATCAACCCTATGATAAACATATTGTGTGGCCTTCGTCATAAAAGGACTACAACTGTTTCTGATACTACAACTGATGCTACTACTACTACAACTACTGATGCTACTACTTCTACTGATGATTCGCCGTAAATAACAATAATTCAATATGAGTTCAAACTACTCTGGATACTACGAAGTGCTAAGAAATACAAGACTGTTGGATCGATAATAATCATCGTACTGTTTGAAGAAATATTTATATTGTTACCTTGTTGTATTGACTATTTCACGTTCATTTCTACATTATCAATTCCTACTTATTCAGTACAACTATGTTAATACAGTGTTCATGTAATTGTTTCTTTTAAATTGCAAATATTCAATTCACTTGAATTCGTGAATGACTATTGTTTTCAGTTATCTACATAACCATTTATTAATTCCAAATACTTGTATATGTTCTTATTAAGGACTGGTCGTCACTGCAAGGTCTTAGATCTTTCTAAAGAATTCCTATGTAAAATTCTTTATATATCAACATAGGAAGGTGTAAAGATGTAATCAACCATCTTTCTCTGTGACACGGTTAGCTTAATCAACCATCTTTCTCTGTGACACGGTTATCCTTCTATAACTTCATTGTTCCTTTTGACAGGCGCAATTGATCAGTCTACAAGGTATGACATCTGACCAATAGTTAATAGACTAACTTCCCTAAGGCAGTTGGGAGATTGTATAAATATAGGACTGATTTGATTCCAATTCAGTCACTCTCGTGACCCTTGAGCTGAGTAGTCATGTTGTTGGAAGAGCAACAACTGGGGTTTTGGGATATTGTACTTCTCGTAATAAACAAGCTATAATGTATTATTGAGTTGCTACTTTGTTACACATATAAAGGCGTCCAGTTGACATTACCATGTGTTTCTTGGATAACTCTCACCA
Organism: Serripes groenlandicus; assembly: GCA_031761405.1. Classification (NCBI taxonomy): domain Eukaryota; kingdom Metazoa; phylum Mollusca; class Bivalvia; order Cardiida; family Cardiidae; genus Serripes; species Serripes groenlandicus. Next base: position 110,539,340 of record JASEVX010000004.1, on the reverse strand, counting down.
GTACCCCCACACAACAGTCTTTCCAAGAAACTTGCTGATTTTCCACATTGTTAGCCCATTGGTGGAAGACAAATGACGGCTATCGCATTGACTTTTGTCAAATGTCGGAAAGAATGTTGACCGATCTTGGGTTCGAACGCAATACCCCTTGATTGACAGCCCGCGTCGCTAATGACTGAGCTATCTACCCTCGGCGCAACGTTAGCAAGTGATAATACCATGTCAATTTTTTATAAAAGACAGATCTAGAATTTGATCGAGTTAAACGATATCTTCGAATTAGCACATAATAGAACTATCAAGCCTTGAGTCGAATGTATATTTCTGTTTAAACATATCTTACTTTGTACCACGCTACAGTTCAGTTTTCTGGTCAATACATCGGATCCGTTTGTTTGTTTGTTTGTGTTTATTAACCCTCACCGTGCCAAATTAATTATTTGGCGAGAAAAGTCAAAGTTGTATACAAGGGAGTCCGGGTTCGATATCATTGCTATTTCCGAAAAGAACCCCTGGTTCTTTTACGTGCCCGGTGTATATAACCTATACAAGCGAGGTTATTTTTCATGGGAAGAACCAGTACTTTTCGGAAATTCCTCTAGTTGAGTGGGACGCTTAAAAGCACCATTTACATTTCCAGAACCCGGACAGTCCAGTGTGTTTAGCACTGGACTACCCGCTACACATCTTCATGATAAGGCGGATAATCTTCAAATCTCCAAACTTGCGCGAATTCTTACACACTCACAATATGTGCCGTGTCAAGGAAACTAAGTTCTTAATCATTTTACACACACAGCAAATTTGCAGCAGACGGCTTTGAAACCATCTTGACAAAAATACGGAAAATCTCTATAAATTGAAAACATTGTGACAAATGAGCAATTTCACCTTTTTCACAGTGGTTTCAAAGGTCGTCTGCTACAGAGGCGTCTGAAGGCGTCTGTATGTGGGAAATAGTTAACGATGTTCCTTAACGGGACCATAGAAAGGTATATTGGCGTTATTTCGGGGCTACAGTTCTCAGTTTTATATCAAAAGAGGCGTTGAGGGCTATATTACATATAAATGGAAAGTGAAGATTTCTGAGAGACTGAACAGACATACAGGTTCGCAAGAAACTTCACTTTTCGCAGATGTATAATGATGTATAATGTTTTGTGTCATTAAAATATGCTTGCAGTAATTCACGCATGCTATTATAAAAAGCGAATTTCCCGTATTAACTGTGTCACAGGGGGAGAATTTAGGAGACTCGAGTATACAATTAGGTCGTTATTGAAATTTATATCATGAGCTTCGAATGTCGCTTTTTTCTTCATGTTGATTAGTTATATTTCATAACCAAAATCAATTGTCGTTTGAACAGTTCTCAAGGTAAACCAACGCTGGGACTTTGTCGATTAGTGTAGAATCAGAGAAGCATGCATTCACCACGCAGATTGATCGTGTTCTGCACTTTTCGTCAATAAGTCAAAGAAAGTTTTAAGAAATGTGTGTTTATTAAGATCAGATTCCATAGGTTGACAGGGAGATCTTTATCTCCACTTGTAATACCAACGCAAAGGTTTTTTTAATTGAGCATCGCTTATTCGTGTTATTTCTTTTTGTTCGCAGATTATGGATGCCATAAAGCCCAGAGGACCATAGCGGGTAGATGACGACACTGGGCATACCAGGAGCGAAGATTGCGATTGCTACGACAGACCGAATGACGATCAAGTAAAGAGTGAATCTGACAATATCGTATTTTAAACGGAAACACCGACCAGAAAACAGGAAACAAAACTGAGCACGCCACAAGCCTGTAAACCACCCTTCTTATACATAAATTGGTCTTGTTACTTGTCTGTTAAGTTTGTTGTGACTACACTTCCTGACGTTAACAACATTAGTTCAGCTATAATAAATATGTTTTAGGGGTATTCTGGGTTGTTCGAAAGCCAGAACAAAATATTTAGCAGTGAATTTCCCTAAAATTAAACATGGCATTGACAAATAAAAGGCGAAATGTAGAAAGTAACTAAAAGGAAATATTGCCAATTATTTATATATTAATAAATTGAAATTAACACCGTTTTCGGCCTGGGGCTTTAGCCCCTGGTTATAGTAGTAATACCATTTTTTTCGGAGTTGCCAGCTTGCCAATTGCTGTTAGCACCAAACAACGCACTGAGAACTGCGCGAGAAAAATAGTTCATCATGGATTCAACAAAACTGCATTTAAAAGGTTAGAATCTCCCCGATAAATATCATTTTAATGTTGGTGGAACATCAGTGAAAAACTTAAGGCGTGAGTACTCCAATATAAGTTTAAGAAATGCTTTAGAAACTACTGCGCAGACAGGTCAAATATTGACGCTTGTTAACATTATTAACATTCGCGAAGTGTAACAGAAACAAAGAAAGAAGTCGCGTGCAATATACAGTGGCGGATTAACCGGGGGCCGTAGGGCCCATGCGTCGAAAAAGTAATGGTAAACAAAGAAAAAGCGTGGCAAATGAAGTGGCGGATTTAGCGGGGGGGGGGGGGGGGGCCATAAGGCCCATGCCCGACTCCCCCACCCCACGAAAGAAGTCACGTGAAATATACAGTGGCGGATTCAGCAGGGGCCGTAGGGCCAGTGCGTCGAAAAATTAATGGTAAACAAAGAAAAAGCGTAGCAAATGTAGTGGCGGATTTAGCGGGGGCCCATAGGGCCCGTGCCCGACTCCCCCACCCAACAACACCCCGACCCGGTCGGGCATCATACATATTGAATGTTTATCTTAATGATATATAGTCCATGTTCGAATAAGGGTCATATCGGGTAAACAAAAATAGGTCACTAGGTCAAATGAAGGAAAATCTTGATAACACACTGGATGTTGCATTTTGAATCTTTGTCAGAATAATTGACTTGATGAGTTTTGCATATTTCAAACACTTTTTCCCAGTCCAGTACATGGTTTAGAGAACTATTTCAAGTTGATGGAATGTGATTTAACATTGACATACATGTCATGGGTGACAACCCGCCTAATCCGTAACGTTACTTTCCAGTGTGTGGTAATAGTTACTTCCCTTCTGTTGTTATGTTGAAATAACAAATTAAGTTTATTCTGTAAAGCTTGCGCTTGCCATAATATTAATTGATAATATACATGTACTTAGTATAATCACCAATCTGTTAAATTCCCCTTTTCCACACTGTTCAAAGGAGATTGTAACAAGCATCCTATTTATTTCCTTTTCTTTGGAATCGGACAGTAGAACTAATGGGATGTTATTGTAACAATACATTAATTTAAATTAGGGATGGGAACGAATACTGAAAACGATATTCGAATATTCGTTTTTCGAATCAAAAATCGGTATCCGATTTCAGGTTTATCCGACTACTGGTACTTTTCCATTTCCTTTTTAAAATAATGGCGATTTTCCAAGTAAAAGTATAAGCTATTGTTTTCGTATATATTGCATGTTTTCAACTGTACTTACACTCTCTTTCTTTCTCAACAGATATATTTGATTTTTTTTTTTTCATTGTCGCTACTTTTGGGTTAGGTACTTTGGCCGACTCAACGTCCGTCAACGTGTAATCTAGTCCTAGATGTATCTGTTGACATATAAACTAGAAATGTAGTCTAAATGTTTTTGTTTGTAAATTAACCTTGTACAGTCCCATTTCGGAGACGCATCGAACCAGTCTTCTGTAATCAATACTTTATGAGTTGTCTCTGTCTGTAAAGCTTGGAGGTATAATCCGGCGTCCGGCCGGCTGTCTGCCTGAATGTGCATTCGTCCGTCTGTCATGGATTGCATGTATTGGTCAACACGTTGTTACTGTATGGCAGATTTATTTCAAAGTGGTCACACTTATACCGTGTGATCAGGAGAACGGCAAAGTACTAGGTACATAACTCTGGTCTGTTTATTTTAGTTATCTCCATTTTTCCTTATTTAGTTCAGCGATTGTCTCAATTAATTTCCATTGTATCCATTTCAAACTTGGTTTGTAGGTAACGTATGACCTACAGATTTGCAGTGCACCATTACCATAACTTTAGCATGCTGCGTTTGGAGTCTGTATATTTTTGTCTTTCCATGTTCTCACTTATTATATGACTTTCGCATGCAACACATACGTTCCCGGCGTGAAATGCCCTTGTTCGTTAGCCGAGCCCCGGTAGCTCAGTCGGTAGCGACGCGGGCTGTCAATCCAGGAGTTGTGAGTTGGAATCCCGGCTCGGCCAACTTTCTTTCCGACGATTGACAAAAGTCAATACGACATGCGTCATTCGTCTTCCGCCAATGGGCTAAGTCTATGCGGAAAAGCAGCCAGTTGCTTGGGAAGATTGTTGTATGGAGTACTGGTGTGCGAAAACCAGGAAATGCATGAGTAGGTGAACTGGCCGTGATATAACTGAGAAATTGTTAAAAACGGCGTTAAACCCCAATCAATAAAAACCCTTGTTCGTTAATGAATGCTTCCCCAAGCTGTGTACTTTGTCCGGAGCGACTGACTGTCTGTCCGTCTTTGTCTTCATCCATCCGTCAGTCTGACCATTACGGTTTGCATTAATTGGTCAAAACTTTGTTTCTGTTTTGAGGATCCATTTCATAGTCGTCACACGTATACATTGGGATTAAGAGATCGATACAATATTTTGAACACAAATCTGATCTGGTTTTTTAGGTGTAAACTCATGTTTTCATTTCTTCGGTTATTGTCTCAATAGATGTCCAATGTATCAATTTAAGACTTGGTGTATTGGGAACGCAGAGCTACAGATGTGCAGTTCAAAACGAAACATAACTCTAGCATGCTTTATTTGATTGTCTTTTATTTATCAGCATGATTACAATATACACTTTGGATCTTTAGTGATTTCTGAACTGGAAATATTTTAATTAAGCGTCGCTGTTCGGTATTTTGTCAATCTGTTGTCCTTCCTGATTTATTTTGTTTATACAAGAAAAGGGTCAAACTTTGATAAATAAGGTATATGTTATTGGCAGGCAGTATGGGTTGCTTCACACATTTTTGGTTTGGTTTGTTTTAAAGGTCATTGTTTCTTGTTTCAACAATGTTTGTCGATAGTATCTATGCAATATATTTTCAACTTACATATGCCCCTATACCATTAGAGCTTTCAGCGTTTTGATTGTTCTCTGTCAGACTGGGGGTAGAATGCTAAAACAATAACCTGGGAATCTTGTGATGTGAACCAAGCCACATATTCAGCAGCATATATGACCAGGTACTTCACCTTTCTCTCACATACATGCCATGTCATGCACCTTCAGCCAATGACCTGTGGGAACATTTTGGAAAAAGTGGTATAAATTCCTATTTATGAGCAATTTCATTTTGTTCACATCAATTTATTTTTACTAAAAGCTGGGTTTTGGTCTATTTTTAACATATTCTTGATTGATTTCAACGGATATACATGCAAAGGAATTCTTGCTTAACCTAAGTCTATCATTTAGAGTGTTCAAAGGCCAAACAGCTGTAGATTTTGACTGAACCATAACACTATTTCAGTTACCTCCCTTTTATGATTTCCAAATTCGACACAAATCGCAGTTGTTTCATATAACTTTGGCCTGATGAGGTTAAATTGAAGCCTTTTTCAAGTGAAAATGTCTTGCATATTCTTGTTGGAGTATAAGATACATTATTTTGGACTGCGCGGCAGGAAAAAAAGGGCCATTGGATATCTGCAACAAATGAAAAATCCTCCGCTAGGTCCATTTTGATTAAAATCTACCGTGTTCATTGCATCCGGAAAACTTCCATGACTGCGAGCGGTGGGTTGCCCCATTCAGCAGTAGAAATGTATTGGATGTACACACTTTGCACCTTTTCCGAGACCCCTTGTCCTGTGTCATTTCTGAAAAATCAACCAGATTCTTGTGTTGAAACCCTTATTTTGCCAACAATTGGAATTTTTGTGCACATGTCTGTGTTTCCAATGATTGAATGTGTCCTAGAGACCTCCTCACTATCAAATGAGTTAATGCTGGAATAGAAACTATCTTTTCTTTCCAGGTTATTACAGCAAAGCACGCTTATATTTGCATATTTAGGGATTTTTAACTTCGCACCCTTGACTTTTATAGTCATAAAAAATAAGAGATAAAGGTGTTCAGTTATGTATATCAGTGTTATTTCAATGTTATTTAGTGGCATGAAGCAGTTCTGCTTCCATGTGAAACAAAATAATGCCAAAACAGAATTTTATTTGAGAAATATCATCAACATGTTGTTTTTTCAAGCAGAAAAAGAGGGTCATGCCATTAAATATTCATAAAAAATAAGAAAGATTGAAATTGTATATCAAATCAACTCACTGACATGTTGAATACACTCTTACAAAGTGAAAACCATCATAAACTACTATCTAGCATGATATTTTATAACTAAAATTAAACACTGAAAACATTTAATTTTAACACAAGAAAGGTATCCATTTGTGAGCTAAAGGCACAGTATAGTGTAAAGGGTAATTGCCATAATTTGCCTAACTGTTGAACCGAATCAATCGAAAACTGTGTACACTATTCCGCAATAGGTATTCGTAAACTGAAATGTCATCATCATGCGATTTATCGAAAAAAGTCATTCTATTTAGGTCAAAGGGAAGTAAATCGGATCGGCTTGCCGGGCAGACAATTTTGTCCAGGGATTTCGTTAACTTTTCTTTTTACCGATTTCGTCTAGTCAATTTAACCGCGTGTTAGAAGAAATTGCGGACGATTCAATTTGTTTGCTGATGTGAATTTGATTTTAAAGAGGTAATAAAGAGGAAAGCTGCATACTTTTGAGACGTAATGCAATGTTAAATATGTTTTTTTTTAAATATTGCAATAGCTGTCTATGATGTAAACGTCGACTATGTTTGGGTTATGATCGTAATGATATTATCCGGGATTAGGGGGTACCTAAAGGGGTATAGAACTATAAATATAAATATAAATCAATTTATTTGATTGTAAGGATACGGAATTTAAATGTATTTTGATAAAAGAAATCTAAATTTAGAATAACATTTTTCATAAGTTCAAACTGTCAATATATCTAAAGGATAGACGGTAATTGATCAGATTAATTACAATTAAAATGCATGTTATAATTTAATTGTTTTCTTTTAAGCATTATGCCTCAGTCACGTTTTGGCCGCCACGTTTAGCTACGTTGGGAAACGTGGCTACAACGCGAGCAAACGTAGAACTACGTGGCTAAAACGTGATCAAATCTGACAAAACGTGAATTGGACTTTTTAATTTTCGACATTTTCAAAATTCGCTCACGTTTCCCCCACAACGTACAACAATGTGGCGAGAACGTGGTACAGCGTAGTATAACGAAGCAGAAACGTAGCAAAAACGTAATAGAACGTGTACATAGCGCGTCTCACCGGTTGATACGTTCAGTTACGTTTGCTGACATGTTGTGCTGCGCTATGCTACGTTGTGGCCTCGTTGCTACCACGTTCCTCGTACAGCGTTATGCCAAGCTATGATATGCTGTAACACGTTGTTCTACGTTAAGAGCTGTATTATGCTACGGTGTTTTACGTTATACGACATTGTGTACGTTTCTGCTATGTTGTGCTACGAGTTGTTTTATCTTCAATGCAAAACACCCCTAAAAGTATATTAATTTAATAAAGGTATATTGGTCTTGAAACAAACTTACTATATATATTCAACGAGCAAAACCTCAGCGGTAATGGATACTTCAAGTACTTATAAATGATGACTGATGTTCGATTGATAGTTGTATTATAAATAATGAATGATCGAAAAGTGTTCTACTTAAATTGTTCTCGTAGCCATCTACCCCTTATGTAAGCATTGCACAATATAATGTAAGTTATGAACAAGAGACAGAAAAGGCAATATTTAAAAGGGGAAGTGCGCACCTTGGGACCTAGATGTTTACTTTTTTTGAAGTCCATCTCGCACTGTTCTGTTCTTTTGACTCCGTACTTCCCGCAACTCTCAAGCAAAGGTGCAATTCAATTTGAATCATATCATGTGTCAGCACTGAGAGACGAATGCATTGTTTAAGCAATCCGTCCAAAAATCTCACAATCCTCACTTAAGTACTTTGGAGTTTGAAATAACAAATAATAAAATATCATTAATTGTTTATTATATCACAACACTATTTAAGACATATAAATCTATTCAAATGATTTTTCTGATTAACATATGTTTTTTATATTATGTGTCATAGCAGATGTATGTAATTGATATAAGCACGCAGGTAATACTATTCGCTGCTTTCTGTCGTCAATTTGATTCGAATACCACTTCAAATCGTGATGGCGATTTCTTTAACCACACTATCATTGTCGCAAATACATACGTTTTGACGTCAAAGTCGACGTTATTATCTTAGCCGGTCACAAAGTTCCTAATCTCTTTTTGTCCACTTTGAAGAAGGTGTCTTACAGTAAGTGTAAGAACGTCAACGTTTTTCCAGTCAAATAGATGCTCCAGCATCTACCATACCTATTCTTAAGGTATTATTTTCTAGTCATAAGTAATTAAGTTCAAACTGTCAAGGTATATGTTGAACAAATTAAATGCAAAACTGTGCCTTTTAATCTATTTGCTTTTAAAGAAAAAATAAACTGTTCTGTCTCTTCATTGATTTTAATTAAGTTCAAACTGTTAGAAACATACGAATAACTTACGTATAAGTGAAGAGATGAAAAATCTAACAATCACAGTCATAATTGTTGCCAAACAGATCATGAGCAAGATATCTCAGCGCTGCACAGAACAAGTTCGACCAATTCCCACATTTTTTACAGAAGAGCTGACCAAACTTAGAGACAATTAATGGAATGAAAAAACACGATAATGCAGCAAAAGATCAACTTGCACGTATGTGCAGGCAGGGTCTTTCAAATACTATTTGCAGGGTAATCCTAGGTTACACTTTTCTCAAATGTTTTAAATTTCGCATTCTTAGGGAAATTCTGTATGTATATATTTTCTTGATCATAATTGTTTATGCATAAATAAAAAATAAATAACAAAGTGAGTTTGTTTCATGTAATTTCCGATCATTAAGAATTATGTACTGTACACTGAACCGTTACATTTTCTTCGACTACACTAGTAAGGATTCACTAAAATTAGCAGAAAACATTTAGGGAAATAAAGAAATCAAAGCTCTTCGGTAATTTACTATTTTCTACTGGTCGTATGGTGCAAACGCATCAGAAAATCGTATATTAATGAACTATTTATGTCTACACAAGACAATGGGTCAAAACATCTTAAAGACATTAAAGAAGACTCAACTGTATCATGTATGTATAATATATATAACAAGAGGGCCATGATGGCCCTGGATCGCTCACCTTAATTATACAATGTACTGCAATGCAAAACACATCAAGACCTCCGGAGTTTAAACAATATTTTCCTTTATTGACCTAGTTTCTGATCCAATATGACCCATATTCGAACTTGACCTAGATATAATTCAGACAAACATTCTGACCAAATTTCAAGCTACTGAAGCAAACAATGCGGCATCCAAAGTGTTCACAAGATTTTCCTTCAATTTGATCTAGTGACCTAGTTTTTGACCCAGCATGACCCATATTCGAACTTGGCCTACATATCATCAAGAAAAACATTCTGATAAAGTTTTATCATGCTGAAATTAAAAATGCAGTATCCAGAGTGTTAACAATATTACCCTTCAATTTGGCATAGTGACCTAATTTTTTAACCCGGCATAACCCATATTCGAACTTGGCCTAGATATCATTCAGCTAAACATTCTGACCAACTTTCAAGCCGCTGAAGCAAAACATGCGGCATCCAAAGTGTTAACAAGATTTTCCTTCAATTTGACCTAGTGACCTAGTTTTTGACTCAGCATGACCCATATTCGAACTTGGCCTAGATATCATTCAGCTATATTCTGACCAAATTTCAAGCCGCTGAAGCAAAACATGCGGCTTCTACAGAGTTAACAAGATTTTCCCTCAATTTGGCATAATGACCTAGTTTCGGATCCAATGTGACCCATATTTGAACTTGAACTACATATCTTTAAGACAAACATTCTAACCAAATTTCAAGCTGCTGAAGCAAAAAATGCGGCATCCAAGGTGTAAACAAGATTTTCCTTCAATTTGGCCTAGTGACCTAGATTTTGACCCGGCAAGACCCATATTCGAACTTGGCCTAGATATCATTCAGCTCAACATTCTGAACAAATTTCAAGCCGCTGAAGCAAAACATGCGGCTTCTACAGAGTTAACAAGATTTTGCCTCAATTTGGCCTAGTGACCTAGTTTCTGACCCAATATGACCCATATTTGAACTTGACCTAGATATCTTTAAGACAAACATTCTGACCAAATTTCAAGCTGCTGAAGTATCAAAAGTGTTAACAAGATTTTCCTTCAATTTGACCTAGTGACCTGGTTTTTGACCCGGCATAACCCATATTCGAACTTTACCTAGATATTTTTAAGACAAACATTTTGACAAAATTTCAAACTGCTGAAGCAAAAATTGCGGCCTCTGGAGTGTTGACCTACATACCATCAAGACAAACATTCTGATAAAGTTTCAACATGCTCAAGTTGAAAATGTGGCCTCCAGAGTGTTAACAATATTTCCCTTCAATTCAACCTAGTGACCTAGTTTTTGACCTCATATGGCCCAGTTTCGAACTTGTCCAAGATTATATCGAGATGAACGTTCTGATAAACTTTCATGAAGATTGGATGCAAAATGTAGCCCGTAGAGTGTTAACAAGCTCAAATGTTGACGACGCACGACGCACGACGGACGGACGCCGGACAAAATGTGATCACAATAGCTCACCTTGCACTTCGTGCATAGGTGAGCTAAAAACATACCCGTCTCAATAAATCACAAGAGAAAGTTGATGCAAGGCATCAATGTCGCCGGAAAAGACTGCATTGATTTATTTATGTATTCTTGACTTTCCTTAGTCTATTCAAACATTTGCTTATAAATTTTATATTCATACCTATACATTAGGGTATCTATACAAAATTAACGAAATGTGTACACATTTATCTTGGCTTAAATTTAATTTTGCTGTTGTTACTTATTTAAATAATAGTATTCATTCATATAATTTCAATGTTTGTCAATCTTATTCGAATCACAAGGTAAATATCCTGGTATTGCTTTAAAGGGAGGTAATTTGAAGAAAACAAAAGTCTTCAAAAGGAGAAATATATCAGCATTACCGTCTACAGTTTAAATTGTTCTATTGTTTGTGGATTTAAAAATGTTCTTTTTTTCTTATTTCTACATGTACAACGAAATATTGCGGCTTCTCTTTGACGCTTTGCGTCAAACATTCGTCTTGTACTTGTCTAAAATAAAATAATATCACTCGCTTTTTCATATCGAAATGCGCATGCGCGAAAATCGATGTTAAAGGTCACGAAACTACACAACAGAATAGGGTCTATATTTAGCTTAGAAACAGTTCCTACTTTAGATATTCATGGATTAACATTATTAAATGAATTCTACACAAATCAAGACATCTCTTTGAACATGAAAACAACATTTAGTAAGTTAAAATTGCTATTAAAAGGAGAATCCGAAATTGACCTCAATGATGACACATAAGAGTCTGCATTAGGGGGTGTTGGTTCACGTCTTGAAGGGACCACTTTTGTCTTCGTAAATAAGACAAAAAACTTAAATGCGAGTGAAATAAAAAAAACTGCAAACATTAAAAAATCGGAATATTTATTTCATTTTAGATGTGTCATTTATTAGTGTTCGTAAACAACCACAATTGTAATAATATTATGTTCAAATCATCTAGATTTGTTTCTTTCTAATAATAAGCCGCCCTCCCATGTGATTTCCGAAAACCTATTAAAAATAGAAGTCGCGGGCTTCTGCCCGGCGACTAACAAGAAAGAGTTATTCAAAATTGAGTGCAGGCATTTTCATGTTGGTTATGCATCGTTATTTACGGAGATATATATGAACATTTGAAGTCTGCAAAAAATGTCAACAAACATGGCGGCGCCCAGTGTAAACGTAAGTTCGCTTTTCGTTATTTCTGACTATTGCATCCTTACCTATACTTATGTCATTTGGAAAACATGTTATTTTAGTAGATTAATATGAAAAAGGCAAAGCCTCATCACGAGCACAGCGTCTATAATGGGTCTAACCTGTAGGTATGTGACTACCATGATAAAGGAATCTGTTTCAAGCTGTCAGAACTGAGACCACTGTTGTACACTATTCCTACTTTATCTCTTGGTGCAAAGTCAAATCTTCAACAATTTTAACATTCAATTCACCACATGAACATAATCAATATAGAAAGGTAAAAAAAGGCTCCTTTTCTTTCAAGAATTATACATTTTCCAAGTTTTCAGTTCAATCAACAGCACGGGAATATATATCACATTCAGTCACTCGTCAACTCTTAGAAGAAAAGTAGAAATCGTTAAAAATTAGCGAATGCTCCTTTTCTTTTAAGAATTATACATTTTCCAAGTTTTCAACTCAATCAACAGCACGGGAATTATATCACATTCAGTCACTCGTCAATTCTTAGAAGAAAAGTAGAACTCGTTAAGAATTAGCAAAGGCTCCTTTTCTTAAAATAATTATACATTTTCCAAGTTTTCAATTCAATCAACAGCACGGGAATATATCAGTATATCACATTCAGTCACTCGTCAATTCTTAGAAGAAAGGTAGAAATCGTTAAAAATTAGCGAAGGCTCCTTTTCTTTCAAGAATTATACATTTTCCAAGTTTTCAATTCAATCAACAGCACGGGAATATAATCAGTATATCACATTCAGTCACTCGTCAATTCTTAGAAGAAAGGTAGAAATCGTTAAAAATTAGCGAAGGCTCCTTTTCTTTCAAGAATTATACATTTTCCAAGTTTTCAATTCAATCAACAGCACGGGAATATATCAGTATATCACATTCAGTCACTCGTCAATTCTTAGAAGAAAGGCAGAAATCGTTAAAAATTAGCGAATGCTCCTTTTCTTTTAAGAATTATACATTTTCCAAGTTTTCAACTCATTCAACAGCACGGGAATTATATCACATTCAGTCACTCGTCAATTCTTAGAAGAAAAGTAGAACTCGTTAAGAATTAGCGAAGGCTCCTTTTCTTAAAATAATTATACATTTTCCAAGTTTTCAATTCAATCAACAGCACGGGAATATAATCAGTATATCACATTCAGTCATCTTGAAAACATAGTGACAAAATAAGTCATTTCTCAAACGAGCAATTTCTCCTGTTGGCACAATGTTTTCATAGGTTGTCCATTCAATTTTCTATTTGTTGACATAAAATATCGTCTGCTGCAGAATTGTCATAAATGGAAAGGGCAATACAAATACAAAGAAAACACTTACCTCACAAAAAATGCAGTGGTCTTCACAATTCTCTGAACACATACAGCATGGATAAAATTCCGACATTATTATCATATAACATGCACGTGATTACACAAGAATAAATGAAAATAAAAACGAATATTACGTGTGACACAGAATAACGTTTTGTAATAAGAATCGTAGATGTTACCTTTTAAATTAATTAATATCAAAATATGGTTATAAAGTCATATATATAAAGTTGTTTTTGTGACAGCCAAGTTGTTTTCGTGAGCCGATTCTAAACATGGATTTTAGCCTTTGACACTATGTAATTTATCTAATTTGCGATTGTAAGTACTAAAACACATTTACAAACAGTTAAAACGTATCGCTAAATGTGCGTGAATGTCCGAACATTGTCATAAATTAAGTTGTTTTCGTGACAGACAAAGTTGTTTTCGTGAGCAGATTCTATTCATTTTTACGGGTTTTAGCCTTTGCCACTGTAATTTCTCTAATTCGCGAATATAAGTATAAATACACTATAACAAATTGTTAAAATGTATCGTTATATGTTCGTTCATGTCCTTTTAAGTTAATGAATATGAAAAAATGTTGTTATAAGGATAATATTGTCATAAATAAAGTTGTTTTCGTGACAGCCGAGTTGTTTTCGTGAGCCGATTCTAATTATTTATACGGGTTTTAGCCTATGCCATTATGAAATTTATCTATTTCGCTATTATAAGAACAAAAATAAGATTTTAAAGTGTTAACATTTATCTTTATATGTTCGTAACGGTGCTATTGAGGTAATACTTATAATAAAATATGGAAGTATGGGCTTTATAGTCATATAAAAAGTTGTTTTCGTAAGAAAATGTTGTTTCCGCGAAAACAACGTTGTTTTCGGTATCTAGCTATACCGGGCTTAGTGACATAGTTTCTGGGTTAAAGGCAATGTTCAAAACATCTATTCTGCCAAAGTTTCAACATGCTAACATTAAAAGAACAGCTGTCAGAGTGTTAACAAGATTTTCCTTTAATTTGGTCTAGTGACCTTATGTTTGACCCGACTTGACCAATATTTGAACTTGGTCTAGATATCAATAATCATCAGGCGAACATTCTGACAAAGTTTCAAGATGCTGATGATCAAACCTTGAGGTCAAGCTGTTTACATGATTTTTTCTCAAATGATTTTCTTTGGACCTCATTGTTGTTTTTATCCAACATGACCTATATTTTAGTCTAGATTTCACCAAAACACCAATTCTGACAAAATTTCAACATGTTAAAATAAAAAATGCAGCATTCAAAATGTCTGAGTGTTAACAAAATGTTACTTCATTTTGGTCTAGTGACCTAGTTTTTGACCCAACATGACCCTTATTCTTACTAGGTCTAGATATTGTCAAGACAAACATTCTGACAAAGCCTCAAGCTGCTCAAAGCAAAGTGTGGTTTCTAGACTAACAAGATTTTCCTTCAATTTGGTGGAGTGACCCAACATGACCTAGTTTATGACCGAATATATTTAAACTTAGCCTAGATATCATCAAAACAGTTATTCTGAAAACATTTCAACATGCTTAAGTTTAAAATAAGGCATCCTGAGTGTTTTCAAATTCAATATGTTCCTTCAAATTGACATTGAAACCTAGTTTTTCACCTCACAGGACCCAGTCTATAACTTAGCCAAGATTTGATGGAGATGATTTTCTGATAAACTTTCATTCATATTGGATGTTGTAAAATGTTGCCTGTAGATTGTTCACAAGGCAATTGTTGATGGCTGTGACCGAAGGAAATCAGACAAAACCTGATCATAAAAAACACAAACTGTGCAATAAAAAAACAGGACTTCCTTTATATACTACATTTAATTAGATAAAACAAGCTTGATATGATTTTGATAAACTTATCCATTAATAAAGATTACCTTGTATGAATCCATTAGTAATATATGTAATCAGCTGAAGTTCCTCTCCTGTCCTCGTCATAACAGCTGTAATTCCATCAGTAAATGGGTTTCTCTCAATATATTCCCTTGTTTGATGTTGATGCAGGAAGTTATATCCCACAGTCAAAGATGCATGCAATTTTCATTGTTTTGACAGGCACCAATGACCAACGGGTATATCACTAACTGCCTATATGAACTTCCTCTCCCATTATCGCCATAACAGCTGTGATTCCATGAGTGTACAGGTTGATCTCAATCCATTTACTGTTTTGATGTGTATGCAGGAAAGAATATTACCCCACAGTCAAAGATGCATGATATTTTCATTGTATAGACAGGTACCAATGACCAAGGGGTATATCACTTACTGCTTATATGAATTTCCTCTCCAGTGATTACCATCAGAACTGTTATTCCATGAGTGTATGGGATGTTCTAAATCTATTCTGTTTTAAAATAAAACTTGATGCAGAATATGATTGACTGCTGTTATAATAAATGACATCAGACAATAACTGCAAATAAAAAAAATGGCTTTATATAAAATAAAACGATAAATTAAAGAATGAGATTACAAACACTATTTATACCTGTTTCCTTTTAAATAGCCTAATATTTAAAAAATAGACCAAAATTGAAAACAATATACATGTATATTAGTAAGTTATGTCAAAAAGCAAAGCTTTGGGTTCTGTAACCAGTTTTGTTTTAGACCAGTTTGTACCTCTGTGCAGTCTTATCTGGATTATTCCTTTAAACCAGTGACTTTAACCTTATCTTTTTTACATCAATTGTGAAACAAGCTTTAATCACGCTTAATTTTCTGGAGATACAACCAGTTCTCGCCCAATTTGTGCGGAAAATCCCAATCTTCACTGAATTCTGATTCAGATATTTGGGGCATTTTTTTAAGAATTAGGTAGACTTTGAGGATTCGGGTGTATTTTGGTATTTTTATACATTTTTCATTTGAGTATATTTGGGCAAAGATGCTTCTATAATTTTTTGAAAAGGGGCCAATTCCCCACTTGTGTTCAGAAAAAGTAGCCATTGCAGTCTCCCACATTATGGGTGAAATTTTTCTCAAATCTGCAAACGATAAACAGTTAGCTTTTAGGCTATTAAATGCCAGCATCAATTACCCATGGGTCATTAGACTATTAATTTTCTTGATAAGGTGATTAAATTGCCAAGATGTTTGTCTGACCGGTATATGACTGTGGGCTGTGTTCTCAGGGCATGCACAATGCATTTGTTAAAGAAATCAAAGTACTGAAAGTACTGCTAACGAATTATTTTGAAAATGTAATTAATAATTGCATTTGATCATGTTTTTTGTTTGTTTTAAACTTGCTTTAAAACTTAGTAGTTTTTTTAGCTCGACTATTCGAAGAATATGAGAGCTATAACAGTCACTTGTGCGTCGGCGTTGGCGTTGCAACTTTGGTTAAATTTTGAAACTTCACTCACTTATTGGACATCATCAAATGACCATGCAGGACAAGTCCCATAACTCTGACTGTGGGCTGTGTTCTCAGGACATGCACATTGCATTTGTTTAAGAAAGAAGACAAGATAAAGTAGATGTAACACATCAATGTTGCCGGAAATCCATACTGCAGTTATGCATAACACTTACATTATAGTAGATGAAAAAAACACTTATCAACTAAAGGGCATATTGGAACATCAGGGGTGGGGTCAAGTGAAAATGTATCATAACTTGCATTTTTTTTGTCAACGAAGTGAATGTCCTTCACAGAATTTCATTGTTTATGATCAATCTCCATTCTAAGGTAGGTTGGCCCATTGACATATAAACATATATATACATGTTTATATGTCTCTGGTTGACCATATACACAGCCAACTAATTATTGATCATAAACAGGAAATGAGTAATCTTCCCAATCATTAGTCTACTCATGTTTTAAAATTATATAATGATGAGCGCCCTACATGTGTCATTGAAGCATAACAATATGCATATCGCAAGCAAAATGCGTGTAGGGAATTTAATAACACATTTAAATTTGTCTAGTACGAAATAAGACCCGATTTGATTCTTAGTAATCTTTGCATAATTGTCGTTTTTTACACTCTCTTTATAGGCAGAGAGTGTTCATTCAAAGTAATTTTTATATTAAAACCAGTCTTATCTCAGTTTGTTCTTTTCGTCATTTGTTTCGAACCAAATAAATATTTTAAATCACCTATAATTAACTATTTGTAAGTGAGTGTAAAGAACGGCTCTCTGCAAAGGAGATTTATCTACACAGTCCGTATTCGGTAGTCACTTGATCAACATATTTAGCTTCGAAACAGTTCCTATTTTAGATATTCATGGATTAACATAATTAAATGAATTCTACATAAATCAAGACATCTCTTTGAACATGAAAATAACATTCAGTAAGTTAATATTGCTACTAAAAGGAGAATTCGACGTGATTTTTATCTCGATATTGACACATAACAGTCTGCAGCAAGTCTAGCAGGGACTCTTTTGTCTTCGTAAATAAGACAAAAAAACACAATTGCGAGACAAAATAAGGTAACTGCAAATACTTAAAACATCGGATTATTTATTTCATTTTAGATGTGTCATAATCACAATTGTAATATGTTCAAGACATTTAAATTTGTTTTTTTCTAATAATAACTCTCCCCCATGTCATTTCCAAAAAGCTATTAAAAATAGAAGTCGCGGGCTTCTGCCCGCCGACTAATAACAATAAGGACTGTACCTCATACATTATCTTTCTGAAGCACATAGTGCAGTTACAATCCATCTTAACAGTTGATCAGCTAATATGTACACATTTTATATGATCTTTTAAAATCCATTTGTGATAACTGGGGAGCCCAGGGCTATAATTTGAACAATCTTGGTAGAGGTCGACTAGACGAAGCTAATATCAAATATCAAAGGCATGGGCCTTCTACTTTCAGACAAGAAGATTTTTAAAGCTTTTTCCCTATACAAGTCTATTTTAAACCAGTGACCTAAGGGAGGGGCCATTTTTGACCCCAGGGCTATAATTTAAACAATCTTGGTAAAGGTCCACTAGATGAAGCTACTTACCAAATATCAAAGGCCTTAGCCTTCTACTTTTAGACAAGAAGATTTTTTTCCCCTATACGAGTCTATTTTAAAAAAAAAAGAGACACCAAGGGAGGGTCAATTTTGACCCCAGGGCTATAATTTGAACAATCTTGGTAGAGGTCCACTAGATGAAGCTCATACCAAATATCAAAGGCCTTGGCCTCCTACTTTTGGACAAGAAGATTTTTTAAAGTTTTTTCCCTATACAAGTCTTATGTAAAACAAGTGATCCCCTGGGAGGGGTCATTTTTACCCCCAGGGCTATAATTTTAACAATCTTGGTAGAGGTCCACTAAATAATGCTACATACCAAATATAAAAAGGCATGGGCCTTGAGACTACTTTCAGACAAGAAGATTTTTTAAGTTTTGGTTAATTTATCCTTTTTTTGTTGCCGTGGCAACCAAAGTTCTCAATGGAACTTAAGTCTTTGAACACTTTTGAAAGAGGGCCACCAAAGGAACATTCCTGTGAAGTTTGGTTGAAATTGGTCCTGTGGTTAAGCCGGAGATGATGTTTAAAGCTAAAAGTTAACGATGGACAAAAATTTATCAGAATAGCAAGAATCGATCTAATAAGAGCTGTCGGAGGACAGTGCGCTCGACTATTTCTCCGCGTATTTAAGTTACTGAGATAATGGACTCGAACGTAGTTGCATGCAAAACATTAACCACAATTTCTTAAAGAGTGATAATTTGCATTATAGAGTTATTTAACATAATAATATACATAGGTGTGATAGTTGGGTAGGGTTGTAGAAAGTGTCAATGCAACGCATCAAGTAAATACTGAGATATGGACTCTTAATGTAGTTGCACGCAAAACTTTAACCATAATTTCTTAGTAAAAAAAGGGCCATAACTTGCATAAATTGCAGGATCGAGTTATCTGACTTGATAATCTACATAGGTGTGATCGTTGGGTAGGCGTGTAGAAAGCTTCAATGCAATACATGTAGTATTTAGGTACTTGCATGTAAAACCTTAACCAAGGTGTGACGTAGACGCCGACGCCAGGGCGAGTAGTATAGCTCTCATATTCTTCGAAAAATGCAAGTGGGGAAATTGAATATTATTTGGGGACCGATGCACATTTTTCACGCCTTAGAGACCTTCCCTTTGTAACGGTTAAGAAACAAAAACGTTGCATTGACGACACTCCTCAATATGGTGCTCGTAGAAAAAGAATGCTTACCTCCACTCCACAGGGAAAGAAGTTACTTGACTGAATTCAAACAGGAAGCCCATGTAGGACCTGTATCGCCTTAATACCTTATTTCTTTGACTGGTTATAATGATAGCCGCCTGGTGAAATTGACTCAATCGTTAAGGGCAAATGTAACATATGAGAACATTTCTATAATTTGCAAAGATAGCAATTTGCAAAGATAGCATATGTGTACAGTGGGCATAACTACATAAGCAATTTTGGTCCAGGGTTACAAATGAACACAATTATTTTGAAAATGCTAAAATGAAAGCAAAGTAATTTGTAATGTATTGCATTGTTGTATGTCTTGCCAAATGGGGAAACTGTCTTCTGACAGAGAGAGAGAGAGAGAGAGAGAGAGAGAGAGAGAGGGAGAGGGAGAGAGGGGGAGAGGGGAGACAGACAGACAGACAGACAGACAGACAGAGGGGGAGGGGGGGTGGGGGGGGGGGGTAGTATTTCTTATTATATGCTTATTAGTTTTAATGTTGGATGTTGTCATTCTTAAGGTTAAACAATCTACAGTACATACATGTATATAAATACACATATTGATTTGGAAAATATGAAATTAATTGCTTAACCCCCTTTCCCAAATGCAGATACATTTTAATACGTTTCCAGCAGTTGCAGTACACTGTCAAACATTGTGAGAAAAAGAGAAATTGCTCAATGGAGTAATTTTCTGTTTTCCAACAATGTTTTCTTCTCTTTTCTATTATCTAACTTTCATTCATAGAGGCTCCCCATGTTATAACCCTTTCCCACCTGCAGAAGCATTTTGACGCACTAGCAGCAGACTACTTGTGAAAACATTGTGGCGAAAGGTGAGTTGCTTATGATGGCCACAATGTTTCAACTTTATTTAACAATTAAGCTTGGTTTTCAAAGTCGTCTCCTGCAGATTTGCTGTATGTGGGAAAGGGTTAAAGATATGTTCAATATTGTCTCCTGCAGATTCATTTTATTGTTGGAAACGGGGATTACATGGCTACTTTTCCTGCGATTGTTTCAATATACATATGCAGCTAGTTCAGTCATGAACAGCTTTCTGTATAATGAAATAGGGAAGTAACTTTTCCTTTCCACATTGTTTTCCTCTGGTTCACAAGCTTGCATTGGGACACATGTCATATTCTACCTTCACTTCAACTTGGTTCTGTACAAGTTTCAAAAGTGAAATAGCTGGTCTAACAACAAACTCGACACAGATGTGGTTTCTCTGGTCATGTGATAACATATCAACGGGGCTTTCACTGAAATAGGGGTCAGATGCTGGGCAGTAAATGACTCCTGCAGAGGTGTGAGAATTGTTTACCGTTACATTTTCTTGGGGATTTTTGGAGATTCAGGCATAATGTGAGAGACTGATTGAGGGGTTTATACAGATATTATTGACAATCAAAAGATAAATCAAAGATAAATCAACATTTTAATTGACATATGATTATTATAATTACTGATGATACAGATGTAACTTACATTTGTGTTTATCTTATGAACATGACACTTGACCTTACAGCATAATTATGATGTTTGAAAACAATTGTGAAAAAAGGTCAAATTGTTGACAATATGCAAAATATACTTCTCACAATGCTTTTGAATTAAAATCAATTGTGCATTTTCCAATTCTTAAGATTTAACTGTTTTGCAAGATGTTTTTATACTTACTTGAATGATGTTTAGCTGCAGGGTGGATTCTTTTAAAGAATCGCAGTGGTCCTGACGGCTTCCAGAATTCTTGACCCCAATTTCCTAAGAATAGTTGACCCCAATTAAGACCCCAGTTTATATAGGTGTGAATGGATAATGGTTCTTTTGTTGAATACCCCTGTGAAATGAACAGTTACAGTTCATGAATTATTCATGAAGTATTCATGAACTGTTCATGTTCAGATTTCATGAAAAATTCATTAAAGTCCTTGAAGTTAAAATGGGACTTATCCTTAAAATGTTCATGATGTAGCAGTTCATGAACTATGCATGGTTCATGAACTGTCTGTGAAATACATTGAAGGTTATTTCATAGACTTTTCACTGCCAAACTCTCTTAAATAGTTCATGAATTATCTATGAATCATTTAAGGACAAGATATTTTATGCACAGTTCATGGTCAGTTCGTGAATACTTCATTCATGAACTGTTCATGAAATTTCTTCTATATAACTTTATAGTCTCATTTTAACTTCATGTTCTGGAAATGAACTGTTCATGTCTCGAAATTCTGGAAAAGTTCATAAACCATTTAAGACAGGCAAATCTTGAATTGTCTTTGAACAGTTCTGGAATGCAATTCTGTAAACAATTCTGAAAGGGGAATGGTTCTACAATGGTAACCTGTACCAAATAGTCTGGGTGGACTGGAACCAGATTCTGTACAGAAGAAAATACAGAAGGTCTGTGCAGATTTTGTACAGAAAATATTCTGGTTAATTGAAACATAGTTGAACCAGAATTTTATAAAAATATTTTTACATGAAGACATGGCTTCTTCCAAATGTGGCAATGCAATACTTTAATAAATCACCAATATAACATGTTGTTTTATGACATAGCACAATACAATTTGATAATTTAATTTATAATGTAACATTTAAGACATTTATCAAATGTGCCCATCAAGTTGTTCATAAGAAATTACAAAATTCGTCTCAGTGCCTTTGAACCACAACATATTTCTCCCACCAAAATATGTAAAGGAAGTAGTAAACATTACTTTCTTCTTATTGAAGAGTTCCTGTATTTTATGCTAGAGTTAACTCCCTTGGTATATTTCAAATTGAAGTCAAGTTGTGTTTTTTGGTTATTCCACTGGTTTCACACTAAATTAAAAAGTCATTGTAGATTCTAATTTAATTAAATTAACTGAGTAAAAATATTATTTTAAAATCAGTGATGGTTACTGTTTAATATAATTAACTAGTCACAGTGGTATATTGAAACTATATATAATTAGCAGGCTTGCAGTTATTATACTGCCAGATAGTTACTGTAAATTATGTGATTAATGGAATAATTATATATACATTGCTGGCATTTCATGAATGTTTTACAATTTATAACAATTGTACATTTCCTTCAATTTTTCTTGAAACTTTCAAAGGGTTGATTTCATGGATGTTTTAAGAATATAATTTTCCTTCAACTGTCCTTGAACCATTATTGAAGTCAATTCATGCACCTTTTAAGAACTCAACAAATTCTTCAACTGTTCTTAAACCAGTATTGAAGTCAATTCATGCACGTTTTAAGAACTCAACAAACTCTTCAATTGTTCTTAAACCGGTATTGAAGTGAACTCATGAACATTTTAAGAACTTTAAATATTCTTCAACTGTTCTTGAACCATTCATGTCAGTTTATGAACATTTTTAAGAACTTTGACATTTTCTTGAATCAATCAAATTGGGCTTCAACTATTCATGAACTGTTCAAGAAAAGACTTCAAGGACTGTTCATGTCCATAAGTTCATGAACACAACTCAAGAATTGATAAAGAGTGGTTCATGAACAATCCTTAAAAGGTTTCGCAGGGGTAATCACTACATTTAGATAATGATTAATGTAAAAATGATGTATGTTTTAACATTGTTATAAATTATCCTATATCATGGTTTTCAAAGTATTCTTAAGATTTGAAGTATTGTTTTGATAGAGGACAGTTCCTCCTTTTCTCACAATCTTCCTTATTCATTTCATTAATATAACTATACCTTAGCCAGAAGTCAACCTGTCATGTACATATTCTCCTTTTCTCACCATATGTTTTCAAAGTTGTCTGCAGCAGATTAACTAGTTAGAACACATCAAGATCATTTAAATAATCAATCAACAGGTAAGTAAGTATCAATAATCAGTCTTTTGTTTATGACACCTGTTAAACCATCCATTACACCTATATAAACCGATAATGGGATCGAGAATTCTTTGGGTCGAGATTTCTGGCTACCGTCCTGACATGCAATGTGCCTTGTTAAGATTCATTTTTGACTATCACATCCTTTTATCAATTGTAATTTTTTTTAAATTGTGTTCAGAACACACAGCACAAGGCATGCCTATATAAATCTGTCTCGGCCACGGATATGTGTCTCCAGTCAAGTCTTTTAGAAAACTTGTTCAAACTTCCTTTTTTGGACACCCGTTATGTCTCTTGAATACACTGGGGACATTTCTTCTTTGGTTCTTTTAGTCTAAAAAGCTGTTAGTTTTAACTGATTAGCCATTAGTCTTAAATAAAATGAAGTGGATGCCATGCAGTAGACACGTAAGATATTACGTCATTAAATGTGTAAACAATCTGCACTCGAGAACTTCGAAGAACACTTCTAAAAATAGATTTACTTTCTTATGTGCTATTTTTGTGATATTTATGCATAGGGACTTGGGGTCATATTTATTTCTTACATCATACAGTAAGCGTGGGAGTTCCGGATCACTAACGAAACAAATAGTGATAGCTAGAATAAAGGAATTGAGAATTTAAAAGAAAATTTTGCAGTTTAATGGCAAAATATCCCGCCTTTCATCTTATTTTTGTTGTCTGTCACACACATGATCATTGTTTTGGTGTATTTGGGCAGAGACATAAATACATGTCTCAGATATGGGTCACAGGGTGTATTGTTCAACCTCTTTGACCGTCAAAGGAGTTATGTCAGAAGGACTGACGACTTTAGCAGGTCTGTGAAGCATTGTCATTGATCAAGTGAAACAAATTTACCAGGAAGAGCATCTTAGATCAGACAGTTATCCCATCGCCAGGATTGAGGAACATCCGTCAATGAATGCAAAACATTCAGATTTACAATACAGCTAGATCTTATATCTTTACCTACAAGAACGCCAACATGATATTGTCTGTGTTAATATATGTTACGAAAACGAGAAAGATAAACATTCTTACCTAAAGCAAAGAGACTTGTAGCCGATAGGTTCTGGTTATCAGCCTTTACTGTAAACAAAAAGGTTATTGCCGTTATCTCGGGAACCAGCTTGATTTAGACGGATGTGACGTCGGCCAGATATGAATAAATGTCGGCCATGGTTCCCTGCTTTGTTCTATGTAATTTCATTTGGATTTTATGAGTTGGGCCGTAGTATCTTTGCACCCAATTTTTTTCCATACTGAATATAGAAAATTTCCCCTTATTAAGGTTAAACCTCATAACGAGCTGTGCTCGTTATTAGTCTTTGTATGCAAATACATATGCATCACCGTTCGTTTTGAGAACATGTACAGAAGTAATCTGGATTCTAAAAATAGTAGAAACATGCCTTTAATTGCTTCATTAAGAGTACACGTAATCGTGAGGGTATAAATTGAGTACTGTCATTGCAGTCATGACTCAATTAGCATATGTATTTGGGAGTAGTGTCGTTTCATAACCTGTCCGTTTAGTAACCGAAAAAAAATAGCTGCTTCGTAACTGGACCGTTTTGTACCCAAAAAACGTTCGGCTGTTTCGTACCCTTCAATAAATTGGTTGTTTCTTACCCGAAATAAAAATCTGCTGTTTCAGCTGCTTCGTAACCGAATCAATTCGTACCCAGAAAACGTTTGGCTGTTTCATACCCGAAAAATTAATCGGCTGTTTTGTACCCCTAAATAAAATGTTGTTTCGTACCCGAAATAAAATTCGGCTGTTTCGTACCCGAACATATATCGGCTGTTTCGTAACAGAAAACTTGGCACACAATACCTCAAATGTTAAAGTCCCACTAAGAGGTCAAAGGTCAAAATGAGTACTGTTTGATAGGATTCCCTTGTCCGGACCGCATTTTAACCATGCATCATAGGATTCCCAAGTTATTGGCACACAATGTCATGTTCACCTCAAATGTCAGGGTCACACTTAGAGGTCAAAGGTTAAAATGAGTACTGTTTGATAGAACTATCTTGTCTGACCCTCATCTCAACCATGCATCATAGGATTTCCATGAAATTTGGTACAAACGTTCACTATGATGAGGAAGCGTGTCACTCTCAAGACCCTGACCTGTACCTCAAATGTCAAGGTCAAAATGAGTACTCTTTGATAGGACTGTATCTTGTCCGGCCTGCATCTCAACCATGCATCATAGTATTCCCAAGTTACTAGGCACATATGTTCACCATCATAAGGTGGCTTGTCGTGCACGAGACCCAGGCCTGTACCTCAAATGGCAAGGTCACACTTAGAGGTCAAAAGTCAAAATGAGAACTGTTTGATAAGACTGTACCTTGTCTGGCACACAACTCAACAATGCATCATAGGATTCCCAAGTTACTAGGCACACATGTTCACCATGATAAGGTGGCGTGTCGCGTGCAATACCCAGGCCTGTACCTCAAATGTCAAGGTCACACTTAGAGGTCAAAAGACACAATGTGCTGTCCTCGTCCGGTAGGGAACTTTTGTATTGCTTGCAATACGACATTAACTTGTTTAATCAAGCCGTTAAACCGATAAAGTAACTATTTGAGAATAAACATAGTGAAAATACCTCTAAAATGGTATCTCATTTCATATTTGTCACACTATATTTTTTCATTCTAAAAAAAATATCCCAAAAAAGTTTATCCTTCTCAATCATGTTTGCGAAACTATTGGTACATTGTTGGAGAAAGGGGCATCGCAGATGTCATTAACTAGATACTTGGGGTCAAATTAACAACAGTATGTCACATGTGCGGAGATATCAATACAATTTGCTATATCTTGATTGGATGAACTCTGCATCAGCAATGAAATAACAAAATGAGCATACAATCATATATATTCGTAGCTTCATATTAATCCATATTATTGTTATCTGGGCTTCTAATACTTATTAGGGGGATAGTTAATTCCCTCTTAAAAACAAAATGATTTTCCATTTTAGTGTTTAAGGCAGAGGCTACTCATCGAAATGTTTCATTTTCAAACCTTATTTTGCTTATTTAGATAACATGATCATTCTCTTCATATATATGGCTATGCTTCACCAATTTTATTTTTGCTGAAGATGTTTGCATACATTTGCATTGTTTCATAGCGTGTAATAGTTCGGATGTAGCAAATATTAGAAAAAAAGTACATGTATATATACATATGAGTATTGTGAGATTATTGGCCTTAGTTAAAAGAGAAAATAACAATTTTTCTTTTAAAAAGTTTCATTTTATTTAGGGGGAAAATATACAAACTTAGTTTAAATCCAAGACTATCAATAACCAAGACCGAATTGTTTTGAATTTTATTTTATCACATACATCTTGTAATACCCCTTTCACAGAGAAAAAATATGCCGCAGAGAACTTTACATAGTTATTATTACATCTTGGAAAAAGATATGGAAAATCCATAAAATTATAAGTATAAAAATTGAACAGAATGATAAACATTGTGACAAACGGAGAATTGCTCGTTATAAGAAATTTCTTCTTTTGCCAATATGTGTCTCTCAAGTCGTCTGCTACAAATGCGTGAACATGCGTATACAAGTCGAAAAGAGTCCTTGCTATGTTGAGAACACGTTTTGCTATCGCTAACTTTGGACTATTTTCAAAATGGTTGAAAACGGTGTGTAAGCCCAATTAATCAATTAATTATTTTTCCCTGTTATTCTCTGATCATTTGGCGCATAATTAAACAACTGCAATTAATAAACATCTGCAAGGCTTAAAGGGTCTAAAATATGTTAAATATCACCTTCGTCCTAAAATATATGACGCTAAACTAATCGCGATTTTACTTGATCCGCAGTACATATTCAGTGTCCGACAAATTTCAGAATTGTTTGGTAGCCCACTTGGCTACCAGATTTGGAAGCTGGTAGCCCGAAATATCGCGGATGCTAATGAGTGTTTTATGGTTATTTTTGTTTTCTACTTCTGTACAAAGATAATATTAAGAGCACACCATGTACATGATTTAAGGGTAGTGAGTGACCAATTCAAATAACATGAGTGTGTTGCAAAAGACCTGAAGTGCAGCATTCAGTTAAAAAAAATGAAATTTGGAAAGAGAATTTTTGGTGGAACTTAACAGATAGGAGAAAATTGGTACTAAAGTTTTTCAAGATTATTATGTCTCCCCCATTACATGGGGGTGACATATTGTTTTTGCCCGTTCCGTCCGTCCTTCCGTCCGTGCGTCTGTCACACTTGTTTCCGCTCAATAACTGAAGAACGCTTGGGCGTAGGAACTTCATACTTGGTATGCAGGTTGGTCATGACCAGTAGCTGACCCCTATTGATTTTGATAACAGAAGGTCAAAGGTCAAGGTCATGGTGACCTTGTGAGGTAAAAAATGGTTTCCGCTCAATAACTGAAGAACGCTTTGGCTGAGGAATTCCATACTTGGTATGCAGGTTGGCCATGCCTAGTAGAAGACCCCTATTGATTTTGAGGTCAGTACGTCTAATGTCAAGGTCACAGTGACCATGAGCTTGAAAGGTCACAGTGACAATGAGCTGATAAATAGTTTTTGCTTGGGCCCAGGAACTTCATACTTGATGTGCAGGTTGGTCACCACCAGCAAATGACCCCTATTAATTTTAAGATCACTAGGTCAAAGGTCAAGGTCACAGTGGACAAGGTCACATCCGTCACACTTGTTTCAGCTCAATAACTGAAGAACGCTTGGGCATAGGATCTTCATACTTGGTATGCAGGTTGGTCATGACCAGTAGATGACTTCTATTGATTTTGATGTCAGAAGGTCAAAGGTCAAGGTCATGGTGACCTTGTGAGGTAAAAAATGGTTTCCGCTCAATAACTGAAGAACGCTTGGGCCGAGGAACTCCATGCAGGTTGGCCATGCCCAGTAGAAGACCCTATTAATTTTGAAGTCAAAGTCAAGGTCACAGTGACCTTGAGCTGAAAGGTCACAGTGACAATGAGCTGAAACATTGTTTTTGCTTAATAACTGTAGAATGCTTTGGCCATGGAAGTTAATACTTGGTGTGCAGGTTGGTCACCACCAGTAGATGACCGCTATTGATTTTGAGGTCACTAGCTTAAAGGTCAAGGTCATGGTAACCTTCAGCTGAAAAATGGTTTCCTCTCAATAACTAAAGAATGCTTATGTTGAGGAACTTCATACCTGGTGTGCAGGTTGGTTCTAACCAGTAAATGACCTTTATTGAATTTGTTTGATTTTGAGGTCACAAGGTCAAATGTCGAAGGTCACGGTAACCTTCAGCTGAAAAATGTGTTTTACTCAATAACTCAAGAACGCTTATACCCAGGAACTTCATACTTGGTGTGCAGCTTGGTCCTAACCTGTAGATGACCCCTATTGATTTTGATGTCAAAGGTCAAGGTCAAGGTGACCTTTGGCTAAAAAATGGTTTCCGCTCAATAACTGAAGATTGCTTGGGCCCAGGAACTTCATACTTGGTGTGCAGGTTGGTCACCAGCAGCAAATGACCCCTATTGATTTTGAGGTCACAAGGTCATGGTAACCCTCAGCTGAAAAATGGTTTCCGCTCAATAAATGAGGATTGTCACTGTTGCTTCATCTCCAGTCCAAAACTAAAAAATTAACCAAAAGTCAAATTTATCAGGTTCAGTGAAGTTATTAACCCTTTCCCTCATAAAGACGCTCTCTGGCGTCTCTGCAGCAGACAGCTTTTTGAAAACATAGTGACAACAGAAGAAATTGATCAAAACAAGCAATATCTCCTTTTACCACAATGTTTTCCACTTAGTCATAGGTTATCCATTAGATTTTTTATTTTTTGACAAAATATGTTCAAAGTCGTCTGCTGCAGAATTGTTGTATGAGGGAAAGGGTTAAATCTTAAAATATTGTCAAAAACAATGACTTGAATAATACCGTAACACGTTAAATTGGTTTTATGTGTTACGGTATTATTCACAACATAGCCGCCATTTTGATAATTGCGCAATGTTAATCATGGTTCCCTACTGAGAATTTGAAATCGGTAAACAGCGTTGAATGTAAACATTGGGGTCACTCTTGCTCGGGGTTGTCGGGTCGTTAACGTCATTGACCCAATTTCTCATTTCTTCCAATGAAATCGCAAATTATTATGTCATATGATTTTTTTCCCGCCGGTTATGCTAATTAATTTTGCTAAACAAAGCCGTGGTTGGGCATTTATTATTCACGTGGAATCGTTTATAGATTTCATCCCGAACATTTTCTTTGATATTACGAATACTATGTCGATTATGAAGGTGTTTCATATTTGATTAACGGATCTAGAAGTGGTCGTATTGTATTGTCTTTAATATTTGGATCGAATTTATTGTCCCCCGCTTTTAGCGAAAGCGGGGGACTATTATTTCTCATTCGTCAGTCAGTCCGTCAGTCCGTCCGTCAGTCCGTCAGTCACGCTGTCACAAAAACTTTAACCTTGGTCATAACTTCTGAACCGTAATAGGTACTGCTTTCATATTTCACATGTGTATTCCTTGTGACAACCCCTTTCCATCAATACCAATTTTTTGACCTTGTGACCTTGACCCTGACGAGTTATGGCCCTTTACCCCTATGTATGACTAAATTCATTTCCGGGCTATTTCTCTGCAACCGCTTTTTGGAATTTTATGAAACTTCATAGGAAGGATCACCACCAAGTGTAGATGCGCATATCGTGTTTGCGTTCCGGTTGGATTATTTTGCACGGAGTTATGGCCCTTTACCCCACCATCAGGCTATGTATGACTAAATTCATTTCCGGGCTATTTCTCTGCAACCGCTTTTTGGAATTTTATGAAACTTCATAGGAAGGATCACCACCAAGTGTAGATGCGCATATCGTGTTTGCGTTCCGGTTGGATTATTTTTCACGGAGTTATGGCCCTTTACTCCACCATCAGGCTATGTATGACTAAATTCATTTCCGGGCTATTTCTCTGCAACCGCTTTTTGGAATTTTATGAAACTTCATAGGAAGGATCACCACCAAGTGTAGATGCGCATATCGTGTTTGCGTTCCGGTTGGATTATTTTGCACGGAGTTATGGCCCTTTACCCCACCATCAGGCTATGTATGACTAAATTCATTTCCGGGCTATTTCTCTGCAACCGCTTTTTGGAATTTTATGAAACTTCATAGGAAGGATCACCACCAAGTGTAGATGCGCATATCGTGTTTGCGTTCCGGTTGGATTATTTTTCACGGAGTTATGGCCCTTTACTCCACCATCCGGCTATGTATGACTAAATTCATTTCCGGGCTATTTCTCTGCAACCGCTTTTTGGAATTTTATGAAACTTTATAGGAAGGATCACCACCAAGTGTAGATGCGCATATCGTGTTTGCGTTCCGGTTGGATGATTTTTCACGGAGTTTTACCCCACCATCCGGCTATGTATGACTTAATTCATTTCCGGGCTATCTCTCTGCAACCGATTTTTGGAATTTGATGAAACTTTATAGGAAGGATCACCACCAAGTGTAGATGCGCATATCGTGTTTGCGTTCCGGTTGGATTATTTTTCACGGAGTTATGGCCCTTTACTCCACCATCAGGCTATGTATGACTAAATTCATTTCCGGGCTATTTCTCTGCAACCGCTTTTTGGAATTTTATGAAACTTCATAGGAAGGATCACCACCAAGTGTAGATGCGCATATCGTGTTTGCGTTCCGGTTGGATGATTTTTCACGGAGTTATGGCCCTTACTTCTGAACCGTAATAGGTACTGCTTTCATATTTCACATGTGTATTCCTTGTGACAACCCCTTTCCATCAATACCAATTTTTGTGACCTTGACCCTGGCGGGGGACCATGATTCTCTGAATTTGCTTGTTTTATTAACTTCTGCATGGCGACAATTTTCTTCTCCGTCTTTCTGAGCCGGTCTGCACCAGTTTGCAAACATCGCATACCGAAAGTAGAAATATGGATCAAAATACATTTAGGCCTAAGGGAATATTTGATTTTCATTGGTTATTCGCAATCATTCATGGATTAACACATAGCCCAACGGAACAATGGTCACTAATGATTGGACCGCTGTAATGGGTATATATATCACGTTAATTGACTATTACTGACGCGATTCGGTTGGCTGAAACCACTCGATCTGACAGGTGGGTAACTCCGCCTACTGTTATTGATTTGTTTATGGCAACAGCGAGTGGTTTTCGTATGTAACATACAGTCACTGTTTATACATGACATGTGTGTAAGTAATTAAGCCGGGCTACCAGACACGGGAATAAACAGTAGCCCGCAGGGCTTTCATTTGAAAATGACAGTAGCCTGAGCAATTATTGTGGTAGTCCGCGGACTCCGGGCAATGGATTTGTCGGACACTGCATATTGCTTGTCGAATAGCTTAGAACTGTAGATTTATGATTTCATGATTTAACCCTTCCCACATACAGACGCTTTTTGACGCCTCTGCAGCAGACAAAGTTTAACAATGGTGGCAAAAGAAAAAAATTGTCATAAAAACTTTCATTTAAAGAGTTTCCATAGTTTTGAATAAAAGTTTTCGACGTCGCAGGGTTTTCCATGACGCACAAATCCTGCGTCATTGACGCATTTTCAACTCAAATGATCCCCAAAAATAACATTTGTGCGTCCCTATGGACGCAATGTTGGTAAATCGAAGTCCATTCTATTTTTCTATGATCAATCTCAATTTTCCAAATATCTATATTTAACTTAGTCCTTATCCTGCACCAAAACATGCGAGAAAAAATTTGATGCTTCCAGGGTCGAATCTGGCGTACGTAATGTTTGTCACACGAAAATACACATATGGGTCAACATTTGACCATTTATCTATCGTATAAAGTAAACACAAACGGTCTTACTTACGTTTGTATGTGTTTTAATCTCTTTTTAATCCACCTCTTAGAGGCCTGACGTTTAATAACTCACAATGTGGTAGATTTGAACTGAGGATAAACGAATACGGTATTGTGGGTATTGTTGTTAAAGTACACCAAAATGGATATTTAACGAAATTTTCGTATTTTTTCTTTGACCGATTTTGTCTAGTTTATTTAACCGCAAACAAATTTGTTACAGATTTCAAATATTTCGCCGTTGTCAATTGGATTTTGATAGATTAAAGTGGTAAAGAGGTAAGCTGCATAAAAAAATGTTATCGTTGCAATAGCTGTCAAGGATATAAACGGCATAATAACGTGAATCGAGTCTGTCTGAAACATGCTATGGATTTAAACTTTGGTTGACCAATAAATGAGAAACCGAAAGTCTAAATTATTTGGAATATATTTAACTCTGAATGACTGGTTTAAGCTTTATCGATAACATTATCGGTAATATACACACTTTTTTTTCTCACAAATTGACTTTATTAATATTAAAGGGATGATAAAAACAAATAACGACACACTTGTTTTTAGCTCACCTGAGCTTTGCTCAAGGTGAGTTATTGTGATCGCCTTTTGTCCGGCGTCCGTCGTCCGGCGTCCGGCAACTTCTTCTCCTCAGTAACCAGTGGGTCAATTTGGATGAAACTTCACAGAAAGCATCCTCTCAATGACCTCACCAGAATTCCTTCAAATTTTTGGGATCCATGCAAAATTCTGGTTTCCATGGCAACGAAACTGAAAAAACTTCAAAATTCTTTTGGCTATTTTGCCTTATATGGCTATAGTGAAAACTTAAAAAATCTTCTCCTCCGAAAGTGTAAGGCCGATTTTCAAATAATTTTGTAGAAATGTTCCTTGGGTGACCCTCTATCAGATTCCTTCAAGCAATGTTGATTGGTCGAAAAACATGGCCGCCAGGGGGCGGGGGCTATTTTGCCTTATATGGCCAAAGTGAAAACTTAAAAAATCTTCAACATCTTATACTCAGTAACCAGTGGGTCAATTGGGATGAAACTTCACAGAAAGCATCCTCTTAATGACCTCACCAGAATTCCTTCAAATTTTAGGGATCCATGCAGAATTCTGGTTTCCATGGCAACGAAACGAAAAAAACTTCTTCTTCTCCCAAACTGGTTGGCAGATTTTCAAATAATTTTGTAGAAATGTTCCTTGGATGACCCTCTACCAGATTCCTTCAAGGCATGTTGATTGGTCGAAAAACATGGCTGCCAGGGGGGGGAGGGGGTCTATTTTGCCTTATATGGCTATAGTGAAAACTTAAAAAATCTTCTCCTCCGAAAGTGTCAGGCTGATTTTCAAATGATTTCATAGAAATGTTCCTTGGGTGACCCTCTACCAGATTCCTTCAAGCCATGTTGATTGGTCAAAAAACACGGCGACCAGGGGGGCGGGTCTATTTTGCCTTATATAGTGAAAACTTAAAAAATCTTCTCCTCCGAAAGTGTCGGCCCGATTTTCAAATAATTTTGTAGAAATGTTCCTTGGATGACCCTCTTTCAGATTTCTTCAAGCCATGTTGATTGGTCAAAAAACATGGCCGCCAGTAGGCAGGGCTATTTTGCATTATATGGCTAATATCTTCTCCTCCAAAAGTATCTGGCCGATTTTCAAATAATTTTGTAGAAATGTTCCTAGGGTGACCCTCTATCAGATTCCTTCAAGCCAAGTTGATTGGTCGGAAACTATGGTTGCCAGGGGGCGAGGCTTATATAGCTAAAGTGAAAAAAAAAAAAAATCAGGTGAGCGATTCAAGGGCCATCATGGCCCTCTTGTTTAATGTTTTTTGTATCAATCACTTGATAATATAGTTCTAATTTTGAGCCCCAACATTTATAAGATGACCCTCAACTTAGATGACATGGGGGTCACAATGACCCTCAAGTTTCAGAGCTTAGGGAAAACCCTGACGTCGTCTGCTGCTGATTTGTCATATGTGGAAATAATTGAAATCTAGTCCATTGGTTTAGCTGAGAAAGTGGATTGACAAATGTGAACCGAACACATTTTCGTATAGAGAAGTATTTATTACCAAACGGAGTCACCTTCATGAAAATATTCATCTTCATATATTAACATTTGAAAAACATGGCCAACACAACGAAAGAAGAAAACTGGAAAGTGATCTGATTTATCTATTTACCCTTAACTCTTAAAGCGCTGATCTTCAGCAATAATCACCAGTTTTAAAGTTTTCTTTATGACCCGGCGGGAACTTTTCCTGCACCAAGGCGGAGAGAGGTCTCGGGCATATAGTGCACATTAATATAGTCATTATGTACACTGATGTTCGTACAGCACGACCCGTTATGGTCGCTACGTGGGTTTCACTACCATAAAACATTTCAAATTTCATAATTATATACGTTATCGGATTTCAACACCCTTTCAAAGTTCTTTTGGTCTGTTTCTCCTTTACATTTATTCTGCAGCAGACGACTTCAAAATATCGTCTTGGCAAAAACATTAGAAATGATTTTAAATAATAGCGTAATCATTCAATAGGAAAAAGATTTTAAAATATTGTAGCAAATGGAGAAAGTGCTCATTATGAGCAATTTTACCTTTCAAATGTCGTCTGATGCGGTTACGTGTACACCAAATTGTGTCTTCAGGTGGGAAATGGTTATTCAGAGTGTCATTGTATAATCATAAATAACTCCTTTCATTCGTGTATAAAGGTTCACAAAGGGAGCCATAATATATACAATTTTCTTTTCTCATCTTACCATGTCTCTTTTTCTAATTGTGTTCAAGTGGAGAAAGCTAACTGCAGTTATGCAAGCTGTTATCAAACGGGTTTAAACTCGACATATCATGATATCAGTAAATTCATTCATCCTTTTTCTTGGGGATTTAATTTTCTAGTGACCATTCATTTCTTAGATATGTGTATACATAGTCCAACATATTTAACTTGTGTTTTAGGGAAAAGAGTTTCTTTTCAGTGAAACGAGTTTTAGTGATGAATTCACCATGCTATGAATAAAACAAATTTTCTAAAGATGCATACATTTTATCATTTTGATTTATAAAATGTTTATGAATTCAAAAGGTTTTAGATGTTTTAACCCTTGCAGCGCAAATGGCAATAAGGAAGTTTTTGTGAACAACACAGAATTGAGTCAGTCAGCTCGTAATGAGCTGTCTTACATGAAAAAACAGCATAGAGTTATCAAAATATTCCAAATCTATTAAAACATGAACAATTGAGTCGCCCGATCTTGAACATTGACTAGTCAATTAGCTCTTTGGAAAGACGCCGCTGAAAGAATTAAAACGTACATTTATGGATAAATCTGTATTTATCCTGTCATTTTATCATGTTAACGGTTGAGTTGGAAAGTTTTAGTTGAATTGTGTAACCAAGGGAAAATGCATTTATAAGTTTTACATTACTGTGCGATCAGTGAAAATTAACTATGGCTAACGCTTTTGCCCAGCATTTCAAACAGATAAACAAACCAAATCATAATATTATTGAAGGACATTCTGAAAAGCATATACTAGAGAGCCTTTAGATCAACGTCAATCTTATATTCTACATCTCAAACTCACAACCTAGTATTAGAAGTAATGGACAGCACTTTTGAAACAATAACAATCACAAAGCAAATAAAAACCCTTAAGGAGGAAAAATCGCCAGGTAATGAAAAAAGTCCAGTAAAACCAGAAGCAAAATGGCCGAAAAAAAAGTCCTATAGGGATGAGATTTGATATGTGAAAAACAGTAAGATTTTACTGAATTCTAATTTTTTAGCTCGACTATTCGAAGAATACTCACCCTGGTGTCGGCGTCCACGTCACACTTTGGTTAAGGTTTTGCATGCAAGTACTTAAATACTACATGTATTGCATTGAAACTTTCTACAACCCTACTAAACTATTCACACCTATGTATATTTTCAAGTAAGATAACTCTATCCTGCTTTTTATGCAAGTTATGGCCCTTTTTTACTTAGAAATTCTGGTTAAGGTTTTGCTTGAAACTAAATTAGGAGTCCATATCTCAGTATTTACTTGATGCATTGCATTGAAACTTTATACAACCCTTAGTACCCAACCATCACACCTGTGTATATTATTAAGTTAGATAACTCTATACTGCATTTTATGCAAGTTATGGCCTTTTTTTTACTTAGAAATTCTGGTTAAAGTTTTGCATGCAACTAAATTAAGAGTCCATATCTCTGTATTTACCTGATGCATTGCATTGAAACTTTATACAACCCTACCGAACTATCACACCTGTGTATATTATCAAGTTAGATAACTCTATCCTGCATTCTATGCAAATTATGGCCCTTTTTTTACTTAGAAATTCTGGTTAAAGTTTTGCGTGCAACTAAATTAAGAGTCCATATCTCAGTATTTACTAGATGCATTGCATTGAAACTTTATACAACCCTACCCAACTATCACACTTGTGATAACTATATCCTGCATTTTATGTAAGTTATGGCCCTTTTTTTACTTACAAATTCTGGTTAAAGCTTTGCGTGCAACCACATTAAGAGATCATATCTTAGTAACTACTTGATGCATTGCATTGAAACTTTATACAACCCTTTCCAACCATCACACCTATGTAAACAATCAAGTATGATAACTCTATCCAGTATATTTTGCAATATATGGCCCTTTTTTAGATCACCAGAGCCAAAGGCTCAGGTGAGCTATTCCTATCACTTTTTGTCCGTCGTCCGTCGTCCGTCCGTCAGTCCGTCCGTCTGTCCGGCGTTAACTTTTAGCTTTAAACATCATCTCCTCCCAAACTCCAAGGACAATTTCCGTGAAACATCACAGGACTGTTCCTCTGGTTGGCCTCTTTCAAAGTTGTTCAAAGATTTAAATTCCATTGAGAACTTTGGTTGCTGCGGCATCAGAAAGGGGGCAAAAGGTCCAAACTTTAAAAATCTTCTCCTCCGAATCTGCCTGTCAGATTCAAATATAATTTGGTAGAAATGTTCCTTGGGTGACCCTCTATAAAAATTGTTCAAGCCATACTGATTGGTCGAAAAACATGGCAGTTAGGCGGCATCAAAAAAGGGGCAAAATGACAAAATTTGAAAATTCCATTTTTATGCAAATGCTTGTCTGATTTAAAGAAAATATAATATGAATCTTACTGTAATGATCCTCTTTTTAATTTGTTTAAGCCGTTTTGATTGGTTACACAATCATAGTAACCAGGCGTCATCACAAAAGGGGTAAATTGAACTTTTAGCTACAAATGACAACCATCTCCTACCATTCCAATAGACCAATTACCACAAAACATCACAGGAATGTTCCTTTGGTGGTCCTCTTTCAAAATTGTTCAAAGATTAAAATTCCAATGAGAACTTTGGTTGCTGCGGCATCAGAAAGGGGACAAAATGTCCAAACTTTAAAAATCTTCTCCTCCGAATCTGTTTGTCAGATTCAAATATAATTTGGTAGAAATGTTCCTTGGGTGACCCTCTATAAAAATTGTTCAAGCCATACTGATTGGTCGAAAAACATGGCAGTCAGGCGGCATCAGAAAAGGGAAAAATGACCAAATTTGAAAATTCCATTTTTATGAAAGTATTTGTCTGATTTTAAGAAAATATAATACGAATCTTACTGTAATGATCCTCTTTTTAATTTGTTTAAGCCGTTTTGATTGGTTACACAATCATATCAACCAGGCGTCATCACAAAAAGGGTAAATTGAACTTTTAGCTACAAATGACAACCAACTCCTACCATTCCAAATAGACCAATTTCCACAAAACATCACAAGAATGTTCCTTTGGTGGTCCTCTTTCAAAATTGTTCAAAGATTTAAATTCCATTGAGAACTTTGGTTGCTGCGGCATCAGAAAGTGAGAAAAATACCCAAATTTTAAAATCCTTTTCCTACATAATCTACTTGTGCGATTGCAAGATAATTTGGTAAAAATGTTTCTTAAGTGACCCTCTAAATAAACTGTTGAAGCCATATTGATTTCGTTGAAAAACAGGGCAGCAAAGCGGCATCAGGAAAGGTGCAAAATGACAAAAACTTTATAATTCCATTCTTATTAAAGTTCTTGTTAGATTTCAAGATATAAATGGCCTTTACTGATAAGCTGTTTCTTGAGAAGTGTCCACTCCTTTCAGTTTCATTTGCACTCCCTGATAAAAATTTCCAGATATTTGCAGTTAAATATTTGCTACTAATTTACTATCAATTAGGTGATCGATTTAGGGCCATCTTGGCCCTCTTGTTTAAATAGAAATTTGGTTAAAGTTTTGCATGCAACTACATTAAGAGTCGATATCCTAGTATTTACGTGATGCATTGCTTTGAAACTTTATACAACCCATCCAAACTATCACAAATATGTTGATTTTCAAGTTAAATAACTCTACCCTGCATTTTATGCAAGTTATGGCCCTTTTTACTTAGAAATTCTGGTTAAAGTTTTGCACGCAACTACATTAAGAGACCATATATTAGTAACTACTTGATGCATTGCATTGAAACCTTTTACAGCCCTTCCAACCATCATACCTATGTAAAAAATTGCAAGTTATGGCCCTTTTGGGACTTAGAAACTCTGGGTTTTGCATCTTCATTTAATCTCAGTAACAACTTAAAGTATTGTATTGAAACTTTATACAACATTTCCCAATTTCACAACTATAAACACAACCAATTAAGATAACTCTATCCTGCATATGGTGCAAATTGTTGCCTTGTTAGCTCGACTTTTCGAAGAAAAGGCTAGCTATACTACTCGCCCCGGCGTCGGCGTTGGTGTCACACCTTGGTTTGGTTTTTGTACCAATTCCCTTTTTAGCTCACCTATACACGAAGTGCAAGGTGAGCTATTGGGATCACATTTTGTCCGGCGTCCGTCCGTCGTGCGTCGTGCGTCATCAACATTTGAGATTGTTAACACTCTACAGGCTACATTTTGCATCCAATCTTCACCAATTATCAGAACGTTCATCTTCATAAAATCTTGGACAAGTTTGAAACTGGGCCATATGAGGTCAAAAACTAGGTCACTAGGTCGAATTGAAGGGAAATCTTGTTAACATTCTGGAGGCTACATTTTCAACTTGAGCATGTTGAAACTTTATCAGAATGTTTGTCTTGATGATATGTAGGTCAAGTTCGAACATGGGTCTCGTTGGATCAAAAAGTAGGTCACTAGGTCAAATTGAAGGAAAATCTTGTTAACACTCCAGAGGCCGCAATTTTTGCTTCAGCAGTTTGAAATTTTGTCTTAAAAATATCTAGGTCAAGTTCGAATATTGGTTATGCCGGGTCAAAAACTAGGTCACTAGGTCAAATTGAAGGAAAATCTTGTTAACACTTTGGATGCCGCATTTTTTGCTTCAGCAGCTTGATATTTGGTCAGAATGTTTGTCTTAAAGATATCTAGGTCAAGACCAAATATCAGTGCCTGAAATGAGGGCCAGCCGAAGGCTGTCCCGAAAAAAAAAATTTGGGCAAGTAAAATTTTAGGATTACTGGCCCAAATGATATAGTGCAAGCCCAAATATTTTGGACAAATTTTTATAGTTAAAAGTAAAGAAAAAACACAGAAGGATCAATATTTTTTTTATTATTCCTCAATAAGTCCTTCTCTACACATTGCTCTGAAGACCCCGGCTTCTGAGCTATATTCTTCATCGTCAGAATAGTCGGAGTCACTGTCTTCACATCCCAAGAAAATATGCTGAGGTTTAATGTCATTATCAATTTCCTGAACTTCAGCTTCAATTGCTGCTGTTGTTTCCTTCGCGACTAGTACTGTTGCCTCTTTTATTTTGTCCTGCTGTGCCACATCTTTAAAGTTTGGTCTTCTGATGACACCACTGTTCCATAGGAGAATGGCTGGTTGAGGATCAAACCTGTTAATGAAACAAATCCAATCAAAACATAATCTATTTTGGAATAGACAAAATAAAACAACAGTAAAACAGCATGCGATATAGAACAAAAGAGCTTACTTTTCTATGGTTGGTGAATGGAGCCTGATTGTCATTTGGCTGGCCAAGGACTCCTCATTCAAAGAAGATCTGAATGTTGTCTTTACTGATTTCATTTGTCGAAAACCTCTCTCACATTCAGATGATGAACCTGGAAACAAAAGATTTTAATTCCAGACTATAATTTACCATTTTTAGTCAATTAACATTTTATTGTGAAGCAGTTACCTTTCAAATTCATGTCTTTACTGTCTACTTAACATTCATTTTGTTGATTGGAAATGTCAAATTGATGCATATAAGATAAAATTTCATTTTCCAAAAACCAAATCATTAAAATACTTTTGTTGAGAAGAATTAAAATAAATTAAATGATTTTTCAAGTAAGAAAAAATAAAATGCAATTACCAGGAATAGTCAGGATAAGGTCCATAATAGCCAAGATGTTTTCATAGTTGTCAAGGTACATCTCATTCACCCTCTGCCAAGTAAGGCTATTGATAACCATATCACTGTAAAAAAAACAATTCAAACTCTGTTATATGTCTTTTTTGTAAATTAAAATAACCTGCAAGCATATTACAACATCATGTTTAAATGGTTGGTTTACCCATAAAAAATGGGGTTGTTAAATTGTAAAATGTTAAACTTATTTTCTCTATATTCATTGATTTGAATATACTTTTAACAAATTTGAATTATGATATTTATTATCATTTTTTATTTAACATTACCTGGAGTATAAAGCAGTTTTCATGGCAGTCCATTCAAACATAGCCTCAGCTGTATTGATTGATTCAAGACAGGGACCAAAGTGATCAATCAATTGACTCAATTTACCATCACCAAAATCTGTTTAAAAATAAGAGACTGTGTCAAAACAATGTTTATTACTCTTTAACATACATGTAAGTCTATGCAGATATGTCAAGCATGTGTACAATTAAAAGTTGCTGCTCAGGGTTTAACCATATCATAATTTGATCTATTATTATTATATCAATGTAGTGGCTAGAAACAAATGTAAAAGATAAAAATAAGTATCATCATTGATTCATTGAATAAATTGCTTTGATAATAAAAAAAAGTTTGATAAATTCTGCAACTCAACTGAAAACAAATTAAAAACAAATGTTAGACATGCATTAAGTATAACAACTATGAATAATAAGCTAAGAACAAACTTAATTTTGTTTTAAACTGTAAAAGTTTAACAATAAAACTAAACATAACAAGAACAAGCAATTCAACACAGCATAAATCGGGCTTTAACCTGCTATCTCAGTTTTGTTGTCTTCCCTTTTGACAGGCCAAGATCTAAAATTACATATTGACATGGCCTGGATCACAGCTTCACATTCAAATCTACTTTGAAGACTTTTTTTTAGTTCATCTATCAGTTTTTGGCGTGCTGATGCGAATGATTCTCCTCTGCGCTGCTGAACTGGTCCTATATCTTCATCAGGGGTCAATCGTAATCCCAAAGACTGTTTCCCTTTTAAGAGGAAGGGTCCATCCCTAGAAGGAATAGTAGACAACCAAAACATTAAGTCAGGAAGAAGGATGAGCAATGGACAAAGGACAAACCTAGTAATAAAAATGACACACAATAATAGCATAACTGGGGCAACCTCAGATGCACCGTTAGAAAACCATTGCAGTACATGTTGTGATAGTGAAACATACAATGGTATTTCTAAATGAAATATTACATAAAAGGTTTTGAATATCAACTTACTTCAATTAAGTTGTTTGTTTCTTCAACCATTCCATAAATATCTGAGGCACAGCACTCT
This sequence comes from Serripes groenlandicus, assembly GCA_031761405.1. Classification (NCBI taxonomy): domain Eukaryota; kingdom Metazoa; phylum Mollusca; class Bivalvia; order Cardiida; family Cardiidae; genus Serripes; species Serripes groenlandicus. The sequence goes on along the minus strand of JASEVX010000004.1, from coordinate 110,497,113 downwards.
CTTCTTTGAAAGACCTTAGATAGCCTGAACAGGATAGTTGAAATGTCTGCTAGGAAGTAGCAGTACAACATTACATGCTTGGAATTGACAAGCTTTAAAAGACCCTTGGCTTTACCACTTGTGCTTGCAGAGGACCTGTCAACAACATCAGGAGAGCATATCTACATGATTGAAAGAAAATCATTCTGTGATTAAATTATGACAAAGACAACAGAAGATTTTAAGAAGAAATACTTAACCTTAATAGAAAGTACCACTATTAAACATACATGCTCTAATATTTTAACAAGATAATACTCAATGTTTGAAAAAATAAAACAAAAAAAGTACATTGGTATACAACAAAATGTTGTAATGCATGCATATGAGTCTATAAGATTAAAGAAGCAGTTAAGTTTTCAGGTTTACGTTATTTTTTATATATATTTTTATTTTACCATTATGTTTTCCATTCTACTTTGAATTTCATTAATGATCTTAATGGATCTATATTATTATAATTTAGTTACCTGTTCAAGATGTTGCTTGACAGCTTCATAACCAGTCAAGAAATTTTCAAGAGCTCGTAGGAGATGCCCAACCCATCTTGTTCCTCCAATTCTTGTTGGAAAGAGTACTTTTTTGTTCAGTGTTCTAAAAGAACTTTTCAAGTTGGCTCTACAATATCAATTAAAGTAAAGTTCACTACATGATCTTTACATTTCTAATCTTACTAAAATTATACAGGTAGTACATGTACTTCTATAGTTTTCAAATCAATAGCACAAGTTTTGCTAATTCAAAGACCAAACAACAAACTTAATTTTATGTGTTACATGTATGATTTTGCTATATGTATTTTAGTTATTATTTTTTATAACTACAACTTTAACGAACATCTTTTTTATGTATTTTAGTTATTATTTTTTATAACTACAACTTTAACGAACATCTTTTGTAAGCATAAATTTCCTAACTCAGTCCTGATAAGAGAAGCAAGTAGGTGTATTTACCTGTTAAGGGCACTGTTGTGGTAAAAGTAATACAGGCCTTGTAGAAGGCATGTGGTCACTTTGGTGTCTAATGGAACATGCTTTATGGCATCTTTGAATGCCAGCTCAAGTTTGTGAGCATAGCAGTGGACAGCTACCATGGACGGCTGCAATGCCCTGAGCTTTGCAGCTACACCATTATTCTTCCCAAGCATTACAGATGCCCCATCACTTCCCATGCCAACAAGCTTCTTTAGAAATTCTTGCCAAGGGACCCCAACCTTCTCGACAGATCTTATCATGGCTGCTATTATTCCATCAGCATCACTTTTATCCACAAATGCAGGATTAAGGAAAAAAACCTTAAAATGAAACATAGATTTATAATTACAATATGATTAATTCTCAATCATGGGAGTTATCGGAATTTTGTAGTTTATAAAACACACACATCAACATTGTTTGTTAAATAAATGAGAAACACGGACCCCAAATCTATTTAACAGGTTCTTGTTTACCTTTTTATTATTTAGTCCCCTGAGTGAACACAAGTCAATCTTTATTTTTCTGTGTCATATTGTTGTACGGTTGTCTTATTTTATATCTGCCTTTGCACTATTATAACAGTGAGCCTTATCAAATTATTACAATAATATTGTCTGCTTATAGCAATGATACAGTTTTGTTAAAACTTTAAATTACCTTAATTTCCCCGGCATTACAAATCCTTGTGTATACAATTTCCACTTCAGTGACACTACAATCAGTGCTGCCATCTGACAGTATTGAAACAAATTTAGAAGACTGGATTATTTCTGCAATTTTGTTTAGTTCAGTTAATGCAATGTATTTGGAAAACTCCTTTGCACTATTGGAATTAAGATAAGTTTGTCCAATATCAAGGCCTTTTGCCTTGTCCAATTTCGACAGCCAAACATAATCCGAAAAAGGTCTTCCTGCTAAGCACAAGGCATGCACAGTTTTGAACAAGATTGTTAATTTATTGATGACAGCTTTGTTCAAACTCTTAATACTTTTCTGAGCTTCAGTTATCTCTCCTTTAGCAACAAGTGTTCTCCCTTTCATGACACCAACACTTTTGATGTGAGCTTTACTGGATTCATGGGACTTCAGTGTCTCAACTTTTGCTGTTGTCCAGCAAAACTCATTTGGAGCAGCTTCATGTACATCAGTACACCAAGTACAAGTCATTGAATCCGTTGAAACTTGCAGCCAAGGTCTGCCCGTCTTCCATGACTCTTGGAACCGCCTTTTTCCTCTATTTTGTTCATATCTTTAAAGAAAAATGTGAACAAATTGTAAGACCTCTCACCCCATTTCAAACATTTTGTGTCCAATTTCAATAAAGTTAACATAATAAACTAGAGAATGTGTCTATGAGGCGATCGTTCAATCATCATATTGATTTAAAAAGCAAAATCACACAACAGTCATTCATGAGTCAAATGTAGGTCAAGGTGACCATAAGATTAGTGAACCCTGTAGTGCAACCTATTCCCCCCCCCCCCCCCCCCCCCCCCCCCATAAAACAGTTCACTCCGAAATTATGATTGATTGACACTCTGTAAAATTGCACAGACAAACAGGATTGAAGAATAAATATTACTTACTTTGCATACTTTGAGGGTTTCTTCTCTTCTCCCCGACCACTTCTTTTGAGGAAAGACCAGCCCGAGCCGTCTTCCATTGTTTTTTAGCTCACCTGTGCACGAAGTGCTCAGGGTGAGTTATTGTGATCGCCCTATGTCCGTCGTCCGTCGTCCGTCAACATTTTCTCCTCTGTAACTGGTGGGTCAACTGGGATGAAACTTCACAGAAAGCATCCTCGCAATGTCCTCACCAGAATTCCTTAAAAATTTTGGGATCCATGCAGAATTCTGGTTTCCATGGCAACGAAATGAAAAAAACTTCAAAATTCTTAAAAATCTTCTCTATTTTGCTATTTTGCCAATATGGCTATAGTGCAAACTTAAAAAATCTTCTCCTCCAAAAGTGTCAGGCCGATTTTCAAATAATTGTGTAGAAATGTTCCTTGGGTGACCCTCTATCAGATTCCTTCAAGCCATGTTGATTGGTCGAAAAACATGGCCGCCAGGGGGGGCGGGACTATTTTGCCTTATTAGGCTATAGTGCAAACTTAAAAAATCTTCTCCTCCAAAAGTGTCAGGCCGATTTTCAAATAATTCTGTAGAAATGTTCCTTGGGTGATCCTCTATCAGATTCCTTCAAGCCATGTTGATTGGTCAAAAAGCATGGCCGCCAGGGGGCGGGGCTATTTTGCCTTTTATGGCTATAGTGAAAACTTAAAAAATCTTCTTCTCCATAAGTGTCGGGCCGATTTTCAAATAATTTTCTAGAAATGTTCCTTGGGTGACCCTCTATCAGATTCCTTCAAGCCATGTTGATTGGTCGAAAAACATTGCAGCCAGGGGGCGGGGCTTTTTTGCCTTATATGGCCAAAGTGAAAACTTAAAAATCTTCTCCGACCAAAGTGTCAGGCTGATTTTTAAATAATTTTGTAGAAATGTTCCTAGGGTGACCCTTTATCAGATTCCTTCAAGCCAAGTTGATTGGTCGGAAAACTATGGCTGCCAGGGGGCGGGGCTTATATAGCTAAAGTGAAAAAAAAAAACAGGTGAGCGATTCCAGGGCCATCATGGCCCTCTTGTTTAGAATCCGGGTCTGTTCGCACCGGGGTCCGTTCGCCCTGTTTCTCGTTCGCCCTGGGTCCATTCGCACTGGTTTTTATTTTTGCCCTGGGTCCGTTCGCATCGTATTTTTAAGAAGTTGTGGGTGATGTGTAAAGATATAAAATGTAACTGAAACAATTTTAATGACTTTTTAGCTCACCTGAGCTTTGCTCAAGGTGAGTTATTGTGATCGCCTTTTGTCCGGCGTCCGGCGTCCGTCGTGCGTCGTCCGTCAACTTCTTCTCCTCAGTAACCAGTGGGTCAATTTGAATGAAACTTCACAGAAAGCATCCTCTCAATGACCTCACCAGAATTCCTTCAAATTTTTGGGATCCATGCAAAATTCTGGTTTCCATGGCAACGAAACCGAAAAAACTTTAAAATTTGGTTGGCAAATTTTCAAATAATTTTGTAGAAATGTTCCTTGGATGACCCTCTATCAGATTCCTTCAAGCCGTGTTGATTGATCGAAAACATGGCCGCCAGGGGGGGCGGGGCTATTTTGCCTTATATGGCTATAGTGAAAACTTAAAAATCTTCTCCTCCGAAAGTGTAAGGCCGATTTTCAAATAATTTTGTAGAAATGTTCCTTGGATGACCCTCTATCAGATTCCTTCAAGCCATGTTGATTGGTCGAAAAACATGGCCGCCAGGGGGGCGGGGCTATTTTGCCTTATATGGCTATAGTGCAAACTTAAAAAATCTCCTCCTCCAAAAGTGTCAGGCCGATTTTCAAATAATTTTGTAGAAATGTTCCTTGGGTGATCCTCTATCAGATTCCTTCAAGCAATGTTGATTGGTCGAAAAACATGGCCGCCAGGGGCGGGGGCTATTTTGCCTTATATGGCCAAAGTGAAAACTTAAAAATCTTCACATCTTCTCCTCAGTAACCAGTGGGTCAATTGGGATGAAACTTCACAGAAAGCATCCTCTTAATGACCTCACCAGAATTCTTCAAATTTTAGGGATCCATGCAGAATTCTGGTTTCCATGGCAACGAAACGAAAAAACTTCTTCTTCTCCCAAACTGGTTGGCAGATTTTCAAATAATTTTGTAGAAATGTTCCTTGGATGACCTTCTACCAGATTCCTTCAAGCCATGTTGATTGGTCAAAAAACACGGCCGCCAGGGGGGCGGGTCTATTTTGCTTATATGGCTATAGTGAAAATTTAAAAAATCTTCTCCTCCGAAAGTGTCAGGCTGATTTTCAAATGATTTTGTAGAAATGTTCCTTGGGTGACCCTCTATCAGATTCCTTCAAGCCATGTTGATTGGTCGGAAAAACATGGCTGCCAGGGGGGGGGGGGGGGGGGGGGGGGGGGGTGCTATTTTGCCTTATATGGCTATAGTGCAAACTTAAAAAATCTTCTTCTCCAAAAGTGTCGGCCCGATTTTCAAATAATTTTGTAGAAATGTTCCTTGGATGACCCACTTTCAGATTCCTTCAAGCCATGTTGATTGGTCAAAAAACATGGCCGCCAGTAGGCAAGGCTATTTTGCATTATATGGCTATAGTGAAAACTTAAAAAATCTTCTCCTCCAAAAGTATCTGGCCAATTTTCAAATAATTTTGTAGAAATGTTCCTAGGGTGACCCTCTATCAGATTCCTTCAAGCCAAGTTGATTGGTCGGAAACTATGGCTGCCAGGGGGCGAGGCTTATATAGCTAAAGTGAAAAAAAATTAGAAAATCAGGTGAGCGATTCAAGGGCCATCATGGCCCTCTTGTTATATTTCAGATAATCCGAGCCTTCTCTGACCCTTACACATTTTTGACATTTTATTTTGCTGTGTAGGGTCAGAAGAACTCCTATAGTAAAAACCCAGGGATTTTCCTCACCCGTGTGGGAGAGGACTTTAAATCAATATCATCTATGTAAATATTCATCGGCATTTCAAGCATATAAATCTATTATCAATATATTTATTTATCTTATCCGAAATATTTGTTTTGTAAACCTTTATTACGTTGTAACGGTCATTCCTTTTCAGAGTAAGATAAAAAAAATACATTCCGTCATGTATACATGTATTTAGGTTAAACAAACCTGCTGTCACGTGATCGAAATCCGGTGCGAGTATAAACTGCGCCCTCTGAAATCAGGCCAAGAGTTCCCTACTCAATATATTATGTATACAAACAAAAAAGAAGTGACAATAATGCGTCTTAAACAATGATGGCAAAATAGTTAATTCTGCACGGCGAGGTTAATAAAATCCACTTCCGCATCGTGTCAAATTGTTTTGATAGTAGATTTATTTGACGAGAGGAATTTTCATGCCTTTCACCGCCTGTACGAGTTCACTTATACTCGCGAGATATCACGGTATCATGCAAATCAACAATATGGCGGATTCGTAAGGATATCGATACTGCATTACATAAATGTTCTTTGACGAGACAACAGTAGATAAAGGTGCAGTTTTATCATTGCAGATTGGTAAATTAAATATTCAGTCTATCGATTTGTAAGGCTAAATTAGCAGTCGCCCAGACGTTTTATTTTGGGCCAGTAATTACTTGTCTTTGGACAACTTCTGGTCGCCCTGACACAAAAGTGGTCGCCTCAGGCGAGTGGGCGACCGGCCGTTTCAGGCACTGCAATAGCCTGCAGTTTGTTCTGAATACATAGTGATCAGACTTCACTCTGTCGGGACTTTGTTTCTCTGTGTTTATTTACCCTGGAACTGGGCAAAACATATATATATATATTTTTATTAACTAGTCCCCTACCGGTCGAAAACCGGTTTGGGGGACTATAGGTTTGGTCGAGTCTGTCTGTCAGTCCCACCTAACCTTGTCCGGCCCGCATCTTAACTATGCATACTAGAATTTGAAAGAAACTTGGCACAAACGTTCACCATGATGAGGCGGCGTGTCGCGCACAATACCCAGGCCTGTACCTCAAATGTCAAGGTCACACTTAGAGGTCAAATGTCAAAATGAGTACTGTTTGATAGGATTACCTTGTCCGGCCCACATCTTAACCATCCATCATAGGATTTCCAAGAAACTTGGCACAAATGTTCACCATGATGAGTCGGCGTGTCGCGCACAAGACCCAGGCCTGTACCTCAAATATGAAGGTCACACTTAGAGGTCAAAATGAGTACTGTTTGATAGGACTACCTTGTCCGGCCCGCATCTTAACCATCCATCGTAGGATTTCCTTGAAACTTAGCACAAACAGTCACCATGATGAGGCGGCGTGTCACGCCCAAGACCCAGGCCTGTACCTCAAATGTCAAGGACCCACTAAGAGGTCAAAGGTCAACATGAGTTCTGTTTGATAGGACTGTACTTTGTCTGGTCGCATCTCAACCATGCATCATAGGATTCCCAAGTTACAAAGCACACATGTTCACCATGCTTAGGTGGCGTGTCACCTACAAGACCCAGGCCTGTACCTCAAAGGTCAAGGTCACAATGAGTACTGTTTGATAGGACTACATTGTCTGTCTCACATCTCAACCATGCAACATATGATTCCCAAGTTACAAGGTTAACATGTTCACCCTGATTAGGTGGCATGTCGCGCGCAAGACCCAGGCCTGTACCTTAAAGGTCAAGGTCACACTTAGATGTCAAAGTTCAAAATGATTACTGTTTTATAGGACTACCTTGTCCGGCTCATATCTTAACCATGCATCATAGGACTCCCAAGTTACTGGGCACACATGTTCTCCATGATGAGGTGACATGTGGCACACAAGACACAGACTTATACCTCAAAGGTCAAGGTCAAGGTCACACTTAGAGGTCAATGGTCCGGTAGGGGACTCTTGTTATGCTTGCAATACGACATTAACTTATTTCCTCTATAGTTTACAGAGAGCTTGGTTACTATGTAAATAACATCAAACTCTAACTTTACACAACACATATATATCAAAACAAGCCGTTTTTTTCTTTTTCGCCTTTTCATATTTTGCAAACTTCCGGCACTAGCTCGGAAACCCGAGGTCAGAGGTCAATCACTTTTGTAGCTCTTGAATAGCTCTATCAGATGGTGCAATAAAAGTATCTTTAACCGAAGTTTCAGCTCTCTACAATAATAACTGTAGGAGAAGAAAATTGTTTGGGTTCTTAAAACGAGTTTTTTTTGCTAGCTGCAACTGCTATCTTTGGAAGGCTAGTATTTGAAAACAAAGGCCTAAATAAAAAATCGCTAAGGATACGTAATTAGCTGAACTGGCTGAAAGCCAGTCAGCCAGTCAAGCTTATGTCAGGGCGAATTGTCTTTCATGCGCGTGTGCGTTAATTCTTTGTTTCAAACGACTTCTCCTCCCTAACCACTTGGCCAATTAGAAAGAAAATTCATAGAAAGCATCCTCTCAATGTCCTCTCCTAAATTCCTTCAAATTATTGGGATCCATGCAAAATTCTGGTTTCCATGGCAACCGAAAGAAAAAGATAGTGTAAACTTTAAAAAACTTCTCCAACGTATGTGTCTGGCCGGTTTCCAAATCATTTTGTAGAAATGTTCCTTGGGTGACCCTCTATCAGGTTCCTTCAAGCCAAGTTGATTGGTCAAAAAACATGGCCACCAGGAGGCGGGGCTATTTTGCCTTATATGGCTGTAGTGAAAACTTAAAAAATCTTCTCCTCCGAAAGTGTTTGGCCAATCTTCAAATAATTTTGCTGAAATGTTCCTTGGGAGACCCAGTATCAGATTCCTTCAAGCCATGTTGATTGGTCAAAAAACATGGCCACCAGAGGGCGGAGCTATTTTGCCTTATATGGCTATAGTGAAAACTTAAAAAATCTTCTTCTCCGAAAGTGTCGGGCTGATTTCAAATAATTTTGAAGAAATGTTCCTAGGGTGACCCTCTATCAGATTCCTTGAAGCCATGTTGATTGGTCAAAAAACATGGCCATCAGTGGGCGGGGATATTTGGAGATTTCAAATTTTGCCTAATGGCCTAGAGCGATACTGGCCCTCTTGCACCCTTCTCAAATAAGTGTGTAAAATGCGCATTAAATGCGTATTTAATCTGCATTAAACGCTGCGGTATTGGCACCGTATTTTAAGCGTATTGTTTCTTACCGAATGCATTAAAAGTGAATTAAATTAACAAAAAATGCGCATTTTAAGTGTATTTTTCCTGCAAAAAAGCGTATTAATTCACTTGAGTGTATTTTAACTGTATTAAAAGCGCATTTATTTGGGGAAAAATACACTTAAAATGCACTCCAAGTGAATTAATTCACTTAAGCGTATTTTAAGTGTACTTTAACTGTGTTAAAAGCGAATTTTTTGAAGAAGAAAAATACACTTAAAACACACTTCAAGCGAATTAATTCACTTGAGCGTATTTTAAGTGTACTTTAACTGTGTTGAAAGTGAATTTTTTTTAAGAAGAAAAATACGCTTTAAACGCACTTCAAGCGAATTAATTCATTTACCGGTAAGTGTACTTTAACTGTATTGAAAGTGAATTTTTTTAAGAAGAAAAATACACTTTAAACGCACTTCAAGCGAATTAATTCACTTGTAGCGTATTTTAACTGCATCCTAAGCGCATTTTTTTTTTCATTTTAAGCCAGAAAAGTACACTTAAAATGCAGGAAAAATGCGCTTAAAATGCAGGAAAAATCGCTGAAATGCAGTAAAAATCACTAAAAAGGAAAAAGCCCAGTACTTTTTCTATACATCTGTCCATGCAAAACAGGGCATAAACAAAATAATGATACAAATAGATATTTTATTTAAAATCTTATATAGATATGAAAAAAGAGTCAACAATGCTTCATTTCATTATTACATTATTTATATATATCCCTGGAAAAACTTGTCAGCACATTTTTCATTGGCAGCTCTGTCACTCATGGTAAATGCTAATTTTTGAAGGGACTTTTGCCAGTTCTTCAAAGTGCGCTTTGGTCACATCATTAATTTTTTAGCAGTCTCTGATGCCACTCTCTTAAAACAGAGGCTGACAATTTCACAGGTGTCCAGGGTGAGGGAATTAAGTGTCCAAAATCTTTTTTTTCTGCCGAGAGGTGCCGTCCCTGCTTAATCCCAAATATTCAGAAGTTTGGATTCTGTCTGCTATGTAGCTCTTGACTAAGAAGTGGCCCTCATCAACAATATTTTAAACCGATGAAGAAGTTGAAAGATCAGATTTATGAATTTCACATTGGAAAAGGTGTTTCGCTACAAACTGTATGGCTGATGGGATCTTATCAACTGCTACCTCAAGTCCAAATAAATCAATAACACACAGCATAAGATCATTAGAAAAAAATTATCTTTCAAATTTGACCTAATGGCATCATCATTCAATGCTTCAATGTTTGAAATTATAACACCATCATCTTTCATCTTCGCGTCATTCTTGATGCATTCTTTTGGGATTGAACATCTTTACAGGACGGACTGGGGTGATTCAGGGGTGATCATGTCTCGTGTTGGCCGGATACCATTATAAACCATTCATCAAGTCATAAGTCTGAAATATGTACATGATTCATAAAATTATGAAAATAAATGAAAAAGTAAATGTGTCTTTGATTTTCATTCCAAGAATTCAGTACAGGTTATACTTTATCTATAGCAACTATAGCCAATTAAGAATAAACCCATTGCAACATGTGACAGATCTGCATCAGTGACTTTGAAAACATTTTGGTCAAATTAAGGAAAATCTCTTCATTGAGGAGTGTTATAATTGAATAAGGTTTGCAGACAACATCCCCCTTTGTCACAATGTTTTAAATAAAATCTGCTGCAGATGTTGCAGTAAGTTATTAAGTTTGAAGAAAGATCCTCTTTTTCCACAATGTCTTAAAAAATCGGTTGCAAATGTGTCTACAGGTTGGCAAGGTTATAATTTTATATCATGTTAAATGATTAACAAATCTCTAATATAAGAGAAAATATAATTATTGAATAAGTTTTGAAAAAAGCCTCCTTTTCCACAATGTTTTCAAAAAAATCAGTTCTGTGGTAGATATCTTTGCAAGTGGGAAAGGGTTCATCTTATTAATTAATATAATGTCAAATCATTGAAAATACACATAATATTTATAATGTGTCACGTCCATCACGAAAATGTATGATGACAACAACATTGCTACATTTGCCTTATCCGAAAATGTGACTGTCCGAAATCAATTCCAGTTGGCAATTTCAAAATAAAAAATTTGGCTTCGTTTTAAATAATAACTAGCATCTAAATAAGTGTGCAATGCAATGACAAGTGTATATGTGTGTTTCATTTCCAAAACTGTTTAGAAACTCGCATGTAAGCGAACATTTTCACCAATGTTATTGTTTTCTTATTATGAAAATGTACGTAATCGTGACCCTTTGTTTAGGGTTTAACGAATTTAAGTATAATGTTTGAATAACAAATATTAATGGGTTTATTTCATAAAATCATATTAATTATCTGATTATTCATCAAAATATTAATCAAGACTGTGTATTAGCGCTGATTTCGGGGTTTCTAATGTGTTTTCTACATAGAGGTAATATTGACAAAATGGCGTCGTATATTGACCTCTGCGTTATGTTCGAAAAGCGTGACCTTTGAACTTTAAATTTGCATGCTATCGTTGTTTGTGGACCGATTTTGTTTATTCTTACATCAAATTAAAGTTATTGATTTAAAGTTTTCAAATGTATTGAATCATAAATAAATACTTACCAGATGCGGAACGCCATGCTCTTAACTTTACGTGCCGATATTTTCATAAATAATCGCGACTGGAAAATGATTAAAAAATCAACAGGAAGTTAAATATTTGACCTGATTGGATCACGTGATCTCATTAATATGCAAATCAATCATGTGATCGCATTTGTTTTTAAACTGATGCGAATCTACAAGTGGATCGGAAAATACCTGTAAATCAAACTTCGAACTACGATTGTCAATTTATTCCTGAAAAGATTGTTATGATTCATGCATCAATTAAACCAGAATTCAATTTTCTTTATAAAGTATATTCTGGGCCTGAACACTTTCAACATTTAAAAAGATCAAAGTGCTACTTTGCATCCACGTCTGTTGGTTCGCAGGTCATAGAGGTGCTACAAAGAGGCAAGGATATTGGAATCGGACACATTACTCTCACCATGAACACTGATGGAGTTCCACTTTACAATTCCTCATCAGTTAGCCTGTGGCCAGTGTTTCTAGAAATTAATTAACTGCCCCGTTCAGAAAGGTCTCTGATTCAGAATATGATTATATGGGGACTCTGGCAGGGTTGTTTAAAACAATAAAACAAATATTTAATGGTGAATAAATCAAAGGTCATATAATTTATACGGTAGAATTTTAAAGAGAAAAAAAGGAAATTATGGCTTCTTTAACTTTAAAAAAAAAAATCTTTTGATTAAAGATTCGCTTTTTTACAAAAAGACACACTTAAAATGCACTTATTGATTAACACAAAAAAATAAAAATAAAAGATTAACATCTTTACAAAAAGATACACTTAAAATGCACTTATTTTTTTGATTACAAAAATAAAATAAAAGATTCTCTTCTTTACAAAAAGATACGCTTAAAATGCACTTTGTTATATTCAGAAAATGAAAAGATACGCTTTTTAACAAAAGATTCACTTTTAACGCACTCTTCTTCATAAAAAATTCACTTCAGTGAAAAAGATTCGCTTATTGGCAAAATAATACACTTAAAATGCACTTCTATTCAGAAAAAATACGGTTAAAATGCAGTTCAATTGAAAAAGACGCGCTTAAAATACACTTATGCAGAAAAAATGCGCTTAAAATGCACTTAATTTGGAAAAGATGCAGAAAAAATTCGCTTTTTACAACAAGCGCAGTAAAAATACGCTTTTTAATGCATTTTAAGCGCATTTTAAGCGCATTTTGGTAAAAAGTGTATTTTTTTTAGAGAAGGGTGGGCCTCTTTCAGTCATATTAAGGCGGCCAGTTCATCTACCAATGTATTTCCTGACATGTGGCAAAAGGAGAAATTGCTCAATGCAACAATGTTTTCAAAAGTCGTCTGCTGCAGAGGCGTCCAAATGCGTCTGTATGAGGAAAAGAGTTAAGTATGCAATTTGATCTCCTCTGTCAACAATTAAAAACCATTGAAGGTATTCTCCCATGACTTAACTCTTATGAAGTATTTTGTGGAGAGCATTCATGTAAACCAGGCCTTTTTCTGTCCATTTTGGGGAAAAAGACCCTAGACAAATTGGGAAATTTTCATAGTTTAACCCTTTCCCTCATACGACAATTCTGCAGCAGACGACTTTGAACATATATTGTCAAAATATAGAAAATCTCTATAATTGAATGGATAACCTATGACTAAAAGTGGAAAACATTGTGTCAAAAGGAGAAATTGCACGTTTTGTGCAATTTCTTCTTTTGTCACTATGTTTTCAAAAAGCTGTCTGCTGCAGAGGCGTCAGAAAGCGTCTATATGAGGGAAAGGGTTAAAGAAAAAGCTTTTCTTATGTTAAGTTTTATTTTATCAAACAATTATGATTCTAATATTTAAAGAAAACTTTGGTACACTGTTCAGCAACTTTAAGAATTGATAATATGTCATTGTAACTCTATCAAACATAATTATCCCTTACTAACTGTATGAAATTTTATCTAAATTATACATACATTTTAATTTTCTCTCAATTGAAACATAAACTATATAATAACAAACATTTTTAAATTGTCCTAAGTAAGTATCATATTTCTGACAGCATGACATAAAACTTAGAATAGTAAATGTTCTAACTGTTTCAAAGTTGTCTTAAAAAAAATAAAGAACAATTAAACTTTTCAGAATTAACAACACTTGCAAATGTTTCAAACATTTTAAAGTTTTGACCTCCATTTTGAGTCTATTTCACAGAGCTAGCTTGCGTGCTTTGGCATTTCTGAAAGTGTCACACAAGGACTCCAAGTCTTCATCTAAACCACATTCTTCACAGGACGATGCTTTAATACAGTTTGTAAAGAAGGGGAAGAAAAAGAAGTTGGATCATCGTCATTGCCAACCTGATCATCAATACGATTGTCGATCAAAGCGGTTTCTGACGAAGTGGTTTCTGCAGATGAACTCGACGCTTTAGAAAAAAAGGATTCAATAATCGTTTTCGTTCCATTTGCATCATGTTTTCGTATTTTAGGACAGTAATATTTACTGTTGTGCGACATTTATGGTTTTGGATCCCGTTACCGATCAATATTTCACTTACATTTACATGCAGACGGGTTCAACGCTGTCATCTAGTGCGGTTTATATATAATCAGCGATAAAATTCGAAAATACCGACAGATTCGCGGTAAAAGTATACAATTTTTCGTAGGTGCATCTGATTGGGATTTTTTTTGTCAGATTGGGAAAAAAAGAGTATATTTTGCTTGGGGAACGGGTCCGATAGTCCGACCTGTGGGAACTATAGAAAAAGACCTGTAAACTTAACCCTTTCCCTCACGTGACAAGTCTGCAGCAGATGACTTTGAACATATTTTGTCAAAAAATAGAAAATCTCTATAATCAAATAGATAACCTATGATTAAAAGTGGAAAACATTGTGACATAAGGAGAAATTGCTCGTTTTGAGCAATTGCTTCTTTTGTCACTATGTTTTCAAAAAGCCTTCTGCTACAGAGGTGTCAGAAAGCGTCTTTATGAGGTAAAGTGGATCATTTCATTTAACATTCACAATGGATAGATCATTTGATACTAGGATGTTGGGATTGAAACCAGACAATGTGTCGCCTTGGGATCATAACTGGCATATTTGCTGACAAAAGATATTTTTCCCTTAACCCTTCCCCACATACAACAAATCTGTAACTGACGACTTTTATCAAATCATCATGTCCAAAATATAGAAAATCTGTATAAATGATAGTATGATTATTGAAGAGAGATGAAATTATTGTGACAAATGGAGAAATTACTCATTATGAGCAATTTCTCCATTTGCCACTATAATTTCAAAAGTCGTCTGCTTCAAAGGCATCAGAAAGCGGCTACATTAGGAAAAGGGTTAAAACACTCATGTTTGAAATAAAGTATCATATTCAACAATGTTCACTGTACTAAAACTGAAATTGATACCATCTGAACAAAAGAAGTTAGATACAGGCCTGAAATATAATTGTTTGGTGGAATGTTTGAAGTATAAATTATACATAAAAAAAGGATGAGACATTCCTGAGATAGAGAAGTGAAGATATCAGATGATAATTGTCCCATATGATTAACAACAGAATTCAACCTAGCTTCTCCCCACATACAACACAACACATATGAACAGACAAGTTTGAAAACTTCTAGGCAAAATTATGAATAACTATAAATGGAAATATTTGTACAATTATTGAATAGAGGAATTACTTCTTTTGCCACAATGAAGATGTGTCAAATACAGTCTGCAGTTTAGACAGGGCCCTTTCTGTACTTCCAATTGTTCTTCATATCTTTTCTACATGATTATAAGTGGGTTGAAAGGAAATATAAATATATTATAGCTCACCTATGCACGAAGTGCAAGGTGAGCTATTGTGATCACATTTTGTCCGGCGTCCGGCCGGCGTGCGTCATCAACATTTGAGCTTGTTAACACTCTACAGGCTACATTTTGCATCCAATCTTCATGAAAGTTTATCATAACATTTATCTCCATCAAATCTTGGACATGTTCGAAACTGGGCCATATAAGGTCAAAAACTAGGTCACTAGGTCAAATTGAAGGGAAATCTTGTTAACACTCTGGAGGCCACATTTTCAACTTGAGCATGTTGAAACTTTATCAGAGTGTTTGTCTTGATAATATGTAGGTCAAGTTTGAACATGGGTCATGTCGGGTTAAAAACTAGGTCACTAGGCCATATTGAAGGGTAATCTTGTTAACACTCTGGATACTGCATTTTTGGGATAGGGGCGATTTTCGCCACTATCTCATACTCAGGCTGCTCTCGAAAAGTCGGATTACGGCTGCAACCACAGTCCACTCAAATTGAATTCCTACGCCAAAATCGAGTTTTGATTGGTTATAATCAGCCTTTTCAACGATTTCATTGGTTCGACCGAATCACGAAAAACCACCCGCTTGCATTATTTAATGAGACAAAATAGTTCCAACGCGTGAAACACACTCTGTCAGTGGTGTTAGGTAGCGTCGATCGTGCTGTGACCCCATTAGTTTACAACAGTCGACTTATATAGAGAAAAGTGCAAATCACTGTAAATAAGATTATTGAAAGGAGTTGAAACCATTGTAGCAAAAGTATAATTGCCTACGACAAGAAATCTCTCCTTTTGTCACAATGTTTTCGATTGTCGTCTGCTGCACATCTGTAAGCGGAAAATGGTTACATCCTCCCTATGGAAGCGGAATCCTTTACGTGATACTATAACAGTTTGAATATTGAAAATATTGTTGAAAATGGAGCTATTGCTGACAATGAGCAATTCCTCCTTTTCACACACAATGCTTTCAAACACGTTTCAAATTAATTTTTTTCATATTTGAACGTTTTACTATGGACATTCTTTTACTCGACACATTTTGAATAACATGCTAGAGATGAATGATAACGAGCAATGTTGCCTTACATCAAGGGGAAAAATATATAGTTGAAACCTTTGTGGAAAAAGAGGAAATGAGTCACGATAAACAATCTTGCAGCAATCTGCTGCACATGTGTACACAAGCGACTGTAAGCGGGAAAGGGTTGAACCGTTTCCGTTATAGCTACTTAGTTACATACGAATGTTGACAGTGTATTTGCCAACGGAGCAATTGCTGACAATGAGCAATTCCTCCTTTCCAAACAATGCTTTGAAACATGAATCAATTTGTTTCTATAACCTAGATAACGAAAACATTTGTCTACAGTTATTATTATGTCTCCCCCCATACATGGGGGTGACATATTGTTCCGTCTGTCACACTTGTTTCCGCTCAATAACTGAAGAACGCTTGGGTGTAGGAACTTCATACTTGGTATGCAGGTTGGTCATGACCAGTAGCTGACCCCTATTGATATTTAGTCACTTTCATTTCTGGATCCACCAGCTAGACACACTAAGAAATTACAATTATTTTTTCTAATTATTCTTCTTGTCTTTTTAAGGCCTATTGCCTTATTAAAGTGTTAAATTTTCATTCAGATATTTAACTGCATTGAATCAAATATCAACTTAAATTGTTTAAATTATTGTTGTAATTGTTTGTTTTTGTAGTAGACAACTAACTGAAAAGCACGAGGTGGTTACCCCACCCATTATTTCAGTTATCGTCATCGGGTGCGTAAGTACGTATAGGCTAAGTTAAAAACTTAAAGTTTAACGATGAGTTCCCCATCCCCTTTAACGATCATAATTATCATTAATGTATTAATAACATAGACAAAAATTTATTTAATTTTGTTTATCAATTATATACGTTCCAGGTGTTTACTCGGTGTAGAAATTTACTCATTTTGTATAAATTGTATTCATGTCTATGCCACAAAAAGAGGCGTGGCTTGTGTGGTCATGCTGTGGACGCATGGGACAAGCATCCAAACTGTGTTGTTTGCTCAAAGTGCTCAAAGTGCACACAGCTTTCACCCTGCGAGTACTGCTCTTCTTGGACTGTATCCATTTGGAAACAGGCTGGGAAAAGTAAGACTAGCAAAAGCAGGAAGGGTAAGAAGGCCCCTAAAAAGGCCTCTCTGATCTCTTCGAGTGAAGCGGAATCTGAGGGGTTCTCCCAATCGGACTCCGCGACCGTGTTGAGTGGGTCGAAGGTCAGAGCTCTTCCTTTGCCACTTGACACAACCGCACCTCTTTTAGCTTCGGCTAGTGTAGTGAGAGACACGGAGGGGCGGATGGCAGCTTTGGATGCTCGTTGTTCTGTCGGGAAACAAAAGCCTTCGGGCCGGACACCGTTGTCCTCATTGCTACAAAACAGCAAGGACCATCTGAGAGCTGCCCCGTTAGACTCTTAACTCCTCTTTGGTGGAAGAATAGCTGCGGTGACGGTGTCTGATGCGTCAGAACAGTCAAGACGCCTTTCGGCGAGCGCAGTTCATGCATTTGCAGAAATGCTCTGCGTCTTCTGCGTTAAAGGGCAAAGCTAAGAAATCTTACCCTGCAAAGAAGCATAAACGGGATACTAAGGCGGTTACGCCTAGACAACCGACTTCCACGGGTACTAAGTCAGCTAAACCGAAAGCCCCTTATCATGGGTCTAAAAATCAGCAGCCTACTAAGTATAGCATGACCCCTAGGCCGCAGCCCTAGGGATACGCACCTCTCTATGATCGTCCCAAGGCCGGAGATTGCAGTCGGGGGCCGCCTGTCATTGTTCATAGAGGAATGGGAAAGTATCACAGAGGATCATTGGATCTTATCTGTGATAAAGTAAGGGTACCTAATTCCCTTCCTTTCTCCTCCTCCTCTGACAAGCGTACCTATAGACATGTCGTCAGGTCATCTGGCCATGTCAGAAGTGATTTTATCACTTCCGAAAAAGAAGGCCATAAAGAGGGTTCTCAACCCCAATTCTCGGGGTTTCTACAGCCGTCTTTTCCTCGTTCCGAAGAAAGACGGTCGGTGGAGACCGGTGATAGATTTGTCAGCTTTAAATCTATTGATCCCGCCGAGAAGTTCAAAATGGAGTCGACCCGCTCCATCCGAATAGCTATTCGGGAGGGCAACTAGGCGGTCTCACTGGACCTCACAGACGCCTATTACCACATTCCGATCGCTTCCTCGTTGAGGAAGTACCTTCGTTTTGTGTTAAATGGGGAAGTTTTCCAATTCAGGGCGCTTCCCTTCGGCCTCAAGTCCGACCCTCGAGTATTTACGAAGATAATCAATGCTGTGGGAGCCTTTCTTCGTGTGAAAGGACCCCAGCTTCTTCAATATTTCGACGACTGGCTACTCCACAGAACGGATCGTTTACTTCTCATTCACGATCTGTCTCTAGCCTGGCGGACCATTCTGCGTTTGGGTCTAATACCCAACACACAGAAGTCGGAATTAGTTCCGTCAAAGAGGTTCACGTTCGTGGGTATGACGTTTCTCACCGACTTAGCGGAAATTAGAGTACCTTCGGACAGAGTTGATTCTCTTTTCCGGAAGATCGAGCTCACACTGGAGCGGACTATGGTAACAGCCCGCTCCATGCTGTCACTTCTGGGTTCTCTGAGTGCAGGAGCCGACCTAGTCAGTCTAGGCAGGCTCCACATGCGACCCCTTCAGTATCTTTTTCTGTCCCGGTGGCGTCCGTCTGTGGACTCACTGGAACAGGAGATAGCTCTGACGGATCTGTTCAAGTCACACCTTCGGTGGTGGCTGGATCCGTTAATCTATCTACAAGGGGTGCCCTTGCTCACACCACCTCCGGATCTGTACCTTTTTACAGATGCCAGTACTGCGGGTTGGGGAGCTCATTAAGAGCCACAGGGCTTAACAGCCCAGAGCATGTGGACAGCGGAGGAACGTTGTTTACACATAAACAATTTGGAGTTGAAGGCAGTCCTGCTAGCCCTCAATCAGTTCTCTGCCTCCGTTGCGAACAGAACTGTTTTGTTGTGTCCTACTGTTGTGTCCTACATTCGCAGGCAAGATGGAACGCACTCCCATCTTCTCTTTCTGGAGACTTGGAAGTTGCTCCTTTGGTGCCAGGCGACGTCACTAGTACTTGTAGTGAAACACGTCCCCGGCCATTTGAATGTCTTAGCAGACAGTCTGTCCCGCCAAAACAAAATTCTTCCGGCGGAATGGACGTTGAACCAGAGTGTAGTAAACTCTGTGTTCATGCGGATCGGGACACCACTGGTGGATCTTTTCGCCACCAGAGTCAATCATCGGCTACCAATCTATGTGTCACCGATGTACGATCCTGCAGCTTGGGCAGTGGACGCACTGACCCTCGATTGGAACCGTCTATTCGGGTACGCGTTTCCCCCCGTTCATTCTGGTTCCAATCATTCTACAAAAGGTTCTTCGCTGTCAGCAGTGCAGAATACTGTTGATAGCACCATTTTGGCCCCAGAGCCAGAGGTCGTGGTTCAACGACCTCCTGGCCTGCCTCTCGGCAAATCCAATACGTCTTCCTCTTCGAGAAGACGTGCTGTTTCTCAGAAAGTTGCCTCTCGCATCGCAGAGTCGAGAAGACGATCCACTAGAATCGTCTATGATTCCAAGTGGAAAGTCTTCTCAGATTGGTGTGGTGCAAGGCCGGTCAATCCTGAGTGTCCCTCTGTAACTCGGATTGCCGATTTCCTTCTTTTTCTCTTTGAGGAAAAACATCGGGCAGTTAGTACGGTAAAAGATTACCGTTCTATATTATCGAATACGCTTAAGTTCAAAGGGGGAGAGAGCATTGGTTCTAATCCATTTCTCTCTGAACTTATGCGATCTTTCGAAACCCATATAGGAGTTTAACTCCAAAATGGGATTTGTCTTGCGTCCTCTGGTCGCTTACAAGAGCTCCTTAAGAACCTCTTGAATCGACGTCTTTAAAGTTTCTGACTTATAAAACCGTCCTTTTATAAGCTTTCGCTACAGCTCGCCGGAGGAGCGAATTACACGCTCTTTCTGTAGAGACCGAGCACATCAGATTCAATGAAACTGATGGCTCCTTTACTATACTGTGTCAACCAGGGTTTCTGGCTAAGAACCAGTTACCGTCGGTCCTTCCGGAGCCGATTACAGTTCCTAGTCTTTCTGCGAGCTGTGGTCCTTCGGATTCCGACAGATCCCTTTGTCCTGTCAGAGTTTTATCTTAAGAGAGTTTAGGGGAATAGGGGTCGGAGAAAGAGGTTATTTCTCCCTCTTATAGGTTGTAAAGATATTTCGGCAGCGTCTATTTCTCGCTGGATATCCATTACGATTAAATTAGCGTACAAAGATTTATCTAGTCGAGATCTTTCTTTCGGCGGATACGCCCGCATGAAGTCAGAGCTCTTTCGGCAAGTTGGGCTTTCTCAAACAATATTCCCCTTGAAGAGAATCTTCGTGCGGCAGTTTGGAAAACTCAGTCAACTTTTTCTTCTTTTACCTAACGTTCCATGTCTGGTCAGACAGAGAACTTGTACCCTCTGGGCCCTTTGGTGGCGTCTCAGCGAGTAATGTCCGCTAAAAATTGCATCCAACATAACAATGAAGTAAACATTGATTGAACTTCATCAATCCCTTCTTTTACTTTTGCTGTTGGGTTCATAGTACTTTGTTAATGAATTTAGAAATAATAATACTACAAGGTGCTGCTACCTGGAACGACAGTAAGTATTGGTCGAACCTCCCGTCCGATGCTACAAAGTCATCAGGTATTAAATGACTGGTAATGTATTTTTGACGTTTTTTAAAGTAAAACATATTTTTATTATAAAATACTTACCAGTCATTTATAGAGTCCCGCCTCCCATCCCGGCTTCGTCACCCAATACTTAACGTTGAAATGAAAGTGGCTAAATATCACGTGCTCTCCCGCTCTTGCGGGCGACCGTGTATATCACATATACGTGAGGAATACGCAAGGCGAGTGCTTTTTCTGGATGAATTAAGGGTGTAGAGATTATATATCAGGTATTAAATGACTGGTAAATATTTTCTAATAAAAATATGTTTTACTTTAAAAAACTTCATTTTGATAACAGAAGGTCAAAGGTCAAGGTCATGGTGACCTTGTGAGGTAAAAAATGGTTTCCGCTCAATAACTGAAGAATGGTTTGGCCAAGGAACTCCGTACTGGGTATGCAGGTTGGCCATGCCCAGTAGAAGACCCCTTTTGATTTTGAGGTCAGTACGTCTAAAGTCAAGGTCACAGTGACCTTCAGCTGAAAGGTCACAGTGACAATAAGCTGAAAAATTGTTTTTGCTTGGGCCCAGGAACTTCATACTTGGTGTGCAGGTTAATCACCACCAACAAATGACCCCTATTAATTTTAAGGTCACTAGGTCAAAGGTCAAGGTCAAAGTAGTCAAGGTCACGTCCTTCATACTTGTTTCCACTTAATTACTGAAGAACTCTTTGGCGTAGGAACTTCATACTTATTATGCAGGTTGGTCATGACCAATAGATGACCCCTATTGGTTTTGATGACAGAAGGTCAAAGGTCAAGGTCATGGTGACCTTGTGAGGTAAAAAATGGTTTCCGCTCAATAACTGAAGAACGCTTTGGCCGAGGAACTCCACACATGGTATGCAGGTTGGCCATGCCCAATAGAAGACCCCTGTTAATTTTTTTTTGATTTTGAAGTCAAAGTCAAGGTCACAGTGACAATGAGCTGAAACATTGTTTTTGCTTAATAACTGTAGAATGCTTTGGCCATGGAAGTTAATACTTGGTGTGCAGGTTGGTCACCACCAGTAGATGAGCCCAATTGGTTTTGAGGTCACTAGCTCAAAGGTCAAGGTCATGGTAACCTTCAGCTGAAAAATGGTTTCCGCTTAATAACTAGAGAATGCTTATGTCGAGGAACTTCATACCTGGTGTGCAGGTTGGTCCTAACCAGTAGATGACCTTTATTGAATTTGTTTGATTTTGAGGTCACAAGGTCAAATGTCAAGGTCACGGTAACCTTCAGCTGAAAAATGTTTTTTACTCAATAACTCAAGAACGCTTATGCCCAGGAACTTCATACTTGGTGTGCAGGTTGGTCCTAACCTGTAGATGACCACTATTTTGATGTCAGTAGGTCAAAGGTCAAGGTCGCGGTGACCTTGGGCTGAAAAATGGTCTCCGCTCATTAACTGAAGATTGCTTGGGCCCAGGAACTTCATACTTGGTGTGCAGGTTGGTCACCACGAGTAAATGACCCCTATTGATTTTGAGGTCACTAATGTCAAGATCATGGTAGCCTTCGGGTGAAAAATGGTTTCCGCTCAATAACTGAGGATTGTCACTGTTGCTTCATCTCCAGTCCAAAACTACAAAATTCATCTCCGTCATTTCTTTTCCTCCCCTACGACCACACAAATGGGGAGACAAGCGCTTTTTCAAAAAAGCAATGTCCAGTTTTAACTGTTGCCCCTTTAAGACACATTTGACTCACCTTAACTGATGACTGATAATCAGCAAGGTTGTCTTTTTCCACAATGTTTTCATCACTATTCAAAATAGGAAATAGAAATTAAATCTACAAATTAGAGATAAGTTAACATTGATTGATTGGGGTTAACGCCTTTTTTTAACATTTCCTCAGTAATACCACGGGCGGCCAGTTCACCTACAAATGTATTTCCTTGTTTTCTCACACCAGTACTCCACACAACAATCTTCCCAAGCAACTGGCTGCTTTTCCACATAGACTTGGCTGCTTTTCCACATAGACTTAGCCCATTGGTGAAAGACGAATGACGCATGTCGCATTGACTTTTGTCAAACGTCGGAAAGAAATTTGGCCGAAAATGTCAACATACACACTAGTTATAACCGCAAGGTCATTATCTATTTTATAATTGAGGCGCTTCTAGCGATTTTGGGACAGGATTTATAATGTATATGCATTTGCGTTAATTGAAGACTCATCGTCCGTCAACGTGTAATCTAGTCCTTGATGTATCTGCTGACAAATAAACTAGAAATGTAGTCTAAATAGGTTTTTGTAAATTAACCTTGTACGACTTCTGTAATCAATACTTCGTGGATTGCATGTATTAGTCAACACGTTGTTACTGTATGGCAGATTTATTTCAAAGTGGTCACACTTATACCGTGTGATAAGGAGAACGGCAAAGTACTAGGTACATAACTCTGGTCTGTTTATTTTAGTTATCTCCTGTCCGTTACGGTTTGCATTAATTGGTCAAAACTGTGTTTCTGTTTCGCGGATCCATTTCAAAGTCGTCACACGTATACATTGGGATTAGGAGATCGATACAATATTTTGAACACAAATCTGATCTGGTGTTTTAGGTGTAAACTCATTTTTTTCATTTCTTCGGTTATTGTCTCAATAGATGTCCAATGTATCAATTTAAGACTTAGTGTATAGGGAACTCTGAGCTACAGATGTGCAGTGCAAAAAGAAACATAACTCTAGCATGCTTTCGATTGTCTTTCATTTATCAGCATGATTACAATATACATTGTGGATCTTGAGTGATTTCTGAACTGGAAATATTTTAATTAAGGGTCGCTGCTCATTTTTTTGTCAATCTTTTGTCCTTCCTGATTTATTTTTTTATACAAGAAAAGGGGCAAACTTTGATTAATAAGGTATATGTTATTGGCAGGCAGTATATGTTGCTTCACACATTTTTGGTTTGGTTTGTTTTAAAGGTCATTGTTTATTGTTTCAGCAATGTTTGTCCATATTATCTCTATGCCATATATTTTCAACTTACATAATGCCCTTATACCATTAGCACTTTTAGCGCTTTGATTAACTTGAGCCTGATGAAACTTTATCAGAATGTTTTTCTTGATGATATGTAAGTCAAGTTCGATCATGGGTTATGTTGGGTCAAAAAATAGGTCACTAGGTCAAATTGAAGGAAAAGCTTGTTAACAGTCTAGAGGCCGCATTTTTTGCTACAGCAGCTGCTTGACATTTAATGAGAATGTTTATCTAAATGATATCTAAGCCAAGTTCGAATATGGATCATGTAGGGTCAAAAACTAGGTCACTATGCCAAATTGAAGGAAAATCTTGTTAACACTTTGGATGCCGCATTTTTTGCTTCAGCAGTTTGAAATTTGGTCAGAATGTTTGTTTGAATTATATCTAGGTCAAGTTCGAACATGGGTCAAGGTCAATAAAGGAAAATATTGTTTGAACTCGGGAGGCCGCATTTTTATTTCGAGCAAGTTGGAAATTTGTCAGAATGTTGTCTTGATTATATCTAGTCCATGTTGGAATATGGGTCATTTCAGGTAAAAAAATATAGATCACTAGGCCAAATGAAGGAAAATCTTGTTAACACTGTGGAGGTTGCATTCAGAATAATTGTCTTGATGTGTTTTGCATTGCAGTACATTGTATAATTAAGGTGAGCGATTCCAGGGCCATCATGGCCCTCTTGTTTTAAGTTGAACTCATTTACATCAATAAACAAAGCTGTATTCTAGTCTTATTTAATACTGTTTTTTAGGTATGAACCATAATACAGTTAAGAACATCATGAAATTGACAATCTGAGCGGAACGTGATTGGAACAAAGTTGGAATGCTTTATGAGCGGAACGGAATTTTGCGCTCTGAACGAAACAATCATACTGAACGAAAAAATTCAATCACATGAATGCTTCGCTCAATCTGAGCTGAACGGAAAAAAGCAATCAAAATGTTATGAATGAGTGAACGCTTTATGAGAGGGACGGAACGTGAGCAGAACGGAGCTGCTGATGATGAACGGTAAATTTGTCAATTCAAGATGTTCTTAACTGTTATTGTAAATATATCTATCTATCTTTCCAATATGCTACATATCTGCAGCAATCTGTTTTAAAATTATCCAGGCAGAAATATGAAAAAAATCTCTTGAAATGAAAGATAGTTATTGAATAGAGATGAAAACATTGTTGCAAAGAGAGAAATTGCCTCCTTTTGCAATAATGTTTTCAAAAAGGCATCTGCTGCAGATGTGTAAAAACTTGCCTATATGTGGTAAAATGCTATAAAGAATTATATATTTTTATTTATGATGCTTTTTAAGAGAAGGTATAGCTATTTCATGCCTTAACCCTTTCCCTCATACAACAATTCTCCAGCAGACGACTTTAAGCATATTTTGTCAAAAAATCCAAAAATCTCTATAATTGAATGGATAACCTATGACTAAAAGCGGAAAACATTGTGGCAAAAGGAGAAATTGCTAGTTTTGAGCAATTTCTTCTATTGTCACTATGTTTTCAAAAAGCCGTCTGCTGCAGAGGCGTCCGAAAGCGTTTAATATATGAGGTGTTCTGTAAGATGTGTTGAATTTTTTTTTGTGATATCTGATCAATAATCTATTGGATGTATTGTAACGCCAAATCAAAGGGTTTAGTCTATGAGTTAATACGGGTCAGTTACATACAGTTAACCCTTTCCCTTATACGACAATTCTGCAGCAGACGACTTTGAACATATTTTGTCAAAAAGTGGGAAATCTCCATAATTGAACAGATAACCTATGACAAAAAATGGAAAACATTGTGGCAAAAGGAGAAGTTGCTAGTTTTGAGCAATTTCTTCTATTGTCACTATGTTTTCAAAAAGCCGTCTGCTGCAGAGGTGTCAGAAAGGGTTAACACTTTCCCTATATATATAGACCCATTCTGACGCCTCCGTAGGGGATGACTTTTGAAAACATTGTGACAAAAGAAGAAATGGCTTAATTAACCCTTTCCCCCCATAAAGACGCTTTCTGACGCCTCTGTAGCTGACAGATTTTTGAAAACATAGTGACAAAAGAAGAAATTGCACAAAACGTGCAATTTCTCCTTTTGCCACAATGTTTTCCACTTTTAGACATAGGTTTTCCATTCAGTTAAGGAGAATTTCTATGTTTTGACAAAACATGTTTAAAGTCGTCTGCTGCAGAATTGTCATATGAGGGAAAGGGTTAAAACGGGCAATTTCTCCTGTTGCAACAAAATATTTTCAACTTTTTTCAGTAATTATACCTACAACATTAGAGATTTTATTCAAAGTCGTCTTCTACAAATTTGTTGTATGTGGGAAAGGGTTCAATCCTTATTAGTCCTCCATAACCTATTTTGTTGGTAATCACAACAATCGTCTGATTCAGAATACTCTTTTTTCTACCTACAACAAAGGTTTTAAAAAAAATTAATGGTTGATAAAATAAATGTTTCAGAGTAAAGGCCAATTTACTCCTCCTTTCAGAGGACTCTGGAGGCCATCTTAACCCTTTCCACTTACAAGATATCTGCAGCAGCCGACTTTGAAACTTATAATCTTATCAAAAATGTGAAAAATCACCATTAATGATAGTTTAATTATTAGATACAGTTGAAAACATTGTGGCAAATGGTGAAAATGTTTTGAAAATCTTCTGCTGCAGAGGCATCTGAAAGCGTCTATATGTGGTAAAGGGTTAACCCTTTCCACATACAAGATATCTGAAGCAGCCGACTTCGGAAAACATTGTTAAAAAATGTTGAAATTCTTAAAGAAAACAAAGTTATTGAATAGATTTGAATATGATAGTGCCTGAAGACTTTTGATTCACATTATCTAGTGATTACTATGATGTTTATGTGTACTATGTAATGTGATAACCTGTTATAAAATAGCACCTTTTATCTTATACCTCATAAACTATATATAGACTAATTTATCTGAGCGCCCTTGTGTCAATGATCCATAACAATATGCAGATCGGAAGCAATATGCCTTTAGGGAATTAAATGACACATTTAAAATTGTCAAGGACGAAATCATTTTGTACGAAAGACCCGATTCTTTCTTATTCGCAGAGGTGTCGTTCTTGAAACTCTCTTTATAGGCACCGCAGAGAGTGTTCGTTCAAAGTAATTTTTCTATTAAAACTAGTTTTTATCTCGGTTTGTTCTTTTCTTCATTTGTTTCGAACCAAATAAACATTTTAAATCATCTACGATTTACTATTTGTAAGTGAGTGTAAAGAGACGGCTCTCTGCAAAGAAGATTGATCTACGCAGTTGGTATTCGCGAGTCACGCTTCAAGCAGGTGCGCGTATGTAAACAAATTAGACTGCGACGTAAAGGTTTGTAGTTATCGCCTTTTGAGTACATGTAGTATATAGTGTAAACATAAAGTATACCAGTCTAGCTAATAGGGACTGTTTTGTCTTCGTAAATAAAACAACAAAACATAAATGCGAGTCAAAATAAAGAAACTGAAAATACCTAAAACATCGAATATTTATTTCATTTTAGATGTGTAATTACTTAGTGTTTTTAAACAAACACAATTGTAATATGTTCAAGACATCTAAATGTGTTTCTTTCTAATAATAATCCCCCCTCCCATGTGATTTCCGAAAACCTATTAAAAATAGAAGTCGCGGGCTTCTGCCCGGCGACTAATAACGGATGACAACAGATTGTTTATTTTGTTTTGTCAAAAACACTGTGGAAAAAGGAGAAAACTTATTGTGCAATTTTAGCTCACCTGAGCACGAAGTGCTCAAGGTGAGTTATTGTGATCGCCTTTTGTCCAGCGTCCATCGTCTTATATGGCTATAGTGAAAACTTAAAAAATCTTTCCTCTTAAAGTGCACATGTTAGACCAATTTTCAAATAATTTTATAGAAATGTTCCTTAAGTGACCCACTATCAAATTCCTTCAAGCCATGTTGATTGGTCATAAAACATGGCCACCAGGGGCCGGGGCTATTTTGCATTATATGGCTTTAGTGAAAACTCAAAAAAAATTCTCCTCCGAAAGTATATGGCCGATTTTCAAATAATTTTGTAGAAATATTCCTAGGGTGACCCTCTATCAGATTCCTTTAAGCCATGTTTATTGATTGAAAACTATGGGGTGGGGCTTATATGACTGAAGTGAAAATAAATAAAATCAGGTGAGCTTTTTTGCTAGCTGCATAGCAACGGCTATCTTTCAAAGGCTAGCATTTGAAATCAAAGGCTTAAATCAAAAATCATAATGGATACGTTCTTAGCTCACCTGAGCTTTGCTCGAGGTGAGTTATTGTGATCGCCTTTTGTCCGTCATCCATCGTCCGTCGTGCGTCAACTTCTTCTCCTCTGTAACCAGTGGGTCAATTGGGATGAAACCTAATAGAAAGCATCCCCTCAATGACTTCACCAGATTTCCTTCAAATTTTTGGGATCCATGCAGAATTCTGGTTTCCCTGGCAACGAAATGAAAAAAACTTCAAAATTCTTCTACTCCCAAACTGGTTAGCAGATTTTCAAATAATTGTGTAGAAATGTTCCTTGGATGACCCTCTATCAGATTCCTTTAAGCCATGTTAATTGGTCGAAAAGCATGGCCACCAGGGGGCGGGGCTATTTTGCATTATATGGCTATAGTGAAAACTTAAAAAATCTTCTTCTCCGAAAGTGTCAGGCCGATTTTCAAATAATTTTGTAGAAATGTTCCTTGGATGACCTTCTATCAGATTCAATCAAGTCAAGTTTATTGGTCGGAAACTATGGGGGGCTGTGCTATTTCTCCTTATATGGCTATAGTGAAAACTTATAAATCTTTTTCTCCGAAAGTGTCAGGCCGATTTTCAAAAAAAATTGTATAAATGTTCCTAATGTGAATCTCTATCAGATTCTTTCAAGCCAAGTTGATTGGTCAGAAACTATGGCCGACAGGGGGTGGGGCTTATATAGCTAAAGTGAAGGAAAAAAATCAGGTGAGCGATCCAAGGCCATCATGGCCCTCTTGTTATCCTTTTCTGCACTCTAGTTGCCACATTTGTTAAGTGATGTATGTTTTAATGCTTTAACTTTGAATGCATGCTTACAAATCATACAATCAATGAGTATCTTAAAAGGCATCACTCAAATCAATTCTTATTACAAATTACGACCCTTTCCTAAACTATGCCCCTTTCATGATTATGAACTTCCTTTAGTGATAGGTCTAGATCGTGAATGCATCGAGTACCATTCATAACCTTCCTGACGGGTGTATTTTGTGGCTTTGGTGCGCTTGTTTCCAAAATAATTAGAGATATTGCTTTGAAACTTTCGTCACTTGTTCTGTCAAGGTGTTTGTAAGAATTATGGCCCTTTTTTGACTTAGAATTTTGGTTAAGATTTTTGTAACACCCCACTTTTTAGCTGAGCTTTGCTCAAGGTGAGTTATTGTGATCGCCTTTTGTCCGGCGTGCGTTGTGCATCAACTTCTTCTCATCAGTAACCAGTGGGTCAATTGGATGAAACTTCCCAGAATTCTGGTTTCCATGGCAACAAAATGAAAAAAGAATTTAAGATTCTTTTTCTCCCAAACTGGTTGGCAGATTTTCAAAAAAAATTGTAGAAATGTTCCTTGGATGACCTTCTATCAGATTCCTTCAGGCCATGTTGATTGGTTGAAAAACATAGCCGCCAGGGAGGCGGGGCTTTTTTGCCTTATATGGCCATAGTGAAAACTTAAAAAATCTTCTCCTCCAAAAGTGTCAGGCAGATTTTCAAATAATTTTGTCGAAATGTTCCTTAAGTGACCCACTATCAGATTCCTTCAAGCCATGTTGATTGGTCGAAAAACATGGCCTCCAGTGGGCAGGGCTATATTGCATTATATGGCTAAAGTGAAAACTTAAAAAATCTTCTCCTCCAAAAGTGTCAGGCCGATTTTCAAATAATTTTGTCGAAATGTTCCTAGGGTGACCCTCTATCAGATTCCTTCAAGCCAAGATAATTGGTCGGAAACTATGGCCGCCAGGGGGCGGGCTTATATAGCTAAAGTGAAAAAAATAAAATCAGGTGAGCGATTTCGCTTTAACACTTACAAAAATCTTTTTACCATCATTACCTCCACCAACAGCCAAGAGTGCATAATTCAGTAAAAGTTTTCGTAAGAAGTATGACCCTTTTTCGACTTATAAAGTACTGATGAAATTAAAGGTATTTTCCAAAAGTAGTTCCGTGAACTGGTCATGTGATCAATTGCAGTTATTGGAAAATAACCGCAGTTCCTTTTAGTCACATGATCGGTTTTGAACTAATAAAAAAGGAGAGATTCACAGTGCTTTTGAAGCAACTGCAATTATTAGTTAATATTTTAATTGATTAATCAAAATATGGAAACATCTATAAATGAAAAGTTAAAAATTAAATTATTTTGTAATGTTGAAAACATTGTAGTAAAAGGTAAAATTACTCATTTAAAACACCAACCTCTTCCTCAACCGGGCAACCCGATTGCCCTGTGCAGGTGCCCGCAATCAGGCATCAATGGCATTATCGTAAGAATGTTTGTAAGTCAAGTTCGAATATGGGTCATATTGGGTCAGAAACTAGGTCACTTGGCCACATTGAAGGCAATTCTTGTTAACAAGAAAACATGGGGGTCATGCATTATGCAAGAAGGAATTCACCGGGTGAAAATGGTTACTTACCGTCATTTTGGACCACATCCAGTCTGGACAAAACCTGTGTTTAGCATTCTCTACTTTTACATTCAAACAATGTCAATTAACATACTAAAAGGGATCAAATCAATAATTTTCAGTGCATAATAATTATACACATTTACAATGATCTTAAACTCAAGGTCATATATTCAATGCATTCTAGGGATGGAATACACTCCTTCCTACGCAAACAAAGGCAAATAAAGGTTTTTTAGCTCCTGGCTGAAAGCCAGTCGAGCTTATGTCATGGCGAATTGTGCGTCTGTGCGTGCGTTAACTTTTTCCTTCTTCTTCTTCTCCCTAACCACTTGGCCAATTTGGTTGAAACTTCATAGGAAGCATCCTCTCAATGTCCTCTCTTAAATTCCTTCAAATTTGTTTGATCCATCCATAATTCTGGTTTCCATGGCAACCAAAAGAAAAAATAGTGAAAACTTAAAAAATCTTCTTCTCCGAAAGTGTCAGACCGATTTTCAATTTATTTTGTAGAAATGTTCCTTGGGTGACCCTTTATGAGATTCCTTCAAGAAATGTTGATTGGTTGAAAAACATGGCCGCCAGGGGGCGGGGCTATTTTGCCTTATATAGCTATAGTGAAAACTTAAAAAATCTTCTTCTCCGAAAGTGTTCAGCTGATTTTCAAATAATTTTGTAGAACTGTTTATTGGGTGACCCTCTATCAGATTCCTTCAATCCATGTTTAATGGTCTGAAAACATGGCCGTCAGAGGGCGGGGCTATTTTGCCTTATATGACCATAGTGAAAACTTAAAAAATCTTCTTCTCCGAAAGTGTTGAGCAGATTTTCAAATAATTTTGTAGAAATGTTCCTTGGATGACCCTCTATCAGATTCCTTGTAGCCATGTTGATTGGTTAAAAAAAACATGGCCGCCAGAGGGCGGGGCTATTTTGCCTTATATGGCTAAAGAGAAAACTTAAAAAATCTTCTCCTCCAAAATTGTCAAGCCGATTTTCAAATAATTTTGTAGAAATGTTCCTTGAGTGGCCCTTTATTAGATTCCTTCAAGAAATGTTGATTGGTTGAAAAACATGGCCGCCAGGGGGCGGGGCTATTTTGCCGTATATAGCTATAGTGAAAACTTAAAAAATCTTCTTCTCCGAAAGTGTTCAGCCGATTTTCAAATAATTTTTTAGAAATTTTCATTGGGTGACCCTCTATCAGATTCCTTCAAGCCATGTTGATTGGTTGAAAAACATGGCCGCCAGAGGGCGGGGATATTTTGCCTTATATGGCTATAGTGAAAACTTTAAATATCCTCTCCTCCGAAAGTGTCGGGCTGATATTCAAATAATTTTGCAGAAACATTCCTTGGGTGACACTCTACAAGATTCCTTTAAGCCATGGTGGTTGGTCAAAAACATGGCCACCAAGGGGCAGGGCTGTTTGGAGATTTAATTTTTGACTTGTGGCCGTGGAGCGATACTGGCCCTCTTGGGCCTCTTGTTTAGGGACTATTTAGGTGCAGATCAGCATGTCAGGGGATGTATTTGGCGTAATTGAATCTTTAATCAAATTCATTATTATAAAAAGAGCAGCCTAATATCTAATTCTGGATCACCACTTTCTGCACACTGACAGAATATATTTTTTAAAATCAAGTAAAACAGCTCATAATCTGAAACTGCATTGTTTTGAAATACCTTAAAATTTCCTGTGGCACAGAAAGAGTTAAATGAAAAGAACTTTATGCTATAGTTCTCACTTGTTTATGTAAGCAAAATATATGGAAAATCTCTATAAATGAAAGTAAAATTATTGATAAAAGTTGAAATAATTGCTTAATATGTTTAAACTTTAGTTGTTTGTTTCAAACTATGGTGTAAAGCTTATTCTGAACTTTCTTTGCTTTTTGTTCACCTGAGTACAAAACGCTCAAGGTCCGCTATTTTGATCACCCCCATGTCCAGCGGCTTGTCGGTTTGCATCATGTGATGTAATGAGTGACATTCCTAATATGTAATTTCTAAACCTTTCCCACAGACATCATTGAAAACAGCCAGGCCAAAATATGGAAAATTTCGTTGGATAAAAACTAAACTATGCAATAGATTTCATAAATAATGTTTGCAATAGGATAAAATACTCACCATGAGCGTTATCTCCCTTTGCCACAGTGATTTCAAAAGTCATCTACAAGTGGGAAAATGTTAAACAATGTTTCCTCCTAAACCTCTTGGTCCATAATTGCAGTCAACCTTCATTAGAATGCTCATTAACGGTTGTCCTCTTTACAATGGAAATGCACAATTTATGAAAATAGTGGCCTGATTTGATTTTTTTGGTGATCCTCTTCAAATAATAATTAAATAATTTCAATCCTTGTAATTGCATTTGAAAAACTCCTTATGCTCATTTTTATGTCAAAAATACATTACCAGTCATTTATTACCTGATATATACATCTCCTAACCCTTAATTCATCCAGAAAAAGAACTCGCCTAGCGTATCCCTCACGCCTGTGTGATATACACGGTCACCGGTAAATACCGGCGCACGAGGTCAACGTGTCACTTTTAGTTTCCTGGACACACCGACCTACAGGCTTGAATTTATTTTCATTTTTCTAAATTTATTTTCGTTGTCTAGTTAAAGCTTTCGCTTTAACGGGTCAATTCATTCAGTTAAACTGTACATTTACTTCTTGAACTTGAACTTTGTTTATTTATTGTTTGTGTTTAAGTTGTGTTTTTTTGTAGTAACAACTAGCTGAGAGCCGCGGGTGGTTACCCCACCCACTATTTCAGTTACGAGTCGGGTCTTGAATGACCGTGCATTAATTTTTCAATTAATTTTCAACGGTGAGATTTCCCGATCCGGTAGCGATAATATTGTTTATCGCCTTTGTTGTTGTTTTGTATAATTACATAGACATTTGGAGAATATTTAAAAAATATTTTTTCATTGAATTACGTCCGTAAAAACGAGTAGTGAAATAAAAGAATAGAAAATATTATTTTTTGTTTTTGAACTTCGTAATTTGATTTCGTAATTATACTATGTCACATAATGGTGAACAGAGGCGTGGCTCATGCGGTCATTTAGTGGCCTTGTGGGACACGCACTCTTCCTGCATTGCGTGCACTAAGTGCACAAAGGATTCACCATGTGAGTTCTGTTCGTTATGGTCGGCTTCCGTTTGGAAACAGGCCATATCGAGGAGGACTCACAAAAGCCGTAAGAGTAAAACTGTTCCTTTGAAGAAGAAGGTAAGTATTAGCTCTACGAGCGAAGGGGAATTCGAGGGTTTTTCCCCAACAGACTCCACGACTGGGTTGATTAGACGGAAGGACAGAGCTTTTCAATCTTCAGTCAAGACATACGCCTCTGTAACAGCCACGACGGGACCGTCTCGAAGTTCGGAGGAACGTATGATATCGTCTGGTCAAAAACAGACGATTGGTGTTAGTGCTGAACCTTCGGGTGAGGCAATGGGGCATTCTCAGGGAAACCTAACAGAATGGCCCCCTCTTTCACCACACTCAGTTGATAGGCATTCTTCGGAAGCCTACAGCAGAGTTCCAAATTACCCGGTCGGCGGGCAGAATTTGGGGACCGGTGATGGAGCATTACAATTGCCTATCATTGGTCCACAGGGTGATGCTTCCGGGCAAAACCCTTATGACTCCGGGCGACCGGGTACCGGGCAACCGGGTTCCGGGAAACTGGACAGTCATATTACCTTGGTTAAATCGGGCACCGGGCAACCGGGCACCGGGCAACCAGGCAGTCATTTTGAAATGACGAGACCGGTCACCGGGCAACCGGGCAATCATTCTAGAATGATACGACCAGTCACCGGGCAACCAGGCAGTCATTCTGAAATGACTAGACCGGGCACCGGGCTGCATGAAGCGACCGGGCATTCTGTCAGTCAATTCAGCATGACTAATCCATACACCGGAAATGAGGAAATGGGTGATTCATTTCAAGATGAATGGGAGAATCAGCAAGGCAGTCATTCATACATGACTCGACCTGCCACCGGTCAACCAGGTACCGGGCAACCCGGTACCAGGCAACCGGGATCAGTGCGTCTCGATCGGATAGATACACGTTATCATTCTTTCGCAGCACAGCCTGATTATTTGGATATTCAGAACACTGGTTTACCAGGTTTTAATAACCAACCTGCTGACATAGATTACGGAGAGTACATATCGAGAAAATCATTCCGTTCTCCTAGGGGAACAGTGTATTATTCAAGAGATATTACTCCTCCACGTTACCAACCTTCGTTTCGAAGGAGTGATCGGTTCTATGACAGACAGGTTAGTGATGCCTACCGTGATCGTCAAATTCCTGATTATAGGAATTTACGACTCCCGGAAGGACACCTCTCCAAGAGGCAGTCCTTTGAAAGGCAATCCCCCGATCGGAATATTGCTTGTTCCGTTAAGGGGAAGTCGAAAAGATCACATACAGTGAGTTCGGCTCCGATGATTGACTCTGCGCAACCTTTCTCTGCTGCGGATAGAAGGTTGAGTTCACATGATCGTCACCAGCTTATGGATTTATCAGAGAATGAATCCATTTCTGGATCGGAAATTGGTCAACCGGTGGGAAGTCCGGTTAAGCACAATACTTCTCGTCGTAGGCCTAGACAATCCTCCACTTCTTCGTCTGACGAAGAAACGGAAAGTCTATTACCTATAGAAGACGAGCCGGCTGCGGATCGTTGGTCCCTGCAGCAGGCTATTGAAGAAGTTTTTAGGGTAGTGCCTAGTACGCTCTGCCCTAAGATCGACGCTCCCCCACGTCGTAAAAACCTTTCAAGTTTGGAAGAACATAATGCGGAGATAGGAGGGTCTACAACTCCATTACAGTTACTTCCGCAGGCGAATAACTTGGGAAGGTTATTGGACCAACTGCAGTCCACCAGGTCATTAGACACTGTTGAGTCAGCCTGGTCGGTCCCACTGGCCATCTCTAAGGAATGGGTGTCTCCTAAGGCTTATGTAGCTTCGAAGGAGTTCTTTCCCGTTAAAGTGCCGGCCTTAGACGGAGATGCGTCCACTTTGGGATTAACTGCACCCACCTCAATCACAGTTAGTGCTAAACTGGTTGAGAGATGGGAGGCCAGAGCGCGTCTGGGAGTCATGGTGGCTTCACATGACGATCATTTCGCCATAGCTCTGGCACTGCTACTTAAAGAGGAGAATGTCTCTAGCAGAGGGGCTAGCAGAATTCTGGAGGCTTTCGATACGGGGAATCGGCACCTGATGGCTCTGAATTTGCAGAA
Source organism: Serripes groenlandicus (assembly GCA_031761405.1). Classification (NCBI taxonomy): domain Eukaryota; kingdom Metazoa; phylum Mollusca; class Bivalvia; order Cardiida; family Cardiidae; genus Serripes; species Serripes groenlandicus. The sequence goes on along the minus strand of JASEVX010000004.1, from coordinate 110,461,181 downwards.
CGCCACGGAAATGCTGTCCGCGAGGAGAGATGCGACACTTGTCAAATCCTCTTCTCTGCTACAAAATAGCAAGGACAGCTTAAGAGCCGCCCCCTTATCCTCCAATCTTCTCTTTGGTGGAAGGATTGCTGCAGTGACTGTTACTGATTCGTCAGAACAATCCAGACGCCTTTCGGCGAGTGCAGTAAATGCTTTGTCACAGAGTCGTAAATACTCTGCACCGGCGGCTAAATGGACTAATACTAGGAAGCCCCCGGCGAAAAAGCAGAAACAGGAAGTGAAGGCTGTACCGCCTAAACAACCTCCTTCCACGGGCCGGAATTATGCTAAACCGAAGCCCCGTTTCACGGGAGCTAAGCCGAAGCATACTTCCAGGTATGGTACGGCTCCTAGGCCGCAGCCCTAGGGGTACGCACCTCTCTATGACTATCCCGAGGCCGGAGATTGCAGTAGGGGGCCGCCTGTCATTTTTCAGGGAAGAATGGGGGAGTATCACGGAGGATCGTTGGATTTTATCCGTGATACAAGAAGGGTATCTAATTCCCTTCGTTTCCCCCCCTCCCATGACAAGCGTGCCCATCGATCTGTCGTCACGCCATCCGACCATGTCAGAAGTGATTACATCACTTCTGAAAAAGAAAGCCATAGAGAGGGTTCTCAACCCCAATACTCGGGGTTTCTACAGCCGTCTTTTTCTCGTTCCGAAAAAAGACGGTCGGTGGAGACCGGTGATAGATTTGTCAGCCCTGAATCTATTAATACCGGTCGAGAAATTCAAGATGGAGTCGGCCCGCTCCATCAGAATGGCTATTCGGAAGGACGACTGGGCGGTCTCGTTAGACCTACAAGACGCCTATTACCACATTCCGATCGCTTCCTCGTCGAGGAAATACCTTCGGTTTGTGGTAAATGGAGAAGTGTACCAATTCAGGGCACTTCCCTTCGGCCTCAAGTCCGCACCTCGAGTATTCACGAAGATTATAAATGCTGTGGGAGCCTTTCTACGAATGAACGGGCCCCAGCTTCTTCAATACTTCGACGACTGGCTGCTCCACAGAGCAGATCGTTTAATTCTCCTTCACGATCTGTCTCTAGCCTGGCGGACCATTCTGCGATTGGGCCTTATTCCCAATACGCAGAAGTCGGACTTAGTTCCGTCAAAGAGGTTTACATTCGTAGGGATGACCTTTCTCACCGACCTAGCGGTGATTCGGGTCCCTTCGGACAGAGTCGATTCTCTTTTCCGGAAGATCAGACTCACTCTGGACCAGGCTATGGTAACAGCCCGGTCCATGCTGTCACTTCTGGGGTCCCTGAGTGCAGCAGCCGACCTAGTCAGTCTAGGCAGGCTCCACATGCGGCCCCTTCAGTATCTTTTTCTGTCCCGGTGGCGTCCGTCTGTGGACTCACTGGAACAGGAGATAGCTCTGACGGATTTCTTCAAGTCACACCTTCGGTGGTGGCTGGATCCGTTAATCTATCTACAAGGGGTGCCCTTGATCACATCACCTCCGGATCTGTACCTTTTTACAGATGCCAGTGCTGTGGGTTGGGGAGCTCATTTAGAGCCACAGGGCCTAACAGCCCAGGGCATGTGGACAGCGGAGGAACGTTGTTTGCACATAAACAACTTAGAATTGAGAGCAGTCCTGCTAGCTCTCAAACAGTTCTCTGCCTCCGTTGCGAACACAACTGTTTTATTGTCGACGGACAATACTACTGTTGTGTCCTACATTCGCAGGCAAGGAGGAACGCACTCCCATCTACTCTTTCTGGAGACATGGAAGTTACTCCTTTGGTGCCAGGCGACGTCGTTAGTAGTCTTAGTAAAACACGTCCCCGGCCATTTGAATGTCTTAGCGGACAGTCTATCCCGCCAAAACAAAGTTCTTCCGGCGGAATGGACACTGAATCAGAGTGTAGTAAACTCTGTATTCATGCGGATCGGGACACCACTGGTGGATCTTTTCGCCACCAGAGTCAACCATCGGCTGCCACTTTATGTGTCACCGATGTACGATCCTGCAGCCTGGGCAGTGGACGCACTGACCCTCGATTGGGACCGTCTATTCGGGTACGCGTTTCCCCCGTTCATTCTGGTCCCGATCGTACTACAAAAGGTTCTTCGTTCTCAACAGTGCAGAATCCTGTTGATAGCGCCATTTTGGCCCCAGAGGTCTTGGTTCAACGACCTCCTGGCCTGCCTGTCGGCACAACCAGTACGTCTTCCTCTTCAAGACGACCTTCTGTTTCAGCAACCGGGGCGGCATCTTCATACCAACCCGGCAATGCTTCATCTTCACGCTTGGACATTATCAAGCGATCGATCCGAGAGAGAAACTTTTCTCAAAAAGTTGCCTCTCGCATCGCTCAATCCAGAAGACGATCCACTAGAATCGTCTATGATTCCAAGTGGACAGTCTTCTCAGATTGGTGTCATGCTAGGTCGATCAATCCTGAGTGTCCCTCTGTAGCTAGGATTGCCGATTTCTTTCTTTTTCTTTTTGAAGATAAAGATCTAGCTGTTAGCACAATAAAAGGTTATCGTTCAATGCTTTCGAATACGCTTAAGTTCAAAGGGGGAGAGAGTATTGGTGCTAATCCATTTCTCTCGGAACTTATGCGATCATTCGAACTAGATAAACCCGTTTGTAGGAGTTTAACTCCAAAATGGGATTTATCTTGCGTTCTTTGGTCTCTTACAAAGGCGCCGTACGAACCTCTGTCTTCTGCTTCGTTAAAATTTTTAACTTACAAAACTGTCTTTCTTCTTGCCTTTGCGACCGCGCGTCGTAGAAGTGAGTTACATGCGCTTTCAGTAGAAACCGGCTTTATCAGATTCAATGAATCTGATGGCTCGTTCACTCTGCTTTGTCAGTCAGGTTTTTTAGCCAAGAACCAGTTACCTTCGGTCCTTCCTAAACCAATCACGGTTCCCAGTCTTTCTGCGAGCTGTGGTCCGTTGGATGCCGACAGACTTCTATGTCCCGTTAGAGCTCTTAAGCTTTACCTTAAGAGAGTTAAAGGGACAAGGGGCCGTAGGAAGAGGTTGTTTCTCCCTCTGATAGGATGTAAGGATATATCAGCGGCTTCTATTTCCCGCTGGATATCCTGTACAATTAAATTAGCCTACACTAATCTTTCAGTTCGCGATCTTTCGTTTTTACGGATTCGTCCACATGAAATTAGAGCACTCTCCGCTAGTTGGGCCTTTTCCAACAATGTGCCTTTAGAGGATATTCTTCGTGCCGCGGTATGGAAATCTCAATCGACTTTTTCAAATTTCTACCTGCGATCTATGTCTAAGCAAACTGAAAATCTTCACTCTCTGGGGCCACTGGTGGCGTCTCAGCGAGTTATATGCTAAATTACATATTAGACACAACAATAAAGTACTTAACGATTGAAATTTATCAATCCATGCTCCTACTTTCACAGGCTGTTGTGTCTCAGTACTAAGTAAATAAATTAAATAAAAATAACTACAATGTGCTGCATTACCTGTAGGACTAGAAGTGTTGGCAGATGCCTCCCGACCGATGCTGAAAAGTCATCAGGTAATAAATGACTGGTAATGTATTTTTGACATAAAAATGAAGTTTTTAAAGTAAAACATATTTTTATTAGAAAATACTTACCAGTCATTTCATATTCCCGCCTCCCAACCCCGCGTCGTCAACCAACACTTACTTGAAAACTAAAAGTGACACGTTGACCTCGTGCGCCGGTATTTACCGGTGACCGTGTATATCACACAGGCGTGAGGGATACGCTAGGCGAGTTCTTTTTCTGGATGAATTAAGGGTTAGGAGATGTATATATCAGGTAATAAATGACTGGTAAGTATTTTCTAATAAAAATATGTTTTACTTTAAAAACTTCATGTTTAACATAGGAAAAAGATGAGATAACGGGAATGGTTGCATTAACTTGCATAAATCTACACAGTAATTAGAACAATTCAATATTTAGAAAAACATCATTTGTTAGGCATTTTAAACTACAATAAAACTATTAAAGGCTCTGATTTATTAAGAATTCCCCTTTTGAGGCATTTTCTATTTGTGATTTTCTTTGAAGACAATCTTGAGTGTAAATTCAATGTGTTTAGCTACATTTTGAGACCTTATAGTTTTAACTGGTAAAACACCTGGTCTAGCCAGGAGTTCTGAGTTCAAATCTCAGTGGGGACAAAATGACACTGTAGCTAAATACATACAATTTAATTAATTAGCTGAAATTTGTTTTTGGTTTTAGCAAATGTGAGCTTTTGTGATAATCCCCATCCATCATGCAATATCCATCAGTAACCATTTATTTTAACAACAGCTGCTTTAAAACAACTTGACCAATTTTAACTGAACTGCACAGAAATACTTTATTGATGTCCTCTTTCAACATTTTCAAGAAATACATACTGTGTTGAATTCTGATGCATCAGAAAAGAAGTAAAGTGACACAATGTTAAGGCATTCTCTTATACACACATGTTAATTGATGGTGAAGGTGCTTGAAAACGAAATTGATTAACATAAGGTGAGTTTTTGAGTATCCAGTATCATACAGACTGACAAGACAGGCATTTGGTTGATTGATTGAATGGGATTTAATGTCATTTTCATCAATTTTAACTTATATACCATAACCATGTTTTCTGTGTTTCTTACCAGTATTCGGTACAATTTCTCCGCAAAAAAATTTCTCACATGAGTCAGCGGTGAGAATGAATGACGCGGGTCGCAATTTCTTTTAAATCATAACTGATGAGGGTGTCCGGACCTGGTACACTCCCTGTATTGACAGACATGAGCGCTAGCCGGGCCTGGCAGCTAGGTAAGGTTATTATGTATCCAATGGAATGGAATAAAAGTGCTGTGAGGAATCTGTCATTACAGAATTTGAGTATTCAATCCATAATTCAGCGTAAGTTTTGTACGGATAGCAAGTCTCGAATGACCTTGTAATGACAAATATACATATTCATAAAAAAAACAGTATACATTAGATCAGTAAGGAACTTACATGTCTAATGTTGACAGCAAGTATCTCTACTAAATGAGAAAATATGTGCCCATAAGTGTGGCGACAAATTAAGATTCAAGTATTAAATTACCCTACAGTGTTTTTAACAGACGTCAGTTCAAATCAAGTGAGATATGACGTGAACCCATAATGTCTGAAGACAAATGGAGGATAGATATGGCAAATGTCCAAACAATGGGTATATGATTCTTTGCTATTGCAAATAACTTTTTGGAGAGTGTTCGTTAAGATGAAGGTAATGAAGCACTATACTTCGATGGCTTTGTTAAACACATTCGTTCAAATCAAGTGAGATGAAACATGTCCCCATACTGTCTGAGGACAAAAAGAGATTATAAATTTGAGATAAAACATGTCCCTATACTGTCTGAGGACAAAAAGAAGTTAAACTTTGAGATAATTGATGTCCCCATTAAGTCTGGGGACACACAAGATAAATATGGCAAATGTTCCCACAGCATCTTTGCCCTATATAATCAATATCTTTGCTACTGCAAATAACTTTTTGGAGAAAGTTCGTTAAGATGAAGGTAATGAAGCACTATACTTCGACTTTACTTCGAATGTGCTCATACTGTTTGAGGACAAAATAGGGATTAACAATTTGAGATAACAGATGTCCCCATTAAGTCTGGGGCCAAATGAGATGAATACTGCAAATATCCCCGCAACAGTCTTTGCGATATATTATCAATTTCTTTGCTACTGCAAATAACTTTTTGGATTTCGTTAAGATGAAAGTAATGAAGAATATATGTCGAGAGCTTTGTGTTCACACATTCGTTCAAATCAAGTGAGATAGGAAATGTCCCCATACTGTGTGAGGACAAATAGAGATTACAAAGTTGAGATAATACATGTCCCCATAACGTCGGGGAACAACTGAGATAAATATGGCAAATGTCCCCATAACATTTTGCCTTCTATAATCTATATCTTTGCAACTTCAAATAACGTTTTGGAGAGATTTCGTTAATATGGAGGTAACAAAGCACTATACTTCGACGACTTTTTGTTCACAAATTCGTTCAAATCAAGTGAGATAGGAAATGTCCCTATTCTGTCTGAGGACAAGTTGAGATAATACATGTTCCGATTAAGTCTGGGGACAACTGAGATAAATATGGTAAATATCCTCACAACATTTTTGCCTTCTATAATCTATATCTTTGCAACTTCAAATAACGTTTTGGAGATAGTTTGTTAAGATGAAGGTAATGAAGCACTATATTTAGACGGCTTTGTTTTCACACATTGTTTTCACACATTCGTTCAAATCAAGTGAGATAGGAAATGTTCTAATACTGTCTGAGGACAAATAGAGATTAAAAATGTGAGATAATACATGTCCCCATAACGTCTGGGGACAACTGAGATAAATATGGCAAATGTCCCTACAACAGTGTTGCCCTATATATTCTATATCTTTGCAACTTCAAATAACTTTTTGGGGATATTTCGTTAAGATGAAGGTAATAAAGAACTATACGTACAGAGCGTTTTGTTCACACTAGTAGTTCATGTTGTTCCCACAACGTTGGTCTTAAATGGCAAATGTCCTCACAACATTTTTGCCTTCTATAATCTATATCTTTGCAACTTCAAATAACGTTTTGGTGAGAGTTTGTTAAGATGAAGGTAATGAAGCACTATAATTCAACGTCTTTGTGTTCACTGTGACATTCGTTCAAATCAAGTGAGATAGGAAATGTCCCCATACTGTCTGAGGACAAATAGAGATTATTTATGTGAGATAATACATGTCCTCATAACGTCTGGGAACAACTGAGATAAATATGGCAAATGTCCCCAAAACATTTTTGCCCTATATAATCTATATCTTCAACGTCAAATAACTTTTTGGAGATATTTCGTTAAGATTAATATACGTCGAGAGCTTAACGTTGGTCTTAAACTTAATCGTAAGTGTGGGGACAGAGGCAGAGACAGACCGAGAGAGAGAAAGCAACAGAGACAGAGGAGAGAGAGAGTGACAAACGTAGAGAGAGAGAGAAACACACTTAGATATATATATATATATATATATATAGAGAGAGAGAGAGAGAGAGAGAGAGAGAGAGAGCAAGATAGATAGATAGAGGAGAGAGAGCAAGAGAGAGAGAGAGAGCAAGAGAGAGAGAGAGAGAGAGAGAGAGAGAGACGTAGAATGACAGACAGACATACAGTGAGAGAGAGAGAGACATAGAGAGACAGACAGACAGACCGAGAGAGAGAAAGAGAGAGAGACAGAGAGTGACAAACATAGAGAGAGAGGAAAGATATATATATATATATATATATACAGAGATAGAGACTGACAGACCGAGAGAGAAAAAGCGACAGATGTAGCACTCCGGCCAGCTACATCAAATTGTCCACGAGGAAAACACAGGTAAATAAACGAAATCAATCGTATAGTGGTACATTAATTTATTTAAATAGATCTAAGATTAAACTAAAGTCTCATGTCTCTCCTCTCTCCTCTCTCTCTCCTCTCCTCTCCTCTCCTCTCAGATTATCTGGCTTGTCTATCTCCCTCTGCTTCAAATACACATACAATAAATAATATAGGGCTGGGGCGCCGTATACATGTGATCATCCCAATACCCCGTATATGGATATACCGCTCGCCAACGTGTATATCTGAATAATGAAGTATTTTTCTTCTAGACAAAGGTTGCATATTTTGTTATATGGTGAATGAGAGAGAGAGAGAGAGAGAGAGGAGAGAGAGAGACGAGAGAGAGAGAGAGAGAGAGAGAGAGAGAGAGAGACACACACACACAGAGAGAGAGAGAGAGAGAGAGAGAGAGAGAGAGAGAGAGAGAGAGAGAGAGAGAGAGAGAGAGAGAGAGAGAGAGAGAGACACACACACAGAGAGAAAAAGTATACCATCTGCTTGACCATCGGTTAGTTTAAGAAGTGCTGACTTTATAATTTTTAATCTGTTCTGTTATAGGGTAAGTGTAACTACAAGTTGTATCTCTTCTTGGAAAGCCTTGAGAAAAATCTCACAAATATTTAAGCCGAAAAGGAAGACGCTTGTTCAGCAATAAGAACATATTATTTGTGTTTAATTGAAAACAAGCAGATGATTTCATAAAAAACAACAAGATATACTCGCAAGCCCTTAGATCACTTATATTACAATGCACTCCTTTGATCAGCGCGGAATGTCACAATGAAGACTGCATTTAAGTGTTCGTAACAGGCGAGATCCAGCCTATGCTTTATCACCTTCTGGTCTACACAATAATGCTATTGTATCATCCTATAGACATTCATGATATTTTATTTTTAAAGTGCCTTGCTAAAGGTTATTACCCCTAGGGTGCATCTCGCGTTTGCATTCTTAAATAGTTCTTGCCATAAAAGATCAATTTTGCAAGGGTCTTAACTATGATGACACAACAGACATAGTGTCATTTACCCTTCCAACATGCCACAAATATACCGTAGACGATTTGAAATCATCTTGTGAAAACTATGGAAAATCTCTTTATATAAAAGTTTAGTTTTAGATGAGTGTTGAAAACATTGTGGCAAGAGGAGACATTACTCATGATGAACAATTTCTCCTTTTGCAACAATGTTTGCAAACACTACACGTTTACATATTAATGAGCAGGTGCTTGTTTTGTCTTTGACATCACTTTAAAATATAATTACAAACAACTTTTGGGGCTACAATTTCAGTCTTTTGTCGAAAGATGCATGTGAGACTTAACTTACATGTAGACGGACAGTTGCTCAAGCTCGCCTGACTCTTCAGCAGACGACTTTGAAAACATAGTTGCGAAAACCTAAAAAATCTCCATAAAAGATAGCTTAATTGTTAAATTAAGATGAAAACATTGTGACCAACTTGAGGAGAAATTGCTAATCATAAGTAATTTCACCTATGGCCACAATGTTTTCAAAAGTCGTCAACGCTACTGCGTCAAAATGCGTCTGCAGGTGGGAAAGGGTTAAGACACCAAATCGGCTGACACTGCTCAAGTATTGTAACGACTAGCATCCGTTTCACCAGCTTTAACACGTTTACCACTTACAATAAATCTGCAGACAACTTTGAAAATAAACAAAATTTGTGGAAAATCTCTTTAAACGATACCATAATTATTATACTTAAAAACATTGTGGCAAATGGAAAAATGATCAATATCAGCAATTTATCCTTTGGTCGCATTGTTTTTAAAAGTCGTCTGTTGCAGAGGCGTAAAAAAAGCGTCTGTGTGAGGGAAAGGGTTTTACTGTATGCTATTATCTATGGTTTTTATCAGCTCCCCGTGTTCACCAGTTACCAGTTATTTGATTAAAATATCACGTGGAGAAACAACATAATTCAAATTCTACATTTTGTAGCAAAACAAAATTTCCAGAAAATAACCTAGCTATTGCCATATGTTCGATAGTTTTAGTTTAACGTTTTACTTTAACTTGCTACACATGCTGGGAAGGGTTGATATTTTAGAACACAGTCTGGTTATTTATCCCTCTTATGGACATGTTCGTCCCTGTGTTGACTAAGCCTTTAATATGAAAAAGGCAAAGCCTCGTCACGAGCACAGCGCCTATAATGGGTATAAGCTGTAGGTTTATGACTACCATGATTAAGGAATATGTAAAAGGCTGTCGGAACTAAGACCGTTATTGTACACTCTTCCTACTTTATCGTTTGGTGCAAAATCAAATCATCAAACATTTAAACATTCAATTTATCACATGAGCATACACATATATATTACAGTAAGATCAAACATAATAATAGCAATGTTCAGAACATCCATTCTGCCAAAGTTTCAACATGCTAACATTAAAAGAAAAGATTTCCGAGTGTTAACAACATTTTCCTTAAATATGGTCTAGTGACCTTATGTTTGACCCGACATGACGCATAGTTGAACTTGGCCTAGATATCATCAGGACAAACATTCTGACAAAGTTTCAAAATGCCGAATCAAACTTTGAGGTTAAGAATGTTTACAAGATTGTTCTCAAATGTTTCTAAGTGACCTTGTTCTTTTTATCCAACTTGATCTTTAATGGAATTTAGCTTATATTTCATCAAAACACCAATTCTGACAAAATGTCAACATGCTCAATTTAAAAATGCAGCATTCAAAATGTCTGATTGTTTACAAGATGTGCATTCAATTTGGTTTAGTGACCTAGTTTTTGATCCACCATGACCCTTATTTTTACTAGGCCTAGATATTGGCAAGACAAACATTCTGACAAAGTTTGAAGCTGCTGAATGAAAAAGTGTGGTTTCTAGACTGTAAACAAGTTTTCCCTTCAGATCAGATTGTAAGTGACCTAGTTTATGACCCGACATGACCTATATTTGAACTTGGCCTTTCTCCAAAATAACATCAAGACCATAATGCTTACAAAGTTTCAACATGCTAACGATAAATATTCGGCCTCCAGTGTTAACAAGATGTTCCTTCAATTTGAACTTGTGACCAAGTTTCTGACCTCACATGACCAAGTTTCAACCTTAGCCTAGATAAATTCAGGACAAACATTTTGACAAAATTTGGCTAAAGGACCTAGTTTATGATCAGAATCACTGGATATTTTTAAACATAACCTAGATACCATCAAAACAGTTATTCTGAAAACATTTCAACATGCTCGAGTTAAATAAGGCCTCCAGAGTGTTTACAATATTTTCCATCAATTTGACATTGTGACCTAATTCTTTCACTTATCTAGAGGTAAGTACCTGCCACGACCATTACATTATTTGGTCAGGCTTACAAACAAAATGGCGGCGCCTTTCGGACATGGTTTAGCAAGTAAAACGCCAAAGCGACAACCTTTATCTTGGACTAAACCTTACAAATGCCAGGTTTTATTGGTCCTCTTTTGGGTTAATGAAAGTCAATCGTGTTATTATTAATTTAGTAGCGAACGCCGGGTACCAGACTAAGTCAAGACGCACTAATTTACTAAAAGTACGCTGGGTATAAGACTACGCTACATTGATGGTTCATGCCAGTCGTTCTAATTTACATTATGCTAAGCCGGGTACCACAATAGCTCGCTTCATAACGTCTAGGCAAGGTATTGTATCTGGATATTAGACGGTTGAACTGATTTAAACAAAGACAATTTCAATATCTGCGATCTTTAAAAGATAAGGGAATTCACCATCTCCTCAAAAGAGACCACGAATAAACTGTCACTTTGACAATTGATTATGTCGTTAAAAAGGGCAACACATATTGTACCAGGGAGTCTTTTCTACGTCCCTGATTGTACCAACAAGTTAATTAAACAGATACCATTACAATGCTGAATTTGAAAGGTGCTGAACTCCAGATTATATTATTTATTTATTTATTGGGGTTTTACGCCGCTTTCAACATTATTTCAGTTATATCACGGCGACAGTTCACTTATTCATGATCCCTGGGTAAACAAACGAGTACTAGGCTAGAAAATGTGCCTTGCCCAGGGGCTCTCCACCATGACCGAGGTGCCGCGACTGGGGATCGAACCCGGGACACCCGGTTTCGAAATCCCCGACGCTAACCACTCGACCACAGCGGATTAATTCCTCCTCCAGATTATAGATAGTGTAGTCAAAGTTTTAAAACTGTCCAACATTTGTCTTGAAATATTAGGATCATACTTTTGAGATTAAATGATAGTTATACTTTTCACTTTCCAGATCAATAAACATCTAAATATTGATCGTTTATGCTTCATTCCTACTGGATAGACATACCCAGTAAGCCAAATGTTGTACATTTTCGTTGACTTCAATTGACTGTTTTTCAACATTTACTGCCAAATAGTTTTGAACTATGTATAACTTACTTTGTTGTCACTACTATTAATAATATTTGCAGAAGTTTTAACATTCCAAAATGTTGATCTCTATCTGGAGTTCAGCACCCTTAACACTGTACATATCTAGCTTTCCATTATAGACAAGTCCATTGCCAAGTCAAACAAAAACGGGAAAGAAATGCTGAATATCAGCTTAGTGATGTAGTGGTAGATTTCCGCCTCGGTTGCAGGAAGTTTCGGGTTCAATCCCCGGCCGGGTGATACCAAACACTTTAAAAAATACGTTTATGGCTTGCCCTCCTTGGCGCTCAGGAATTTGGGGTTAGCAATCCACTTTACTCGCTGCTGTCAGGGTAAATGGACCAATAACATTGGTAACGTACCCAGGACACGTCATGATATAACTGACAAGATGTTGAAAGCGGCTTAAAACACCATTTAAATTAACAAATAAAGCAAAGGAAAATGCTGCGTTTACTAGCCACCATTATAGATCCTGGTCAGGTGGCGAGATTACGCAGGCTGATTTGCTATTTACTGATGGCTGAAATTGACACGATTCCAGCAGTCAAACGGTAAAACCAAGTGCAGACGTCAATTACTTATTTCAATAAGTAAAGAATCAAAGCGAATTGAGTATCATTTGAAACTAAGTCTGGAGAAAGATCAAACACGAATTTTCATTTGAGATATTTCTTGGAAACAAATTTAACATCAACTGACTGTTTAACTAACATCAGATGTTGTTGCTGCCCTACGTATTGTCATCTGATAAAAAAAAAAAACACATCGAAGCAGCGTTAAATAGACGTGAGCTTCTGGGCCTAACAATCGAACCGTGCAGGGTCATGTAAAAATAAGAGTGCATTGATTCGAAATGTTTATTTAGATCGAAACTTGTCCCAAATTACGTGAGGCCGTTGTTGTAAGAGCGCGGCTGAAGATAGAATGTGACATCTTAAACGCCTCTTGTCTCGAGTGGTTTATCTGCTGCAGACAAATTTTGAACATTGTGACAAAATGAGAGTTCATTCATGATGAGCATTTTTGCTTTTTTAAACATCTCATCTCTATTCTATAAAAACACTTTCATTTATACACAACTTTTCATATTTTACTTATCTGTAATTCTAAGTCACTGCTGCAGTTCTGTTGTAAGTGGTAAATGCGCCAGTATAAATGGCCAACATTGGAAAGGAAAGGGTGTTGTCTTGAAATTCGCTCATCATTTGTTTTGTTATGCACGACGCAGTCACTGTATATCAGTCCTGTGTTTGCAAGTAGCAAACAAAAAATCGGTCAATTTACAGGACCGCTGAAATGAATCGATGCATCTCTTCGAGGTATTGACCTGTTGAATTAAAAGCTGATGTAAACAAAATGCATTCATGTTATATAATTATATTTAATGTTAACTGCATTCTTCCTATATACTTAAGTATTCATTCCCAGATTGGCTTAGATCGAAACTTGTTGCAAATTTGATGCGGTCGGCTTTTATAGATCACGTATAAAATTGAAAGCATGTGACTTCTTTGTCGCCTCATAACTCGTGGGGCTATCTATGTATCTGCCTCTAATGTCAAACCCCTAGTGGGGATATATACAGTTGCCCGTCAAGCTACAAGAATGTTAGTAAGAGTTGCGAAAAGGAGATAAAGAAAGCTAATAGAAACAAAAGTTAAAACGAAAAGGTTCATGTTATGTTAAAAGTGGAAGCCTGCTTTTATAGCGACGTTGGTAGAATGGTTGACCTTTTCGTAAAGTTAAGCAACGTTTCTCGCGGTTAGTGCCTGGATGTGTGACCCGCGATTGCTTAACGCCGGTACACGTTACACTATGGTTTTAATTTACATTTTAATTATAAAAAAAACTACTCGCATATAAATAGACTGGTTCACTAATCTTAATCTTCTATCGCAAACATGAACGAGGACCAGTCTAGTGAAAAACTGCTACGGAAATATCCGAGAGCTGACGGTAAAATACGGCGCATGCGCGATCAAGACGATTAACACGGCGCATGCGCAAGCCCATTGCACAAGTGACAGTTTTTTCACAACCAATATATGCACTAGTGCTGAGGCACCCGCGCAATAACAACAGCTTTTTAAGTTATCACTTATCAAGGTATTAGCTATACATGTACCTAATGCAGATTAGCTGTTTAATTATCCTTGCATGTCTTTTAATAATCAGAATAAATCTGAATGGGAAATCTAAACACAAACTAGGTTCAATCTCTATATCTGTACTTTGCGTTACAAACAGAAGTACATGGCAGCGAAACTTGCGACGGCTACGAAACCTACACTGTATTTGTGGACACTGAACCAAAGTTTAGTCTGGTTCTCCGCGTACTTTATATTCAAAAAGTGCCGTAACAAAGTGGTAGGGTCCAGTAATCCAGACTGGGCAGAAGGTTTGCTTTAAAAACGACATGGGTCTTGTCAATTTTAGTTATAAAAACAGGCGGTATCAAATATGGTATGCTTAAGTTAACTCGGTGCGCTGTCATAATGTTGTCATCAGAAAAAGACAAATACTAGCCAGTAAAATGCATCTGTAATTATTTCTTTGTAAAATTTCTTTGTGAAACACGCCTCGTATACATTTGAAATTAAAGAGCAGCAAGTAGGGAACATTCAAGATTTCATTCAAGTCTCAATGTTTTCGTATGTTTGTATGCTAGAAAAAAAACCTATATAGAAAAGTCACGGACGTCTTTGTTTGTATTGTGTGCTCAAGAAAATGTGTTTCTATGTTTCTATGTTTTTATGCATTTTGTGTACAAATCAACTATAAAGAAATTTCAGAATAATTTGTTTGTATGGTATGCTCAAGAAAGTGCATTTCTATGTTCATTAGTGTTCAAAGAGAGTATATTGAAATTGTCTAACTCATATAATAGAGAACATATATATGTCGATACGTTATACATAGTCCATAGTGTTGCTTTGCTCATAGAACGGCTCATATACATGTTGCCTTCAAGCGCAATCAAGTGTAGTGCACACGAACAATAACGATAGCACGCCTTTTGTTGGAGTTGTTAGAACATTGAAATAATTCCAATATGCCTATTTTTAGAGTTATCTCTTTGTTTCATGATTTCTTGTTCAGCAAATTTCTCGATTTTTTTCAAATGTATTAATTTCAAACTTAACGTGTTGATAGCTTGTATTCAGCAGATGCACAGGTGTAAAGTGCACGCTGACTATACTTCTAGCATGCGTGTTCATCCCACTTTTAATACGCCGCACTATGGTAACACCTACGACTTTAAGTCCATTGGTGGATGACGCTTGTCACAGTAACTTTTGTCAAACGTCGGAAAGAATGTTGGCCGAGCTGGGGTTCGAACTCACAACCACTGTATTGAAGCCCGCATCGCAACCGACTGAGCTACCGGGCTTGGCATATAAAGGCAAGATCGCCCGGTCTCCAAGATATATGGAGTCGTCTTTGCGGCGTTATATCGGTTTGTTTGTGAAGTCTGTATTATAGTGTTTGATTTAATATGGCAGTCTGAAATACGAGGCGTCTATAGCACATAGATCGCATGTTGAATACAAATCGTATTTAAGGTTACTCTGGGATTGACTTTATGTATAACTTACCAATTTTAGCTAAACAGCTTATTGAGAAGTGAATATATTGCCTATCCCTTTTCAACAAAAATGCAGAGTTAATTGCATGCGTTCGGTTAAAAGAAGAAAGCCGGTAAAGAAAGATATTGTAACATTGTGGGAAAAAAGATAATTTTGCTGAAATTCTACAATTTCTTCTTTTCAGATAATGTCTATCGCTCATGACACATAATTATATCCTTGATGTATCAAAAATGACATTTACAATCCTTTCAGTCATACAAGGTAAATTCTTTACTTCACGACAAAGTTGTAGCTGATGAAGATATGCTTTAAAAAGCCAAATTAGATCTTATAGATATCGAAGGCTTAGCGTGAAACAGTTGTAACTAAAATTGGTATTCTTTTTACCAAGGTTAATCACCACGCCATAAAGTCTTTTAATGTGTTAAATCATTTTTCTTGGAAAACAATGGAAATGTAGGTGCCATTGCTCGTTCTGAGCAACGGCACCTAAATTTGCATTTTTTACAAAAGGGTCAAAATTGCCCCTAAACCAGAGTTTTCAAAATAGATTTTTAGTTACAACCGTTTCACGCCAAGCCCTCGATTTGTTGATACGGAAGATATCTGTTTGTTTTAGTTTTTCTATTTTGTCTTGTTTAAACCTGTTCCCATATATTCCTTTTTTTCAACAGTGGACTTTGCAAAAATATGAGAAATCTCTTTAAATGAAATATATTTTTTTAATATTGTTGAAAACATTTTGGCAAAAGGAGAAATTGCTTATAATAAGCATTTTACTATTTTACCACAAGGTTTTCTTAAGTTGTCTTTTACAGTTGCGTCCATAAATGGGAATACGTTAACCCTTTTCCACCTGCAGGTACCTATTGACACATCTGCAATAGATAACCTTTGAAAACTATGCCATAATGCTTTTTTATTTAATAATTAAACTGTCATATATGGAGATATTTCACATTTTCAATGCAGTGTAGGAGACTATGTAAAGAAAAATATATATAGTGAAAAGTATCACTAGATAATTTCACTGTTTTAAAACATTGAGTTTCTCAATAATGCTTCGACAAGTATGTAATACACACATCTCTTTACCCTTTCCCACAAACAGGGGCTTTCTGGCAACTCTGCAGAAGATGAATTTTAAAAACATTATTTTAATTCATTCATCAAATCTTTTGTTTGTTGAAATTCTTGGTATCGTATCCCGTATCTTGCTCGCTTTTCCGAAATTGTCGTTTTGATCGATGTTTTTAGTAGTTTCAACGAGCGCCGTACTTCTCACTCGATCGCTCTATCGAATATACTTGTTATATACTCTTTTCTTCAAAATGAACATATATTGATGTTCAGACCATATTTGTCTTTAACTGCCATATGAATCAATGTTTGATGTTAACAAATGACTTTGTAAATAAAATAGGCCCAAAAATCGATAGATAAATTTCGTCAATAAAATATGGACAAATTTGTTGCAACCATTCAATGCTCCAATCACAATACAATCAGAGTGGCTCTTTCATGCTGGTCTTAACTGTATGTGACTGAACTATTGTTGAAAACATCAGTAAAAATCTAATGAAAAAGTTTGTGGTAAAGGATGTATTCAAACTTGAACAAAAAGGTTTTTTGAGACGTTTTCAGAGTAGACAGGTTATAACCGCCTATCGTTACGGTATCTATGCGCAATATCACGTGATTGTTGTTTGTCAAGACTGCATAGTCGTTTGGGCCCGGCATTACGCGTTTGACTTGCATACAGTTCGGACGTATCTAACATATTATATTACGGGGAAAGAGTGGTGCGCAAAAAGGATAGAAGATTGTATCGGTGAACTTCGAGAATTCGGTAAGTTATAACGTTTGACCTTTAGTTTGAACATTATATTGCTTTCCTGGTTTATTCAATGATACCGAACCTAACATACTAACTATAATTTTAGGGGGGAAATAGCTTTGCAAACCTTGATGTAAAGATATGTGATGTGATGTATAGAGAGTAACTGTTAAGGACATGTTATATAATGATATATTTAATATTGCGACCGCACTTTCACGTATATGTAAATATAAATACATATACAATTGATACAATTGGGTGGCAGTTAATTGTTAAGGACATGTTATATTATGTTATATTTAATATAGCTATCAGGGCAAAATTATGTTGCTTATCATTCGTTGCATTTTATCCCGTTACCTATTGTTCGAATACCATTTAGGAAAGGCATCGAAATTGCGACTTCTGCAGTTAACTGTTAAAGAGATGCTACATTTCATATTGCGACTTCACTTTTCACGTACAATTTGAAAGGCAGCTAACATTTAAGACCTCACTTTTTACGCATTTGTAAATATACACAATTGGAAAGTTAGCTAACTTTTAAGACTTCACTATTTGTAAATATATACAATTGGAAAGGGGTTAAATTTTAAGGAAATGTTACATGTAATATTGCGACTTCCCTTTTCACGTATTTGTAAATATATACATTTGACAGGGCAGCTAACTTTTAACACTTCACTTGTCATGTAT
Organism: Serripes groenlandicus; assembly: GCA_031761405.1. Taxonomy (NCBI): domain Eukaryota; kingdom Metazoa; phylum Mollusca; class Bivalvia; order Cardiida; family Cardiidae; genus Serripes; species Serripes groenlandicus. The sequence continues at coordinate 110,443,184 of JASEVX010000004.1, read as the reverse complement.
TTGTAAAATATATATAATTCGAAATGCAGCGAACTGTTAAGGGAATGTTTCAGTTTATATTGCGACTTCACTTTTCACGTTTTTGTAAAACATCTTAGTCTAAAATACTTTTATTGAAGAGTATTCTATGTAAATGACTTTCACATACTATTTCTTCAACTTATTTGCACGGGAAAAGGTACACGTTTGCATTTCTGAGCAGTGTAGGTTCGGATCGCCTTTACATCTTATCATAATCTATACAATTTGACAAAAACTTCTATTACTCTCGTGTAAGTAATATTTGAACAGAGTAGATATTTAACAGACTGTGCCGATGCACTGGCTGATCTGAATCTACACTCTTCACAAAACCAAACGTGAACCCAGGGACACTATATATAGTGTCCCTGGTGAACCTTATCGCACGGACGGTCACATATACGAGCACTACTTAGATTTGATAAGTTTGAAATCAGACAGGAAAGTAATTGTGCAAATTCGCCTATCTGCTCATAATCTACACATACAGACTGGTCGATATGGGACAGGCAGGGTGGGGAGAAAACAACGACTTTGTAAAATATGTAATAATGGCGACATAGAAGATGAATTTCATTTTATTCTTACTTGTAATGTATATAAAATAATTAGGAAAAGATATTTAAGTAACCATTTCATTGATAGACCTAGTGTACACAAACTGTGTGAATTGTTATGTTCTACGGACAAGTCAACGATCAATAACCTGATCAGTTATATTAAATGCGCTCTTGTGATAAGAAGAAACTACTTATATACATGAAATGTTTAATTATTCTCTCTTGCACTTACAAATTCTGTAAATAAATGTATGTTGTATAATGCGCAATACTAATATAATTATCAGTATTAGTACTTGTTTGTATATATGTGTGTGTGTGGGGGGGGGGGGGGTATAAATGTATGTATATGTGTATGTATGTATGTACATGTTTATATATTTATATATTTGTGTATGATTTAATGTAATATAGATGTTTTTATTATCATGACCTGAAAATAACTGGTAATCATGTATGGACGAGAAACATTTTGTTTAAGTCCAAATAAAAGTTGTGTTCTGTTCTGTTCTATATAAGCATGTTCAATCGTACGTGAGATATTTTAATCAATTACTTATATGACGCACACTCTCTCCGTTTCCAAGAATGTTATTCAAAACAGGTTTTTCTCCCCTTTCGTATTTACTGTTTAATAATAAAGTTGACATCATAATCTGTAAGGCTTTGGCGGTATGTAATGCATAGATTGAGTTAAAAAATAATCCAATTCTGTGATTATTGTTTTGTTTTGAAAAGACACATTGCATATATATATATATATATATATATATATATATATATATATTGCCGTGTTCACTTATCTTAATTTTTGAAACTATTTCGGTCGAATATAAATCTGCCCTTAATGTTTGCCGATACTTAAAAGAAGTTTATCTATGATGTAGCGGATCGCTCACATGAGTATTCATGTTTACAGGACAATACAGTATTCTGATCCATGATATTTATCACATTCTCTCAAACAACAAATCTGCAGCATACTTATTTAATGGTACATTTGTCTTAGACTAATTTGAATGAAGTCAGTAGATCTAGTTTCAGAGTAATTTGTTTTAAGAGCCTGTTTGCACTATACGCATATAAATTGAATCAAGCTCTACCACAGCGGCAATGCTTTTTGACTGATCAAACTATTTCGAAAAACGTTGTTAAGGGGCTTTGTAAAGAGCATTTATATATTTATGAACTTACTTTGAAATAAGCCCCCTAGTTTCAAAAGGTTTAAAGGTTGAAAGTATGTGCACTTAATTTAAACAATCCCCATCCCCTAGGGGTCGTGTTTTCTTTTTTAAAAATTAAACTTGCTAGAACAAAGACTGAGAGGGTTACCACAACCACCCGAAACCTACTTCGAAACCTTATCATTACTTTCACACGTTTGCCTTATAGACATAAAGTGATAACAGGCCCCATCCCTAAGGATCATGTGTTATAACCTATCAACATATTTTGATTACTCATGGAAAGAACATTTGAGTAAAGAATAATATAGTTTTAGAGGAAAAAGATTGTTTGCTGACTCCATTTGTGATACCATGTAAACCATGAGTTCAGTATCGAATCGAATTATTTGAACACTTTCGTACTAGAAACATTCCTTTTAAGTTTAGTTCACACAGTGCTTTAAGTGGAAATGTTGGTTAGCATGTAAGGTGTAAGCTGACTGCCACATGGTGATCACATTAGCTCATCTTAAACACTAAGTTTATGCTAGCTAAAAGAGGTCATTTATTGCAACTTGTGTCCAAAGTAACTTTGCAGTATGTTCAACATGAATGTTCTGTTCTGTCCTTCATTGACGTTGCGCACGTGGTTGCTCCCTTTGTTTAACGTCAAAATCAGTCGCGTCTCGTTAATTAGAATTTGTTTCATTTTAATTCCGCATGGCGTAGCTGTACATTAATTGTGACATTCCGTTTCTTTACTTAATTAGTTTTTGCGCAGATATATAGTTGTCTTATTTTTTTGACAGTTTTATTGAATTCAATTTCATAACTCCAACTTATCGTCGAGCAAAGGAAAATTGGAAATATTCCATTACAAAAAAAAAAAAATACCACTATAACGCTACATATAATTTTTTTTAATTACACACATGCACAAAATTAATAGTCGAATGTGGTCGTATAAGGCAATATCTGTACTAATTATTCAGAAGGTTACAATTTTGAATATTTCCAAATGCAAGGATTCAGAAACATGCATAATACGTCTATTGAATTATTTTTCTAAATTCTGATTATATATTAACAACAGTTGCTGGGACCATAGTCTGTTTTCCCGGAATAATTGTGTGTGATGTCTTGTTTTTTTTTATTTTAATCAAAGAGAAGATTACCGACCGATCGTATTGCCGCACGAAAGAGTAACGCCAACTCTCTCTGCCTCATAAATATTAAGTTTCTCGAGCTTTGAAATAATTGTACAGATAGGTTTCATCATCTGTTATTTTTAACATTTTTCTGTTATATAAGGCAGTCACAACATTAAGGACCGATCGAGCGATGTCATTTCTTTACTAATTTATGGGTTCAATAGCGAATTTCATGTCCTCTAAAACGGATTATTCTGTATTTGCTAAGTGTTTCATTATTGGCCCTTTGTCAGTAGGTTATGCTTTAAATATATATATATAGAAGCCGTCCCGCGAGAAAATCAACATTATGGCTTCTGCGAAATGTATCGACCAGATCAGCTTGCGCTGTCCGCGCAGACTGATCCAGGCCGACACATTCCGTCTCAGGGGGATTGAGGTATAGAGTAATGATCCCTGAAACAGAAAATCCACAGGAGGCGAAAAGTGTCTATCCGGGTAAGCTTGTGCGGCATGCTTATGCTGATCGGGGTCGATACTTTACGCAGAGTCCACAGTGTTGGTTTTCTCCCGGGACCACAATGTTTTAAGGAGATTTTTCAGTTTTTTGTAACTCTGTTTTCAAAGTCGTCTGCCACATATTTGTTGTATGTGGGAAAGGGTTAAGCATGTAAAGCGATGTACTGGTACGAGAATTTAAATGGTAGGTGGGCTGACTACCGAGATATAACTAACATACTGTACATGAGGACGGTGTACCTATTTTCATTAATTAAACACAATCTAAATGGACCAGCGTCTGTTTTCCAACACTATTTCTGTTACAGATCTATACTGGTTTAAGTGGTAAGCAGATAGAAAACACCACACGAACATCGATATTCGAGATTTTTGAATAAACCAAGGCTCCGATACACATATATGTAATCTAATCTTTGATTTTCCTTTTCACCATACGGCCATTCAAGAAATATATGATTTCCCTCAAACAAATAATGATTAAATATAAAAAAGTGTTCAATCTGAAGCGTTATTTATAACGGTGACTTCTCTCTTTGCCACTTGTTAGTTTTAAGATAAGATTTTATGGGTGAAAATGGTAGGGAATGTGAGACTAGGCTCCAATTCCACCAAACGTACTTAGCGCTATTTAAGACTTTTAAAAATACTTAAAAGTAAATTTCATCATTATAGTTTTTTCGAAAATGTTGTAAAACACGAATGGTGGAATATGTTTACTAAGTAATTTACTAAGTTCATATAAATCGTTACTTTGTTAAGAAATGAAATTGTTAAAAGAATTACTCAACGCTAAGTAAGTTTTCTGGAATTGGACACAGGTCAACAATCGTGAATTATCCAGGGGCTAGGGTTTGTCAAATGTTAGCTCTCCTTATTATATATTAATGGCCAGCCTTCTGGACACTATTTGGACCTTGTGCATTTGGGCCGCTCCATGAGAAATCAGTGATAGTAACATCGCATATGAAATGACGTAATCATCGCTCAAAGTGTGACGTACTTCCGCGTGTGTAAACTCGCATATTTACACGGAGTTTGATCATGTTTATAAACGTAGTGTGCATCGATAAAATGAAGAGCCACATACTGTTACAAGCAGGTTCATCTCTCCCTATTAATTAATCCAAAAGAAGTGTTTAACTTTTCCAACAATTACAAGCGCTTAAGCTTAGTTAGACGTATCGTAAAAAGGTCAGGCAAACTAAAAAATCGCCAAACATTCTTGAATACTTGTTTGCATATTTTCCTTATTACTCTATTAAATACAATACGTTTCATACACTTACATTTAGAAATGAAATCCGCATCTTTCTATATGCTTCAGATACAATAATTGAGAAAAATTAACACATCATTTTACTGGCCATTTTCCATGAACAAATGAAGATGAAGTGTAACATAAATTTTGTGGAAGACAGTGGTACTGTTAACAGGTGAACCCAGAAGCGGGACCAATTTTAAACCAGTGGGCATTATTTGAACAATCATGGTGGAGGACCACAATACAGTGCTACACATCATATATCTAAGCTCTACGCATTTCAGACAAGGACATTTTCAAATTTTCTCCTTATAAAACAGGTGATCCTCGGGGCGGGGGTAAATTGTGTAATGTACATAACGTAGCTTTAGTACACCACTGTAAAACTGTATTCGGTCTGTAATGTACATAACGTAGCTTTAGTACACCACTGTAAAACTGTATTCGGTCTGTAATGTACATAAAGTAGCTATAGTACACCACTGTAAAACTGTATTCGGTCTGTAATGTACATAACGTAGCTATAGTACACCACTGTAAAACTGTATTTGGTCTGTAATGTACATAACGTAGCTATAATACACCACTGTAAAACTGTATTCGGTCTGTAATGTACATAAAGTAGCTATAGTACACCACTGTAAAACTGTATTTGGTCTGTAATGTACATAACGAGCTATAGTACACCACTGTAAAACTGTATTTGGTCTGTAATGTACATAACGTAGCTATAGTACACCTCTGTAAAACTGTATTCGGTCTGCAATGTACATAGCGAGCTATAGTACACCACTGTAAAACTGTATTCGGTCTGTAATGTACATAACGTAGCTATAGTACACCACTGTAAAACTGTATTTGGTCTGTAATGTACATAACGTAGCTATAGTACACCACTGTAAAACTGTATTCGGTCTGTAATGTACATAACGTAGCTATAGTACACCACTATAAAACTGTATTCGGTCTGTAATGTACATAACGAGCTATCGTACACCACTGTAAAACTGTATTCGGTCTGTAATGTAAGGGATATAATTGAGCTGTACTCTAGATACTGTCAAGATTATTTCTGGACGAGTGTAGATTGTCCTGCACAGTATCCAATATGATCTCGGTGTATACTGTTAGTCAGAGGTAGTATGAAGGCTTTTGTTACCTAAACACATGAATGCATATTAAATTGCAACCATGTGCAGACTGATCTGTTTCTTAACTACTCGTACAGCACTTTGGTTGGTTTTCGAAAATCTCAGCTCAGTTACACATCTATTAGTTGAATATCTACTGACACATAAAGCATTGCGTTGAATCCGCAATTTCGACCGATTCAAACGGATTTATTTCATATTCATGTATTATTCTTTGACTAGATTTTCATAACATTTTGGTCGGTTATATACATATATATTATTTTTCAATTTACGTTTCGCAGATGCAGATAAATGTTATCCGTACAGCATTGTATTACACCATTATTACAACGTAAATACATTTTTGATTGAAATCTTATAGAGGAGACACGGATTCTAAACACAATATATTACATCGAGACGAAATGGAAAGAAAAAAGAATGCACGGAAATGCGTATCTATCAATAGTTTAAAACAATCTCAGAGACAATTTGTTAAGTCTAAAGCATACACTAAATCTTGTTGGATCATTGAAAGAAGGAGTTAGATCAAAATGCATGTAGATAGATATCGATATAGCATATATCTAATAAGACGTAACGTCAAAAGGTGAGGCTAAAAAGTGTAAAGCCACCCTGACACTGGAACGAATTTTGTCCCCGCAATGCCACGCAATGCGTCGTGGCAAGGGGTGCCATTTCGGTGCTACGCAGCGGAGCGTGAAGCCGTGTTTGCGGCCTGTTCGCGCACTGTACACGCATAAGTTATGCACTGTCTACGCAATGCTCGGACAAAAATGGGCCGCATTGGCACACGAAATGGCACTACTTGTTTACGCATAGGTTAAGTATTGTTCGCGCATTGTTCACGTCTATTGTCCCGCATTGTCCCGCAGTGTCACGCACGACACGCATAATTCCCGCTGTCTTTCCGCATCGCAATGCATTGCCCCCGACGACTTCGCGCATGCGTGAAGTCGTCGGGGAAACCTTTGGTCACGCTTTTGTCCCGCTTGGCGGCACGCTATATATATAGCTTGTAGTTTCACACCTAACTTAATTCCTCGACCCGCTGTGGACGATTGCACGCATTGACACGCACCGTCGGCAGTGTTGCCGACTTCGCGCATGGTGTTCACGCATGGTTTACGCACATGATACGAACATTTATGCGTGCCGAATTATTGAAAATTTCAACATTCTCTCTACGTCATGGCACGCACCCCCGCACCCTTCACACACTCCTCACGCTCGTTCACGAATACTTTAATCATTGGCACGACGAATTGCGTTGCATTGCGGGGACAAAATTCGTAAAAGTATCAGGTTGGCTTAACGCTTATTTAAAATGACGTAAACTTGACGTTCATTTGAGAATCAAGTAAAGATAACGTTAACGTAGTAATTACTTGTTTTAAGTCGCAGTTATATCCGAATTGAAATATAAACAATTTCGTCATAAGTTTCGATTTAAGCTTTAGATAACAGATAAATGTTCATTTCATATATATATATATATATATATATATATGGAATATGCATTAAGGAGACCATGCGTATCTAAAAATAGGCATTAAGGAGACCGGTGGATTAAGGAGACCAAACCCGGTCTCCTTAATATTTTACAAGGACAAAAATCAAACAACAGATAAATTTCACATTTCAAAATTACTTTTAATGTGAAGTACATTAACGATTTTCTAAGTTACTAACATTAAATTTCTACATCACATACTATTGTGATAAAAAAAATGACTTTATAAATGAGTACTGTATATTTCAATAGGTATAAAAATAGGCATTAAGGAGACCACCTTAAATTGGATTTATTTCATAAAAATGACTATATATAACTACTTTTGTAACATTATCAACTTAATTTATTTCATTGGAATAAATCCTGATAAATTCATTCTTTTTTGTCGATAAATAAAGAATTCGCATATTTTCACTCTATGCCAAACCGATAACGTAGATCTTCATTTCTGACGCAACGTCTAGAATTCGAATTTGAAATAACGGTGGTTTTATACTTGTCCAAGATGGCGGCCGTTTCAACGTAAAGCTTAAAAGGTATGGACCGACTTTTATTTATTATATTATTAATATATTATTTTAGCACACATTAAACGAATATTCATGTGATGAATTTCCTAATCATCCAAACATAATTGAATTTAGAGCAATTTAAAGTGCATTCAACTGCCACTATTCTAATTGAAAATGCAGTCATTCCATGATTCGGAAATCTTGATAATTTAGACTTTCGCTTGCTCGTTTTATCATCTGTTATTTATATGGCAGGCATATGCTGGATAATAAAAAATGAAAAAAACATATGCGACTTCTTTCTTTGAAGGACTATCAAACAAGCCTGCTTCTTTCAATAGTCTTGACTTTAAACATGGTAATGGCTGCCCTCCTTGACGCTTAGCATTACAAATGATTATATTTAGGTCTCTGGATAAATGTACAAGATGTACTGGTACCTAACCCAGGCAACTCCGTGATATTTAACTGGAAATTTGTTGAAAGCAGCATAAACACAAAATCTAGTCCAAATAATTTAGACTTTGGCTTGCTCATTTTATCATCTGTCATTTATTTGGCAACCTTATTCTGTAGTCCTATAACATAAGACTCTGTTGACAAGCACAGAGTCTTATTTTTAAAGACCAAAAACGCTTAGCGGATTTCATTCGGAATATTCCTCATACATATATAAACATTTAAACATTTGGAATAGTCGGATTTATTCGTCAGACTTATATGAAATGAAAAACTTCTCCACTTCAAAACTTAAAATGTGGTTTTCTCGGCCTTAAACGGCTGTGAAAGGAAAAGGATTACTCAGGTCTGTTGCATTTTACGTATAGATGTAAATTCTTTCGATAGCTGCGAAATAGTTTGCAGAAAATGGCTGTAAAATCAACCCGATCTCAACTTGATCGGGTTCAACTGTTTTTCTTGCTAAAGGAAATTGGCCTTTAGAGATATGACCTCGAGCTTGTGAGAGGTCATATATTATAGGACTACCTTATTCTGCAGAATATAAACAAAATGAGCGCATATAATGTGATGTCTTTTAATGTAGGACTAAAAACAATCAAGTCTTCAATAGGCGAGTATGTTGTGGTTCAAATATAACTTACATCGTCTGCAATCTGGCAGCAAAATTATGATCAAAATTATTTTTCTATAAAAACATGAGCCAGAAGAATAAACATTATGAAGAAAGTCAATGTTGCAACACAATATTGGGCAAAAACAGATATTTAGACATAAACTTGCAATTATTTTGATACATGTATTCATGCAATGATATTTTGTGTATAAACAGTTCTACAAATATCGTGTTATCACAAATACTTGTTTCAAAATTAACATTTAATTGTCTGATTCCTTTGAAAGATTAACTATTCACTTTTCCCCCATTTCTTCACTGAGACAGTCACATGATCATGTGTGACGTATTATTCATTGCATTTATTTTTAGCTAGGATATAAGCGACCTGGCCCAAATTGAAAAAAAGCACATTTCATAGGAAAATGGCGACTACACTTTTCACTGTTTTGTACAGTAGTCAACAAAATATTTGGAGAGTTTGGGAAGTGTTTATAAATCTCTGGATATTTTAAAAATCAAAGGTAAGATATTTATCTCATAGTTGATCATTTTCTTTGTTCTGGTCCTGACTTTTTTCCTGATTTTAAAGCCGAAAATGCGAATAAGAAGCACAAAGATAGATGGGAATAGGGCATGCAAAAATATTATATACAGTTGATTTTAAATGAATACGAAGTTGACTGATTCCAGTAGGCTGTAGTGACCTCGAAGCCAAGCTTGACCAGTATTTTTGCCTGCCTTTGATCAAAGTCAATGCTACAAGCGTCATCCTTCTTCCACCAGTAGACTGACAGTTTATGTGGAAAAGCAGTCAGTTATTTGGAAAGATTGGTGTGAAAAGGTTAGGAAATACATGGAGAGGTCAACTTACCCCTGTGATAACTGAAATTATTTGGCAAACGGCGTTAAATCTCAATCAGTCAATCTAAAGCTTAACCTGACCATTTACTTGGTGCTTTAGGTTCTCGTCAGCATGCCTGTATTTAAATTTACTGCCAAAATAATCATCCAGCGTCATAAGGAAGGTGCAAGCATTTTACACTGCAACAAGACTGCAGGGACTGAACTTCTCAAGCTTCAAATTGTTCATCTGGAGAAGGTGTTTGACAGTGAGCATGTTCTATTCAGTTTCCAAAGACTCGCATGTTTATATTTACCAATAATAAAATCACCTAAATTCTATTGATGGGCAATACCAGTTTTACCAATGGATTATCTGTTACAATCGCTTTGCCTCAACGATTTGACATCGGTTATATAATCAGTTCAGACATACAGTAACAGTATTGTATTTAACAAAACTCAATGCTTTCAAGGCTCTATAAATTTATGTTAATGATGTTTGACAAAAATCTACTTGTGTTGTGAAATGTCTTGTTTACACTAAGTCTTGGTTGCAGTATGTGCTGTTTGAAACAGGAAGTCCTAGCTGTGTTTGAATTTCTGTCCTGTTCATAACTTTGTCTGTTAAAAACATTGCAGCAAAAGAAGCAAACCCTTACAAAAAGAAGAGATTGCTCCTTTATCAATAATATAATTCTTTCAGTTTTCAGTTTCTACCTAACACTTTTAACCCTTTCCCACATAATGACTAATCCGCAGCAGACGGCTTAGAAAACATCATTCTGGTTAAGAATATGGTAAGCCTGAGGCTATGATAATTTAAAAGAGTTGAAAATAATGTGGCAAAAGGATAAATTGCTCATTATGAGCAATTCCTCTTTTTGCCACAATGTTTTCAAAATCATCTGCTGCAGTCGCATCAGAAAGTGTCTAGATGTCGTAAAGGGGTCAAATAAAATAAATAAGTTGCTAGATTCTTTTATTTGGGCTCAGTGTCCAATCAAGGATTGGAAAACAAGGGGGGAATTATATTTGGAAATTGATTTTATTAACAAATTGAAGCATTTTTTCTTCTTTGTCTTTGTAAAAAAAATCCCCCTTCCATATACATTTAGAGGGGAATATTCAAAACAGTGTGTGAGAATAAGCACAATCCCCCTCCTTATATCTCAAATAGATTGCTTGGTCTTCTGTCATTAATCATGTGCATTTACCACATTATAAAATTAAAACCTTTTTCCACAATTACAACAAAAATTGCAGCTAAAAAAATATGGACGCAAATATATGGAAAATCTCTGTAAGTGAATGATTATTTTTGAATAAAGTTGAAAATATAATGGTAAAAAGGAGAACTTATTGACGTTGAATATTGCTTCATTTACTTTAACGTTACAAAAGTCATTTTTATCAGCCACAAACAAAAGTCATTGAAATGGCCTGGCTACCTATCAAACTTACTTTCAGTGCTTTCATTTGAAACACAGCTGAGCCCCGGTAGCTATGCAGGCTAGCAATGCAGGGGTTTTGAGTTTGAACCCTAGCTTGGCCAACATTCTTTCTGACATTTTACAAAAGTCAATGTGACATGATTTGTCTTCAACTAATGATCTCGGTCTATATGGAAAAGCAACCTGTTGGAGTTATTAGTCGCCGGGCAGAAGCCCGCGACTTCTATTTTTAATAGCTTTTCGGAAATCACATGGGAGGGCGGCTTATTATTAGAAAGAAACAAATCTAGATGATTTGAACATATTACAATTGTGGTTGTTTACGAACACTAATAAATGACACATCTAAAATGAAATAAATATTCCGATTTTTTAATGTTTGCAGTTTTTTTTATTTCACTCGCATTTAAGTTTTTTGTCTTATTTACGAAGACAAAAGTGGTCCCTTCAAGACGTGAACCAACACCCCCTAATGCAGACTCTTATGTGTCATCATTGAGGTCAATTTCGGATTCTCCTTTTAATAGCAATTTTAACTTACTAAATGTTGTTTTCATGTTCAAAGAGATGTCTTGATTTGTGTAGAATTCATTTAATAATGTTAATCCATGAATATCTAAAGTAGGAACTGTTTCTAAGCTAAATATAGACCCTATTCTGTTGTGTAGGTTCGTGACCTTTAACATCGATTTTCGCGCATGCGCATTTCGATATGAAAAAGCGAGTGATATTATTTTATTTTAGACAAGTACAAGACGAATGTTTGACGCAAAGCGTCAAAGAGAAGCCGCAATATTTCGTTGTACATGTAGAAATAAGAAAAAAAGAACATTTTTAAATCCACAAACAATAGAACAATTTAAACTGTAGACGGTAATGCTGATATATTTCTCCTTTTGAAGACTTTTGTTTTCTTCAAATTACCTCCCTTTAAAGCAATATCAGGATATTTACCTTGTGATTCGAATAAGATTGACAAACATTGAAATTATATGAATGAATACTATTATTTAAATAAGTAACAACAGCAAAATTAAATTTAAGCCAAGATAAATGTGTACACATTTCGTTATTTTTTTATAGATACCCTAATGTAAGTATGAATATAAAATTTATAAGTAAATGTTTTCATTTCAACGTTCCTAATGTTTGAATAGACTAAGGAAAGTCAAGAATACATAAATAAATCAATGCAGTCTTTTCCGGCGACATTGATGCCTTGGCATCAACTTTCTCTTGTGGAGTTCTGATATGAGAAAGCCAAGAAACACATGTGTAGTCGAACTGGCCATGTTGATATGACTGAAAAATTGTTGATAACAACATTAAACCCCAAAATCATTTCCAACCCCAGTAAGTAAAGTATTCTGCAGTAAGTTATGTTATAAACACAATGTTAAATTTATTAACAAATATATGAGTCAATTTAAAAAGAAAATTAGGGAAAATTTAAATAAATCTTTTTCAATGTTGGTATTTCTATTGAATATTTAAAGCTGAAAACATTGTGGCAAAAGGAGAAATTTTTCATTTTCAAAAGTCGTTTGCTGCAGAGGCCTCTGCATGAGGGAAATGGTTAAGGGTTAATTATCATACATCTATTGTTTTTAGCATATATCTTTTGTAACCAAGACAGTTCTAAGTCAGCAACATTGTATTATGAGCTTTCATTATTATTTGTATAATGTTTCTTTCTAGATAATGAAATTTATGCCAGATGAAGGGCTGAGTTTTTTACAAAGCTGGTTTTGAACAAAAATGGCCTTATTGACAAAATAGTTTCAACTTGGTGTCTTGGAGAGACAGAACCTGATGAGAATAGGACATTGCATTTGGTGAGCAACTGATAAAATCATTTACTTTTTTCAGTATTGCTGGTGCTTAGGGGAATTTAAGTGTGTTTTTTTGCCATTTCAACATTATTTCAGTTATATCACTGCAAAAGTTCTCTTATTCATGATCCCTGGGTAAATAAACCAGGCTAGGAAATTTGCCTTGCCTAAGAGCACTCGACCATGACCGTAACGCAGTGACTGGGGGTAAGTTAAATGAAGGTTATCAAAGCAATTTATGCACCAATTTATGTACCAAATTGCATTAGAGTTAATGGAATTATTAGCGAGATATAGGGCTGAGTAAAAACTCGTAAATCAGATGTTTTTTCCATTTTTAAGAAGTGTCATATCATTTGAATGCACTATTATCATAGGGCAATTATATATTACTTATTTTACAGCTATAAAACATGGTAAGTATTCTGTATTCAGGATTTGCGCGCTGATTTTTAGTTCCACTGGCGAGCTTATGTCATGGCGAATTGTCCGTCGTGCGTGCATGCGTTAACTTTTCCTTTAAACGACTTCTCCTCCCTAACCACTTGGCTAATTTGGTTGAAACTTTATAGGAAGCATCCTCTCAATGTCCTTTCCTAAATTCCTTCAATTTTTTTTTATCCATCCAGAATTCTGGTTTCCATGGCAACCAAAAGAACAAAATAGTGAAAACTTAAAAAATCTTCTTCTCCGAAAGTGTCGGGCCGATTTTCAAATAATTTTGTAGAAATATTCCTTGGGTGACCCTCTATCAGATTCCTTCAAGAAATGTTGATTGGTCGAAAAACATGGCTGCCAGGGGTCGGGGTTATTTTGCCTTATATGGCTATAGTGAAAACTTAAAAAAATCTTCTCCTCTGAAAATGTCAAGCCAATTTTCAAATAATTTTGTAGAAATGTTCCTTGGTTGACCCTCTATCAGATTCATACAAGCCAAGTTGATTAGTTGAAAAACATGGCCGCCAGGGGGCGGGGCGGGGCTATTTTGCCTTATATGGCTATAGTGAAAACTTAAAAAATCTTCTCCTTCAAAAGAGTTTGGCCAATTGTCAAATAATGTTGTGGAAATGTTCCCTGGAAGACCCTCTATCAGATTCCTTCAAGCCATGTTGATTGGTCAAAAACTATGGCTGCCAGGGGGCGGGGTTATTTTGCCTTATATGGCTATAGTGAAAACTTAAAAAATCTTCTCCTCCGAAAGTGTTTGGCCAATTTTCAATTTTTTTTGTAGAAATGTTCCTTGGGAGACCCTCTATCAGATTCCTTCAAGCCATGTTGATTGGCCAAAAAACATGGCCGCCAGAGGGCGGGGCTATTTTGCCTTATACGGCTAAAGTGAAAATCTTCTACTCCGAAAATGTCAGGCTGATTTTCAAATAATTTTGTAGAAATGTTCCTTGGGTGACCCTCTATCAGATTCCTACAAGCCAAGTTGATTAGTCGAAAAACATGGCCGCCAGGGGGCGGGGCTATTTTGCCTTATATGGCTATAGTGAAAACTTAAAAAATCTTCTCCTTCAAAAGTGTTTGGCCAATTGTCAAATAATTTTGTGGAAATGTTCCTTGGAAGACCCTCTATCAGATTCCTTCAAGCCATGTTGATTGGTCAAAAACTATGGCCGCCAGGGGGCGGGGCTATTTTGCCTTATATGGCTTTAGTTAAAACTTAAAAAATCTTCTCCTCCGAAAGTTTCAGGCTGATTTTGAAATAATTTTGTAGAAATTTTCCAAGGGTGACCCTCTATCAGATTCCTTCAAGCCATGTTGATTGGTCAAAAACATGGCCATCAGGGGGTGGGGCTGCTTGGTGATTTAATTTTTGCCTAATGGCCGTGGAGCGATATGGCCCTCTTGGGCCTCTTGTTTTTTATCTCCAGCTATTTTCTACGATCCGTCGGCTTGGTGTGCCATGTTTTGTTCCGAATGCCTTACCATGACGTAAAAACACAAAACTACGCTTTTTTCGAAAGGAATTTTTTTTTTCTCTCTTGTACGCATAAGGCACTTTGTCATTAATTTATACAGCAAAATATGTTGAATAATTAAAAACCAAATGTCATCTCAGTGATGTCTCGGGCTGTAAAATAGGAAATGTACCTTAATGTCAATATATAGTCAAATGCTATTTTTAGATTTTAAAAACGATTTCAGTATTTTGTTAACAACAAAATGACTGATGCTAATAATTTGGTTAGAAAAAAAAAGGCTTATTGAAAAAAACATTGATGTCAAGTTGAGTATATTTTTAGATCACCTAGAGCCAGAGGCTCAAGGTGAGCTATTCTGATCACTTTTCGTCCGGCGTCTGTCGTCCGGCGTTAACTTTTAGCTTTAAACATCATCTCCTCCTACACCACAGGACTAATTTCATCCAAACTTCACAGGAATGTGCCTTCTTTCAAAATTGTTCAAAGATTTAAATTCCATTAAGAACTTTGGTTGCTGCGGCATCAGAAAGGGGGCAAAATGTCCTAACTTTAAAAGTCTTCTCCTCTGAATCTGCATGTCAGATTCCAATATAGTTTGATAGAAATGTTCCTTGGGTGACCCTCTACAAAGACTGTTCAAGGCATACTGTTTGCTTGAAAACATGGCAATCAGGAGGCATCAGAAAAGGGGCAAAATGACAAAATTTGGAAATTCCAATTTTTTTAAATTCCTTGTCTGATATTAAGTGATCCTCTTCTTAATTTGTTCAAGCCGTATTGATTGGTTAAAAAATCATAGCAACCTCGCGTCATCACAAAAGGGGTAAATTAAACTTTTAGCTACAAATGACAACTCCTACCATTCCACACGACCAATTTCAACGTAACTTCACAGGAATGTTCCTTTGATGGTCCTCTTTCAAAATTGTTCAAAGACTTACATTCTGTGTAGAACTTTGGTTGCTGCGGCATCAGAAATTGAGAAAAATGCCCAAACTTTAAAAACATCTCTCTCCATGCATAATCCATTTGTCAGATTCCAAGATAATTTGGCAGAAATGTTCTTTGAGTGACTCTACAAAAACTGTTCAAGCCATATTGATTTCGTTGACAAACAGGGCAGCAAAGCGGCATCAGGAAAGGTGCAAAATGACAAAACTTTATAATTCCATTCTTATTAAAGTTCTTGTTAGATTTCAAGATACAAATGGCTTTTACTGATGAACTATTTCTCTACATAATTAAGTGTCCACTCCTTGCAGTTTCATTTGAACTCTTTATCAAATTTTCACAGATATTTGCAGTTAAATATTTGCTGCTAATTTACTATCATTTAGGTGATCGATTTAGGGCCATCTTGGCCCTCTTGTTCATGTTCACTATTCGTTTACCATTTTTCAGAGAAGAACATGTCTTTAGACCTGTCACAGTTCATAAAAGATTATTAGATACTCAAGATATATATACGTGTATGAAGTAACCTTATTCACTCAACTTATACTGCTTGTTAGATTTTCTTTCAACTCAGTCCTCATCAAATAGTTTCTGATACCTTTAAAACTATTTTCAGAATAGTATGAGCTATTCTGATTAGCTTTTCAACAGTGCTGGTAGGCCCTTATCTACGCATCCTATGGGTCAGATATCCTGACCAATTTCCAATGGCAAAAGTCTTTAAAATCATGCAGAATTCCCAATTGTGTCATGTTTACATAACCATTCTTATTGACTTTCGCTCACTTCTATTGATGATGTATCGGCATTTATCAATTTTACCATATTTCAGATGAGAATGTGCCTTTAATTCCACTGAAGTTCATTGGATGAGATTAACATGCTCAAGATAAAGGTATGAGGCAACCTTATTTGCTCAAATTTTATCTTTGCTATACCTTCTTTGCTTGCAGCCCTCAACAAATTGATAATTTTACCTTTTGATAACACCTAAGTCTCTATTTCGATACTTTGTCGCGGCGAGACTAAAATGACCCCATTCGTCCAAGAACAAAACTTAACTAATGATTAATGTTGTTTCATTGGATGTATATCCTAAACATTGTGAAAAGAGGGGCAATCACTATTTATGGTAGATAATATGATTCCTGGGTTACATGAAACACCCATATACATCAAAGATTACAAAATATGTAATTCATTGTTTTTATGTCAACTAATTTATGCAACCAAATTATTATAAAATGACGTATTTTAGTGTATAATTGTTGAAAATGTCTGTTTTGGTATTTTGGATTTTATATTGTATTTGATAGTTTGTTGTTCGTGTAATTCGCACATTTGTAAAGATGTTTAAATAATGCAAGTAGGCTAGAATATTAATCAAGTTTTTAAAAATAAAACGATGTGTGGAACCATCAAATATTTTCAGATACAACATCTACATGTAATCATTTTATTTCATGTTAATCTTAAAGAAATCGTTTTGAAAATAGTTTTTTTTTTTTAGCTCACCTACAGGTGCAAAAAGTGCTCAAGGTGAGCTGTTGTGATCACATTTTGTCTGTTTTTTGTAATCAACAATTGCCTTGTTAACACTACAGTACAGCATTTTACATCCAATCTTCATGACAGTGTATCAGAACATACATCACCATCAAATCTTGGCAAAGTTTGAAACTGGATCATGTGAGGTCAAAAGTTAGGTCACAAGGTCAAATTGAATATATATATAGGTCATGTCCAGTCAAAAATTAGGTCACAAGGCCAAATTGAAGAACAATCTTGTTAACAATATAGAGACTAGTTTTTGCTTCAGCATATTGAAATTTTGTCAGAATGTTTGTCTTCATAATATCTAGAACAAGTTTGAATATGTGTACTGTTGTGTCAAAACCTAGGTCACAAGGTCAAATTGAAGGAAAATATTTTTAACACCCTAAAATCCACATTTCTAATTTGAGCATATTGAGACTTTGTCAGAATTATTGTCTGGAAGATATCTATGCTAATTATGCCCCCTTCGAAGAAGAGGGGTATCATTGCTTTGCACATGTCGGTCGGTCCTTCGGTAGACCAAAGTTTCCGAGTGATAACTCAACAATGCCTGGACCTATAGTCCTCAAACTTTACTTGGAGGTTGGGGATGACCAGTAGACGAACCCCATTGATTTTGAGGTCATCATTTCAAAGGTCAAGGTCTCAGTCATCGACCTTGAACTCGAAAATCTTGTCCGAGTGATAACTCAACATTGCCTTCACCCATGGCCCTCAAACTTGACATGGAGGCTGGGAGTGACCAGTAGATGACCCCTATTGATTTTCAGGTCAAAGGTCAAGGTCACAGTGACCTTGAACCTGAAAAGCTTGTCCGAGTGATAACTTGACATTGTCTGCACCCATGGTCCTTAAACTTGATATGGAGGCTTGGCCAGACCAGTAGATGACCCCTATTGATTTTTAGGTCATTGGGTCAAAGGTCAAGGTTACAGTGACCATGAACCTGAAAAGCTTGTCTGAGTCATAACTCAACATTGCCTGCATCCATGGCCCTCAAACTTGACATGGAGGCTGGGGGTGACCAGTAGATGACCCCTATGGATTTTAAAGTCATTGGGTCAAAGGTCAAGGTCACTGACCTTGAACCTGAAAAGCTTTTCCGAGTGATAACTCGACATTGCCTGCACAACATGGCCCGCAAATTTGACATGGAAGATGGTGTTGACCAGTAGATGACCCCATATATTGATGTTATGGTCATTGGGTCCAAGGTCAAGGTCATTGAACACAAAAAGCTTGTCTGAGTGATAACTTGAACATTGGCTGCACCCATGGCCCTCAAACTTGACATGGAGGCTGAGGGTGACCAGTAGATGACCTCTATTGATTGTGAGGTCATTGGGTCAAAAATCGTCCAAATATTCCTGACAACATGGTGCTCAATGTATATATGGTGTATAATGTTTGACAAACATCTCTTGTTTTGAATATATAAATTATCTCCAGTCAAATACTAGGTCACTAGACCACATTTGAGAAAAAATCTTTTAAACACTCTAGATAGTGCTTTTTTGCTTCAGCAGCTAGAAACTTTGTCAGAATGTTTGTCCTGGTAATATCAATGCCAAGTTTTAATATGGGTAATGTAGGGTCAATAACTAGGTCACTCTGGAAGTGTATTTTAAATGTGAGCATGTTGAAATTTTGTCAAAATAATTGTCTTGATGATATCTAGGCAAAGTTTTAACATGGGTCATGTTGTTTCAAAAACAAGGTCACTATGCAAAATTGAAGGGATATCTTGTTAACTTTCTGGCATAGCCTACCTGACTGCAAAATGAGATATTTTGATTGACTATGTGATTTGCATAACTCATGTGAGCTATTAAGGATCATCATTGCCCTAATGTTTCAAATAAAGACTGAATTCATTCTAATTTTAGATAGATTGAGATCTAGAAAATAATTCACTTAGATCATTTGCTTTGCATTTCCATAATATTTAGAGAATCACGACACAAACATCAATACAAGTTCTGTGGCTGTTAAAAATGTTATTTCGTTTGACTGTTGTTGACTCTGGAACGAATGTCTGTCGACAACTGTCTCAAATATACTAGTTTTCAAATGGTCTCCTTAATACAGAAAAAATGATGCGGTCTCCCTAATACATAGTCCAGGGTTATATTATATATGTACTGGTCTCCATAAACCATGTTTCATATTATAGGAATATATACACATTGGTCTCCTTATGCCTTTCCCACATATAGACACTTTCTGATGCCCATGCAGCATACTACTTTTGGAAACATTGTGGCAATAGGAGAAATTGCTCATGAATTATAATCTATTTCACCTTTCGCCACAAAGTTTTCAACTCCTCATATTTAATAATTAAACCCTTTTTCATTGAGATTTTTCATGTTTTTGCCTATATGTTTTCAAATTAGTCTTCTTCAGATTTGTGATTTTTGAGAAAGGGTTAAAGTATGGTTTTTATTTGCTTTGCATTTCCATAATATTTGGAGAATCACGACACATACATCAGTACAAGTTCTGTGGCTGTAAAAATGTTATTTTATTTGACTTAATCTTTTGTAGTTAAATGGTCAGACAAAGATACAGAATTGTTTAGAAGACATTTCAATAAATGTAAAGAGGAATAAACAACGGCTGTTTGACAAGTAGGTACCAGGTACAACTTGAAGTCTTTTTGATATCTAATGCTTTTTTCGCTTCATAAGATACATCCAACATTTTTTGTGTGTAGCTGGGAATGTAAGGCAGAGAGACAACTCTATCTGTCAATTTGACCTTCATGCTATGCATCAATTAGTAATAACTTTGTTTTGGTTTTGATTTCAACTATTTATACGCACTGATCAGGAGAATGGTACAATACAAGGAAAATAACTCTTGTTTGCTACTTTTAGCTCACATATGCAGGAAGTGCTCAAGGTGAGCTTTTGTGATCACATTGTGTCTGTGCTTCAAGTCTCGTCAACAATTGCCTTGTTAACTCTCTAGAGGCTATATTTTACATCAAATCTTCATGAAAGTTTATCATAACATACATCTCAATCAAATCTTGACTAAGTTTGAAACTGGGTCATGATAGGTAAAAAAAAGATCAAATTGAAGGAAAATCTTATTAACACTTTAGAGACATAATTTTTTGCTCCGGCAGCTTGAAACTGTTAGAATGGTTGTCTTGATGATCTCTAGGCCAAGTTCAAAACTGTGTCATATGAGGTCAAAAACTAGGTCACAAGGTCAATTTGAAGGAAAATATTGTTGGAGGCAGCACTTTTATCTTTAGCATGTAGTTGAAACTTTGTCAGAAGATGTATCTAGGCTAAAATTAAATATAAGTCATGTCTGGTCATAAACTAGGTCAGTAGACCAAATTGAATGAAAATCTTGTTAACACTCTACGGACCGCATTCTTTGCTCCAGCAGCTTGAAACTTAGTCAGAATGATTGTCTTGATGAAAGAGCTAGGTCAAGTTTGAAATTGATGCATTGGAGGTCAAAAACTAGGTCACAAGCCAAATTGAAGGATTGTGTTTATTAATAATTTCAAAGAAAACTTTGTAAATTGTCTTTTACGTAACCTTTAATGACCATCAGTTATGTTACATCCTGCAGATTTTCACACTTAAATCTATATTATTATGCTGGCTAATTTCTGTGTGTGATTATCAACCTCACACGAGCATTGTTAACCTGGCAGTGGTTATAATGGTATCTGGTCTGAATGTTATTGACATATTCAATTCAAAAACCCATGGGCATTCTAAGATTAAACTGCTTTTTCAAAGTGACTTAACCTCATTAGTAAATGAAGGCATTCATATTGACAAACATCTCTTGTGTACATGCACATGCAACCGCCTGTCTGACCGTAACTACAAATACCAACACAACTGTCCAAATAGTGCTTTAAGTTCTTTGATCACATCATCAGTTTGGCGTGAAAATTACTCTGCTTAGAACTATTTGTTTCGGCGGAGCTGCCTGTGTTTTATGGAACTTAGTAACCGTGAGAAATCATTATTTATTGTGTAGTTTGTTGACTCTGGAACGAATGTCTGTCGACAACTGTCTCAAATATACTAGTATTCAAATGGTCTCCTTAATACAGAAAAAATTATGCGGTCTCCTTAATACAAGTCCAAGGTTACATTATATATATCTACTGGTCTCCATAAACCATGTTTCATATTATATGAATATATACACATTGGTCTCCTTATGCCTTTCCCACATGTATAGACACTTTCTGATGCCCATGCAGCATACTACTTTTGGAAACATTGTGGCAATAGGAGAAATTGCTCATTATAATCTATTTCACCTTTCGCCCCAATGTTTTCAACTCCTCATATTTAATAATTAAACCCTTTTTCATTGAGATTTTTCCTGCTTTTGCCTATATGTTTTCAAATTTAGTCTTCTTCAGATTTGTGATATTTGAGAAAGGGTTAAAGTATGGTTTTTATTTGTGAAAATTACTCTGCTTAGAACTATTTGTTTCGGCGGAGCTGCCTGTGTTTTATGGAACTTAGTAACCGTGAGAAACCATTATTATTTGTGTAGTTTGTTGACTCTGGAACGAATGTCTGTCGACAACTGTCTCAAATATACTAGTTTTCAAATGGTCTCCTTAATACAGAAAAAATTATGCGGTCTCCTTAATACATAGTCCAGGGTTATATTATATATGTACTGGTCTCCATAAACCATGTTTCATATTATAGGAATATATACACATTGGTCTCCTTATGCCTTTCCCACATATAGACACTTTCTGATGCCCATGCAGCATACTACTTTTGGAAACATTGTGGCAATAGGAGAAATTGCTCATGAATTATAATCTATTTCACCTTTCGCCACAAAGTTTTTAACTCCTCATATTTAATAATTAAACCCTTTTTCATTGAGATTTTTCATGTTTTTGCCTATATGTTTTCAAATTAGTCTTCTTCAGATTTGTGATTTTTGAGAAAAGGGTTAAAGTATGGTTTTTATTTGCTTTGCATTTCCATAATATTTGGAGAATCACGACACATACATCAGTACAAGTTCTGTGGCTGTAAAAATGTTATTTTATTTGACTTAATCTTTTGTAGTTAAATGGTCAGACAAAGATACAGAATTGTTAAGAAGACATTTCAATAAATGTAAAGAGGAATAAACAACGGCTGTTTGACAAGTAGGTACCAGGTACAACTTGAAGTCTTTTTGATATCTAATGCTTTTTTCGCTTCATAAGATACATCCAACATTTTTTGTGTGTAGCTGGGAATGTAAGGCAGAGAGACAACTCTATCTGTCAATTTGACCTTCATGCTATCAGACATGTGATCTCTCCCGATATCGGCGGAAGCTCCCGATTTGAAGCCTCATCTTACGCGCTCCCGATCGGGTAACGAAATCTCCCGCCGAAAAAAAAAATAATGAAAAAAAAGAAAATTACCTTAATTAAAACAGATGCTCGTAATTTCAAAAGTTTTACATCATCCAGTGGTGTAAAGCGATATCGACTTTCTGAGTAAAGGTTTAAGTGGTGTCGTATGTAAACTACTACCTGTAGTACACAGTAATGTGTACATTTATGACCCTTGGCTAATGTCAATTAAGAGTTGTAATGCGTGTTGATTTACATGGTAGTCGTTGCAAAACTGGAAAATAATACATTTAGATGCACAAACCTGATTTTATAAACCTAAACAAATCCAAAGAGAAAAAAGCAACTAAATACACGTAGTCCAAATTCAAGTAATATTATTGCCCCTAAATAATTTTCTTATCCTATAAAAATATAAAGTGCGAAAATCGAACAAAGGGTTTTCTCGGTGTCGGGTATTTTTCTGGTCCAGGCAGTAAACATGGAGCTAAATTACGTCACTATTAGCCGCGACAAATGAAAAACACCCATATAAATTAATGTCAAATTTATGATTCAATTACTAAGCCAGAAGTAAAAAATGAAAAATGTTTTACGAAATTCCTGTCATACAATGTATTTTCGAAATTGGAAAAAAATATGAATAATAATGTTATAGCTACTCTCAGACAGCAGAAATTTGAAAAGGGCAAAGACAGCCTGTACCAATTATAAACAACAGACTAAGGCAGCCAGTACCAAGTACATGTATAAACAACAGACTGTAGAGCATTAAAGCCTCTTCTACTTGTGAAAGTGTGCACATTTTATATAAGTGACTTTTCAATATGGCATAACAATCTTGTGATGTCACTGCTTTAAAATCTCATGTGCTGATAGTGCCTTTTGAAAATAGTAAACAGAGTTCCCTAAATCATTATATGACCTAAAACCCTATGTTGTGGGTACTCAAACGAATTTTATCAGTGAGATGATTCTTTTGAGTACCCACACCATAGGGTTAAATAGTGTCATAAGAGAGTTATTGTTGGAAAAGACCAGTTTACTCCTTAGTAATACTATTCATGTGCTGCTTTTTTATGACTAGTGATTATAAAATATTCTTTTCAATTAACAAATTATAACCTCCCTTAATAGCCTGCTTGATTTGACCCTATTTTAGCATCAAATGAAAAGTATTGTGACCTATCACAGAAAATCTTGCCGCGAAAAAAGCTCCCTCTTTGGGACACCAATCTCCCTACCAAAAATACCAAATCTCCCTATTTGGCTTGAGGAAAATATCACATGTCTGCATGCTATGCATCAATTAGTAATAACTTTGGTTTGGTTTTGATTTCAACTATTTATACGCACTGATCAGGAGAATGGTACAATACAAGGAAAATAACTCTTGTTTGCTACTTTTAGCTCACATATGCAGGAAGTGCTCAAGGTGAGCTTTTGTGATCACATTGTGTCTGTGCTTCAAGTCTCGTCAACAATTGCCTTGTTAACTCTCTAGAGGCTATATTTTACATCAAATCTTCATGAAAGTTTATCATAACATACATCTCAATCAAATCTTGACTAAATTTGAAACTGGGTCATGATAGGTAAAAAAAAGATCAAATTGAAGGAAAATCTTATTAACACTTTAGAGACATAATTTTTTGCTCCGGCAGCTTGAAACTGTTAGAATGGTTGTCTTGATGATCTCTAGGCCAAGTTCAAAACTGTGTCATATGAGGTCAAAAACTAGGTCACAAGGTCAATTTGAAGGAAAATATTGTTGGAGGCAGCACTTTTATCTTTAGCATGTAGTTGAAACTTTGTCAGAAGATGTATCTAGGCTAAAATTAAATATAAGTCATGTCTGGTCATAAACTAGGTCAGTAGACCAAATTGAATGAAAATCTTGTTAACACTCTACGGACCGCATTCTTTGCTCCAGCAGCTTGAAACTTAGTCAGAATGATTGTCTTGATGAAAGAGCTAGGTCAAGTTTGAAATTGATGCATTGGAGGTCAAAAACTAGGTCACAAGCCAAATTGAAGGATTGTGTTTATTAATAATTTCAAAGAAAACTTTGTAAATTGTCTTTTACTACCTTTAATGACCATCAGTTATGTTACATCCTGCAGATTTTCACACTTAAATCTATATTATTATGCTGGCTAATTTCTGTGTGTGATTATCAACCTCACACGAGCATTGTTAACCTGGCAGTGGTTATAATGGTATCTGGTCTGAATGTTATTGACATATTCAATTCAAAAACCCATGGGCATTCTAAGATTAAACTGCTTTTTCAAAGTGACTTAACCTCATTAGTAAATGAAGGCATTCATATTGACAAACATCTCTTGTGTACATGCACATGCAACCGCCTGTCTGACCGTAACTACAAATACCAACACAACTGTCCAAATAGTGCTTTAAGTTCTTTGATCACATCATCAGTTTGGCGTGAAAATTACTCTGCTTAGAACTATTTGTTTCGGCGGAGCTGCCTGTGTTTTATGGAACTTAGTAACCGTGAGAAATCATTATTTATTGTGTAGTTTGTTGACTCTGGAACGAATGTCTGTCGACAACTGTCTCAAATATACTAGTATTCAAATGGTCTCCTTAATACAGAAAAAATTATGCGGTCTCCTTAATACAAGTCCAAGGTTACATTATATATATGTACTGGTCTCCATAAACCATGTTTCATATTATAGGAATATATACACATTGGTCTCCTTATGCCTTTCCCACATGTATAGACACTTTCTGATGCCCATGCAGCATACTACTTTTGGAAACATTGTGGCAATAGGAGAAATTGCTCATTATAATCTATTTCACCTTTCGCCACAATGTTTTCAACTCCTCATATTTAATAATTAAACCCTTTTTCATTGAGATTTTTCCTGCTTTTGCCTATATGTTTTCAAATTAGTCTTCTTCAGATTTGTGATATTTGAGAAAGGGTTAAAGTATGGTTTTTATTTGTGAAAATTACTCTGCTTAGTGCTACTTGTTTCGGCGGAGCTGCCTGTGTTTTATGGAACTTAGTAACCGTGAGAAACCATTATTATTTGTGTAGTTTGTTGACTCTGGAACGAATGTCTGTCGACAACTGTCTCAAATATACTAGTTTTCAAATGGTCTCCTTAATACAGAAAAAATTATGCGGTCTCCTTAATAAATAGTCCAGGGTTATATTATATATGTACTGGTCTCCATAAACCATGTTTCATATTATAGGAATATATACACATTGGTCTCCTTATGCATTCCCACATATAGACACTTTCTGATGCCCATGCAGCATACTACTTTTGGAAACATTGTGGCAATAGGAGAAATTGCTCATGAATTATAATCTATTTCACCTTTCGCCACAAAGTTTTCAACTCCTCATATTTAATAATTAAACCCTTTTTCATTGAGATTTTTCATGTTTTTGCCTATATGTTTTCAAATTAGTCTTCTTCAGATTTGTGATTTTTGAGAAAGGGTTAAAGTATGGTTTTTATTTGCTTTGCATTTCCATAATATTTGGAGAATCATGACACATACATCAGTACAAGTTCTGTGGCTGTAAAAATGTTATTTTATTTGACTTAATCTTTTGTAGTTAAATGGTCAGACAAAGATACAGAATTGTTTAGAAGACATTTCAATAAATGTAAAGAGGAATAAACAACGGCTGTTTGACAAGTAGGTACCAGGTACAACTTGAAGTCTTTTTGATATCTAATGCTTTTTTCGCTTCATAAGATACATCCAACATTTTTTGTGTGTAGCTGGGAATGTAAGGCAGAGAGACAACTCTATCTGTCAATTTGACCTTCATGCTATGCATCAATTAGTAATAACTTTATTTTGGTTTTGATTTCAACTATTTATACGCACTGATCAGGAGAATGGTACAATACAAGGAAAATAACTCTTGTTTGCTACTTTTAGCTCACATATGCAGGAAGTGCTCAAGGTGAGCTTTTGTGATCACATTGTGTCTGTGCTTCAAGTCTCGTCAACAATTGCCTTGTTAACTCTCTAGAGGCTATATTTTACATCAAATCTTCATGAAAGTTTATCATAACATACATCTCAATCAAATCTTGACTAAGTTTGAAACTGGGTCATGATAGGTAAAAAAAAGATCAAATTGAAGGAAAATCTTATTAACACTTTAGAGACATAATTTTTTGCTCCGGCAGCTTGAAACTGTTAGAATGGTTGTCTTGATGATCTCTAGGCCAAGTTCAAAACTGGGTCATAAGGTCACAAGGTCAATTTGAAGGAAAATCTTGTTGGAGGCAGCACTTTCATCTTTAGCAATGCATGTAGTTGAAACTTTGTCAGAAGATGTATCTAGTCTAAAATTAAAGATGGGTCATGTCTGGTCATAAACTAGGTCAGTAGACCAGATTGAATGAAAATCTTGTCAACACTCTACAGACCGCATTTTTTGCTCCAGCAGCTTAAAACTTAATCAGAATGTTGGTCTTGATGAAAGCTAGATCAAGTTTGAAATTGATGCATTTGAGGTCAAAAACTAGGTCACAAGCCAAATTGAAGGATCGTGTTTATTAATAATTTCAAAGAAAACTTTGTAAATTGTCTTTTACTACCTTTAATGACCATCAGTTATGTTACATCCTGCAGATTTTCACACTTAAATCTATATTATTATGCTGGCTAATTTCTGTGTGTGATTATCAACCTCACACGAGCATTGTTAACCTGGCAGTGGTTATAATGGTATCTGGTCTGAATGTTATTGACATATTCAATTCAAAAACCCATGGGCATTCTAAGATTAAACTGCTTTTTCAAAGTGACTTAACCTCATTAGTAAATGAAGGCATTCATATTGACAAACATCTCTTGTGTACATGCACATGCAACCGCCTGTCTGACCGTAACTACAAATACCAACACAACTGTCCAAATAGTGCTTTAAGTTCTTTGATCACATCATCAGTTTGGCGTGAAAATGACTCTGCTTAGAACTATTTGTTTCGGCAGAGCTGCCTGTGTTTTTAGCTCACCTATGCACGTAGTGCAAGGTGAGCTATTGTGATCACATTTTGTCCGGCGTCCGTCAACATTTGAGCTTGTTAACACTCTAGAGGCTACATTTTTGCATCCGATCTTCATGAAAGTTTATCAGAACATTCATCTCCATCAAATCTTGGACAATTGCGAAACAGGGCCATGTGAGGTAAAAAACTAGGTCACTAGGTAAAATTGAAGGGAAATCTTGTTAACACTGTGGAGGCCACATTTTCAACTTGAGCATGTTGAAACTTTATCAGAATGTTTGTCTTGATGATATGTAAGTCAAGTTCGAACATGGGCTATGTCGGGTCAAAAAGTAGGTCACTAGGTCAAATTGAAGGAAAATCTTGTTAACACTCCAAAGGCCGCAATCTTTGCTTCAGAAGTTTGAAATTTTGTCAGAATGTTTGTCTTAAACATTTCTAGGTCAAGTTTGAATATATGGCTCATATTGGGTCAGTATCTAGGTCACTAGGTAAAATTGAAGGGAAATCGTGTTAACACTGTAGAAGCCTCATTGTTTGCTTCAGCAGCTTGAAATTTAGTCAGAATGTTGAGCTGAATAATATCTAGGCCAAGTTTGGATATAGATCATGTCGGGTCAAAAAGTAGGTCACTAGGTCAAATTGAAGGAAAATCTTGTTAACACTCCAAAGGCCGCAATCTTTGCTTCAGAAGTTTGAAATTTTGTCAGAATGTTTGTCTTAAACATTTCTAGGTCAAGTTTGAATATATGGGTCATATTGGGTCGAAATCTAGGTCACTAGGTCAAATTGAAGGGAAATCGTGTTAACACTGTAGAAGCCGCATTGTTTGCTTCAGCAGCTTGAAATTTAGTCAGAATGTTGAGCTGAATAATATCTAGGCCAAGTTTGGATATAGATCATGTCGGGTCAAAAACTAGGTCACTAGGCCAAATTGAAGGGTTATCTTGTTAACCCTCTAGAGGCCAAATTTTAACTTGAGTATGTTGAATCTTTATCAGAATGTTTGTCTTGATGATATGTAGGTCAAGTTCGAACATGGGTCATGTTGGGTCAAAAAGTAGGTCACTAGGTCAAATTGAAGGAAAATTTTGTTAACTCTTTAGAAGCCGCCTTTTTGGATACAGCTGCTTGAAATTTGGTCAGAATGTTTATCAAATAACATCTAGGCCAAGTTTGAATATGGGTCATGCAGGGTTAAAAACATGGTCACTACGCAAAATTGAAGGGAAATCTTGTTAACACTCTGGATACTGCATTTTTAACTTGAGCATGATGAAACTTTATCAGAATGTTTGTCTTCATGATATGTAAGTCAAGTTCGAACATGGGTCATGTTGAGTCAAAAAGTAGGTCACTAGGTCAAATTGAAGGAAAATCTTGTTAACACTCTAGATGCCGCATTATTTGCTTCACAAGTTTGAAATTTTGTCAGAATGGTTGTCTTAAAGATATCTAGATCAAGTTCGAGTATGGTCAGAAACTAGGTAACTCTGTAGAAGACGCATTTTTTGATACAGCAGCTTGACATTTGATGAGAATGTTTATTTAAATGATATCTAAGCCAAGTTCAAATATGGGTCAAAAACTAGGTCACTAGGCCAAATTGAAGGAAAATCTTGTTAAGACTTTGGATACCGCATTTTTTGCTTCAGCAGCTTGAAATTTTGTCAGAATTTTTGTCTGAATTATATCTAGGTCAAGTTCGAATATGGGCGATATTGGGTCAGAAACAAGGTCAATACAGGAAAATATTGTTCAAACTCTGGAGGCCGCATTTTTACTTCGAGCAAGTTGAAACTTTGTCAGAATGTTGTCTTGATGATATCTAGTCCATGTTGGAATATGGGTCATATCAGGTAAAAAAAAATAGAGATCACTAGACCAAATGAAGGCAAATCTTGTTAACACTGTGGAGGTTGCATTCAGAATAATTGTCTTGATGTGTTTTGCATTGCAGTACATTGTATAATTAAGGCAAGTGATCTAGGGCCATCATGGCCCTCTTGTATGGAACTTAGTAACCATGAGAAACCATTTATTTATTGTGTAGTTTGTTGACTCTAAAATGAATGTCTGTAGACAACTGTCTCAAATATATACTAGTTTTCAAATGGTCTCCTTAATACAGAAATTAATATGCGGTCTCCTTAATACATAGTCCAGGGTTATATTTATGTATATGTCCTGGTCTCCATAAACCATGTTTCATATTATAGGAATATATACACATTGGTCGCATTATGCCTTTCCCACATATAGACACTTCCTGATGCCGATGCAGCATACTACTTTTGGAAACATTGTGGCAGTAGGAGAAATTGCTCATGATAATCTATTTCTCCTTTCACCACAAAGTTTCCAACTCTTCATATTTAATATTTAAACCTGTATTCATGGATATTTTTCATGTTTTTGCCTATATGTTTTCAAAGTTGTCGTCTTCAGATTTGTGATATTTGTCTCCATAAACCATGTTTCAGATTAAAGGAATATATATACATTGGTCTCCTTAAAGTAGGTTTTATATTAAAAATATTAAGGAGACCAGAAAATTTATGTATATATTTTGGGTATTTTTTTTTTTGTAAAACAAATCTCACAGATCCTATACACTATCTGTCTACATAATATTATGTGCTTAAAAATGTTAAAAATCGCAAAGATAGACCAAGTAATAACACATATACAAATGGTCTCCTTTATGCAGTGTGTAGGGTTGTATATGTATGCACTGGTCTCCATAAACCATGTTTCAGATTATAGGAATATATATACATTGGTCTCCTTAAAGTAGGTTTTATATTAAAAATATTAAGGAGACCAGAAAATTTATATATATATTTTGTGTATTTTTTTTTTTGTAAAACAAATCTCACAGATCCTATACACTATCTGTCTACATAATATTATGTGCTTAAACATGTTAACAATCGCAAAGATAGACCAAGTAATAACACATATACAAATGGTCTCCTTTATGCAGTGTGTAGGGTTGTATATGTATGCACTGGTCTCCATAAACCATGTTTCAGATTATAGGAATATATATACATTGGTCTCCTTAAAGTAGGTTTTATATTAAAAATATTAAGGAGACCAGAAAATTTATATATATATATTTTTTGTATTTTTTTTTTTGTAAAACAAATCTCATAGATCCTATACACTATCTGTCTACATACTGTGCTTAAAAATGTTAAAAATCGTAAAGATAGACATATAGGATCCATCATGAGTTTTCTTTGGAGATCAAGATTTCTTAAATGAGTCTAGAAAAAGACGGTTATTAACCGAGCCTCTTGGCGAGGATAATAACTCTCTTTTTCGAGACGAATTTAAGAAATCTTCTCCAAAGAAAAACGAGTGATGGATTCTTTTTATCACCTAAACAGTGTGTTTTAAATGAAAAATATTGACAACATCAAAACAAAGACCGAATAACATATTCTTCATAAGAACTTGTGATTCACCGCATAAAAAAGTAGTCCTCATCATTTTTGAATAAGAAGGAAAAAAAACAACAATGTTTTAAACAATTAAGACTCGTTATTTATTCAAAATAACGTATTATTGCATTTTTCAATGTGTAAAATTTAACAATAAACATAATAAAGATAAAGGTCAAAATGACGTCATCAGTAGTCGCGTGTATGACGTGTTTTTGTTATCACACATGTTGGATATCGTTGTTCCGTGATTTGTTCTCAACTTGAAAATAAGGGTATTTATGTGATAACAAGTAATAACACATATACAAATGGTCTCCTTTATGCAGTGTGGGGTTGTATATGTATGCACTGGTCTCCATAAACCGTGTTTCAGATTATGTAAATATATATACATTGGTCTCCTTCAAGTAGGTTTTATATTAAAACAAGAAAATAATTTATATATATAATGTGTGTATTATGTTTTTAGGAAAACAAATCTCATATGAATACACTATCTGTCCACATCTGTGCTTAAAAATGTTAAAATCCTAAATAATAACAAATATACAAATGGTCTCCTTAATGCTTTAAAAAATGATGCAATCCCCTTGATGCAGAGTATATGGTTATATGTGTATATTTTATATATGAGCCTAAGTGCGAGGTGAGCTTTTGTGATCACTCACCATCAGGCGTCGTCGTCATCTGCACGAACGTCTGTTAACAATTTCCCATAAATAACTTCTCCTACCTAACCAATGGACGGGTTTCAAAATAACAGGAATGTTTCTTAGGAGGTCCCCTTTTAAAGTTGTTCAAAGAATTTAATCTCCAAGAAGATCTTTGGTTGCTGCGGATTCAGAAAAGGGGAAAATTTCCAAACTTTTGAAAATCTTCTTGTCCAAAAGAACTGGCCCGATTTGAAAATTATTTTGCACATATGATCCTTGGGGCACCTTTTAACAAGATTGTTCAAGTTATTCAGGACCGCCAAGTTAAACATGACCGCCAGGGGATTGAGCTTGTTTTCCTCTTAATATTTATGTGAATTGTAAAATCTTTAAATATCTTCTTGTCCAGAAGTACCTGCCAGATTTAAAGATAATTTGGCACAAATGTTCCTTGGGGGACCTTCTACCGAGCTTGTTTTCCTCTTAATATTTATGTGAATTGTAAAATCTTTAAATATCTTCTTGTCCAGAAGTACCTGCCAGATTTAAAGATAATTTGGCACAAATGTTCCTTGGGGGACCTTCTACCAAGGTTGTTTAAATTAATCCGATCTGTAACATGGCCGCCAGGGGTGTGGCTTATTTTCCTTATATGTGCATTGTAAAAACTTTAAAAATCTTCTTGTCCAAAAGTACCTGCTCGATTTAAAAAATAAAAACAAATGTTCCTTTGGTGACCCTCTACCAAGATTTTTGAAATTATTCCGATCTGATGAAAAATATGGCCGTCAGGGGACAGAGCTTGTTTTCCTTATATATGTAATATAGTGAAAACTTAAAGAAATCTACTTGTACTAAATCACTGGCCCGATTTGAAAATAATTTGGCACAAATGTTCCTTGTATGACCCTCTGCCAAGGTTGTTCAATTTATTTTGATCCTTTGAAAAACATGGCCACCTGGGGGATTGCTTGTTTTCCTTATATGTATCTATATAGTAAGGTAAAAACTTTGAAAACTATTGAAGTTCTATTAAATCAGGTGAGCGATATAGGGCCATTATGGCCCTCTTGTTCTTAGTATGTTGAAACTTTGTCAGAATAATTGTCTTGGTGATATATAGGCCAAGATCAAATATGGGTCATGTCAGGTCAAAAGCTAGGTCACTAGACCAAATTGAAGAAAAATCTTGTTTACACTCTGAATACCGCATTTTTAATTTGAGCATGTTGAAACATATCAGAATGTTAGTCTAGATTTTATCTAGACTTAGTTTAAATATAGGTTATGTCTGGTAAAAAACAGGTCACTAGGCCAAATTTGAGAACAATCTTGTTTACACTCTAGTGACTGCATTTTTTGCTGCAGCATTTAAACATTGTCAGAATGTTTGTCTTGATATTATATTGGTCATGTTGGGTAAAAAACTAGGTCACAAGGACAAATTTAAATTTGTCAACATTCTGGAATATGTATTTTTAGATCACCTGAGCCAAAGGCTCAAGGTCATCTATTCTGATCACCCTCTGTCCCTCGTCTGTCGCTAACTTTTAGCTTTAAACATCATCTCCTAAACCACAAGATCAATGTCAACCAAACTGCACAGGAATGTTCCTTAGGTGGTCCACTTTCAAAATTGCTCAAAGATTTTTATTCCATGGAGAACATTAAAATTCTTCTTTTCTGAATCTGCTTTCAGATTCCAATATAATTAGGCAGAAATGTTCCTTGGGTGAACGACCCTCTACACAAATTGTTCAAGCCATGTTCCTTAGGTGGTCCACTTTCAAAATTGCTCAAAGATTTTTATTCCATGGAGAACTTTAAAATTCTTCTTTTCTGAATCTGCTTTCAGATTCCAATATAATTAGGCAGAAATGTTCCTTGGGTGAACGACCCTCTACACAAATTGTTCAAGCCATATCGATTGGTTAAAAAACATGGCTGATAGGCGTCATCAGAAGAGGGACAAAATGACAATTTTTGTGTAACCCTGCGTAGCATGGTAGGCACTTAGGGATTTATTTTTTTTTGTCCGGCGTCTGTCTGTCTGTCCGTCCGTCCGTCTGTCTGTCTGTCTGTCTGTCTGTTCGTCACACTTTTTCGTCACACTGTCAGTGAGCAGTTGCAGGTGACACACGTGCTCCGCGGAGCACTCCATTCTAGTTTTTAAGTCAGATTTTGATGAAAGTGCTTGCCTGATTTCAAGATAAATGTGAAAAAATGTTCCTTTTGTAAGCCTCTACATAATTGTTCCAAGCAGTACCGCTTGGTTGAAAGACATAACATACAGGTGGCATCAGAAAAGGGGTAAAAGTAACTTTAAGCTTCAAATGACATCTCCTCCTTGTCCGTTGGACCAATTTCAGCCAAACTTAATAGGAATGTTACTCTGGGAATCTTCTTTCAAAGTTGTTCAAAGATATAAATTCTATAAAGAACTTTGGTTGCTGCGGCATCAGAAAGGGAAAATAATGCCATTTTTTAAAAATTCTTCTTCTCTGAATCAGCGTATCTGATTCCAAGATAATTTGTAATTTGGTAGAACTGTTCCTTGAGTGACCCTCTACAAAAAAAAAATCAAGCGAAATTGATTGGTTAAAAAACATGGCCACCTGATGGCATCAGAAAAGGGGCAAAATGGCAAAACTTTAAGATTCCATTCTTATTAAAGTTCTTGTTTTATTTTAAGATAGTTTAGCAAAAATGTTCCTTTAGTGACACTGAACATAAATTGTTCAAGCCATATTGATTGATTGAAAAAGATAGCTGCCAGATGGCATCAGAAAAGGGGTTAAAGGAGTTTTACCTTCAGACAACATCTTCCTTGAACTAATGGACCAATATCAACCAAACTTAAAAGAAATGTTCCTGTGTTGGTCATCTTTAAAATTGTTTAAAGATTTAAAAGCATTATTACAAATGTCCTTTACTGATAAGCTGTTTCATTTGCAGTTCATTCCCATTCTCGATCAAGTTTTCACCTTTATTAGAAGTAGCATTTGCTACTATACTATCATTAAGGTGATCGATTTAGGGCCATTTTTGCCCATTTGTTAAGTTGAACATGTTGAAACTTTGTAAGAATGGATGTTTTGATGAGCAAATCAGGGCCATCATGGCCCTCTTGTTTATATATAATTAGCCCTGTCCTTGCAGAGCCATCAGAATACTCTTTAACTAATTTAGTAAATGCATTGTGTCAGCAGAGCATCATTCTTGATTATATAAGTATTTGTATGTTAAACGTATATTTGTTGTTTGTAGGTTAAGGGGCTTAAGCTTTAGTAAGAATTGTTAAAACAATTTATTTTGTTTTTTTTTCTTTTTCAGACAAAGAGGCTATCATGGCTTTTCTAAGACAGAACAAAATAGATTCTATCAATTAAGCATCTGACAATAAATAAACAGTATAAAACGACAAGAGGAGAATTATTTAAAGACAGGAAGACAGCACGCTCAAGTCTTAGTCGAAAGCTTGACCAGATTCATTTTTAAACCAACTTATCATAGAATAGTGTGTGCCATTCAGACCGACCTTTTATGGTGTGTACAGTATGTGTTGATTGATAAAACATTGATCTGTAAATAACACATTAACAAGTAATTTGATAAACCAGTGCAAAAGAGTATATAAGATGTTTCTTAAATTTGGCCAAGTGATGCAGTTTTTAGCTCACCAGAGCACAAAGTGCTTAAGGTGAGTTTTTGTGATCGTCCGTCGTTCGAATATGGGTCATTTGGGTCAAAAACTAGGGCACTAGGCAAAATTGAAGGAAAATCTTGTTAACACTCTGGAAGCCGCATTTTTAGCTTGAGCATGTTGAAACTTTGTCAGAATGTTTGTCTTGATGATATCTAGGCTTAGGTCAAATATAGGTCATGTTTGGTCATAAACTAGGTCATTAGGCCAAATAGAAAGTAAACCTTGTTAACACTCAAGAGACCACATTTGTTGCTTCAGCAGCTTGAAACATTGTCAGAATATTTGTCTTGATGCTACCTAGGCCATGTTTGAATATGGGTCATGTCTGGTAAAAAAGGAAAATCTTGTTAACACTCTAAATGCAGCATTTTTAATTTGAGCATGTTGAATCTTTGTTTGAATGTGTGTTTTGATGATATCAAAGCTATGTTCCCCTATAGGTCAAGTCGAGTCAAAAACTAAGTCACTTGGCCAAATTTGAAAAACATCTTGTAAGCAGTGTATCTTTTGCTTTAGGAGCATGATTCTTTATCAGAATGTTTGTTTTGACAATATCTAGGCCAAGTTCAATATGGGTCATATCCTGTAAAAAAACTAGGTTACTAGGCCAAATTGAAGACACTCTAGAAGACGTATTTTTTATTTGAGTATGTTGAAATTTTGTCAGAATGTGTGTTTTGGTGATAATAGCATACATGACCACAACGTTATTGTGATTGACTGTGGTTGGCCCTCTTGTTAGCTTCACTGGCTGAAAGAAAATCTTCTCCTCCAAAACTTGTTGGCCGATTTTCATATAATTATGTGACCCTCTGATTCATTCAAGCCTTGATGATTGGTCAAAAACAAGGTCGCCATAGGGCGGGGTTGTTCGTCTTATAAGGCTATAGTGAAAACTTTAGAAATATTCTTCTCAAAAAGTATAAAGCTGATTTTCAAATGATTTTGTCCAAGTGTTCCTTGGGTGACCTTCTAACAGATTCCTTCAAGCCATGTTGATTGGTCAACAAAATAGGGCAGCAAGGAAGTTGTGCTGTTTTGCCTTATATGAATGAAATGAAAACTTTAAAAATATCTCCAAAAGTATGAAGCCAATTTTCAAATCGTTTTGTGGAAATGTTCCTTTGGTGAACCTGTATGAGATTCCTTCAAGGCATGTTGATTGGTAAAAAAACATGGCCGTCAGGGGTGGAGCTGTTGTTCATTTTATGGCAATAGTGAGTTTATTTTTGCCTAATGACTGGAGCGGTTCTGGCCCTCTTGTTAATATGCCAGATCACAAAGTGCTCAAGATGACCTATTGTGATAGTCTAATGTCCTTTGTTGTGTGGAAGTCAGAGCGCCAGAATTATAAATTTGAATGGGAAATTTTGGTAAGAGTCCAAAATCCTAGTTAGATATCCATGAAGGATGAATAAAGTGTCAATTATCATGATATAACTGAACAATTGATGAAAAATACACAACACCGAAATAGATTTATGAGTTTTGTTTACCACTGAGCCTATCTAAACCAAGTTTCACAGGATTTGTTCTTGTGTTGTCCTATTTAAAACTTGTTTGCCAAATTCCATATCAAATTTTAATAGAAATGTGCTTCAACAAGACTTAAGAAGACTTTGCACTTCTACAAAAATGATAGTGTCAAGTTCTTAATTCTAGTTTGAAGTCAATGTCTTTATTTGCATGTTTTTTATGTGACCCTCTTCCATCATGGCTGTTTGTGAAAACTTTTCTCTACTCAGACCAATAGTCAAATTTCAAATATTGTCGCAAAATTTCAACATTATTCAAGCCATTCCCAAGGCAAAATTGGAACCAGAGCTAAATTCTCAAAATAGTCTTTCATATACCTCATTCAGAATGTCCCAATTTTTTTTTTTTTTTTTAAATTTGTGGCATTTTCCAAAATATCTTAGAAACTATTGAATGATCAAAGATAACGCCCCAGAAGGAATTGATAACTTAACATTTTTTCATCAATCTAGACTTTTTTTGATATTCCAAAGCCATACATTTAAACTGTTAGCCCTAACTATTTCTGTCTGAACCACTACAATTGTTGTTTGTTGCTGAAGTGAACGATTTTTGGGTCATTATGACGATCGTTTGTGCTGTGATAGTTTTAAAATAACGTTTTTTAAAACTTGAAAAGTATTAAGCATTAGTTTCTCATTTCACATGT
The DNA here is from genome assembly GCA_031761405.1 of Serripes groenlandicus. NCBI lineage: Eukaryota > Metazoa > Mollusca > Bivalvia > Cardiida > Cardiidae > Serripes > Serripes groenlandicus. The sequence continues at coordinate 110,405,302 of JASEVX010000004.1, read as the reverse complement.
AATAAGGAATGTTTAATGTATTCAAAAGTATTGCATTGACAAAGAAATGTGAGTATATGTTTGGGGAGGGGAGTATGAAGAAGGGGGAGAGATTCACACTAGGATGTGGCATAATATTCAGTTACAAAAATAGATGTACAGACATAGTTTCACGTCGTGATAACTATAATATGATCCAAGCTTTAGGGGCATACCAGTACATATGTGAGCCGCAACAAGCCATTAAGGGTCTTTGTGACTCTCCCTAACATGAATGAATGAAGGTAATTTGGTGTAAATCTTGGTTTTTAGATCACCTGAGCTGAAGGCTGAAGGTGATCTTTTTTGATCACTCACCGTCTGAACTTCGTATGTCACACGTCATCTGTTCAAATCTTTTTCTCTGAAACTTCTGGTCCAATTTCAACCAAATTTCCTAGGTCGCCTTCATCAAAACGTGTCAATCCATAGGACCAATTTCGACCGAACTTCGCAGGATTTTTTTCTTGGTAATCCTTTTTAAAAATTGTTCAAAGATTCAAGTTCTTTTCTGAGTTTTGGTTGCTGTGGCAAATGCCTAAAATTCTAAAGTTCTTCTGTTCTTAATCAGCTTGTCAGTCAAGATAATTGGGTAGAAATGTTCCTTAGGCAACCCAGCTTAATTAAATTTTCCCCGATAGTAAGTTACATATTTGCTACTATACCATCACTCGGGTGATCAAATTAGGGCCATCTTTGCCCTCTTTTTAAGATGCATAATATTGCCTAAGGGTTCACTGTTCGCACATGCATTAAAACCCCAATTACCGCTGATAGTCAATATTTTTAGCAGAAGGCTATTCTTCTCATATACATGTATACTTACTTCATGTATAATATATTATGTAAAAAGTTTAAGTCCATAACAGCAGAGGACCTAGCTGTGAATAGTAGCAAATTTGATGCTAAAAACATTGTTAAGAAAACATTCAAGTATAATCTGCATAATTAATTTTGCAATGTAAAACAAAAAATTTGACTTCAAAGTTGGCTACAACTTTGGCTCCGACTTCTTATCAATTTGGTGAAAAACCGAATATCCATGGAGGCCCTGTTTGGTCTCCTGAAGACTTTTTAGTTCTAATTTTGTTTATTGTAGTCGCCATTAACAATGTTTCAGATTTTAGGAATATATTTACTTTGGCCTCAAATATGTTTCATTGTATTCAAAACATTAAGGGCTTTATAATAGAAAAGTGGGAAATCTAGTATCATAAATGCACTACCTGTCTGCATCTGTGCTGAATTTTCTAAAATCATAGGGATAGACCATGTAATAAAAATACTAGAATACAAATGGTCTCCTTAATACAGAAAAAAAATGCGGTCTCCTTAATGCATAGTCCAGGGTTATATCATATGAGCCATTCCACGAGAAAAACCAACATTATGGACTCGGCGTAATGTATTGACCCAGATCAATCCGGACCAATACATTCCGTCTCAGGGGAATAGAGGTATAGAGTAAGAATTCCTGAAACAGAAAATCTCCAGGAGGCGAAAAGTGTCTGTCTCGGTTAGCCTGTGTGGCATGCTTAGGCTGATCCGGATCAATACTTTACGCAGAGTCCACAATGTCGGTTTTCGTGTGGAACAGCTCATATATATGTACTGGTCTTCATAAACCATGTTTCATAATATATAAATATATATAAACATTGCTTTCCTTATCCCTTTCCCAAATATAGACACTTTCTGATGCCCTTGCAGCGTACAACTTTTGAAAACATTGTGGCAATAGGAAAAATTGCTCATGATGAGACATTTCTCCTTTTGCCACAAAGTTTTCAACTTTATATATTTAATAATTTAACCCTTATTCATGGAGATTTTTTAGGTTTCTGCCAATATGTTTTCATAGTTTTCATCTGCAGATTTGTTGTATTTGAGAACGATTTAAAATATTGTTTTAAGCTGGACTATAGTGTAAGAGTGCTTGGTTGAAAATCATTGCATATTTGGTGGCAACAGAAAAGGGGTAAAATTAACTTTTAGGTTCAAATTACATCTCCTTATCCTCTGGACTAATTTCAGCCTAACTTAATAGGAATGTTACTTTTGGGGTCCTCTTTCAAAGTTGTTCAGAGATATAAATTCTATGCAGTACTTGGTTGCTGTGGATTCAGAAAGGGAGAAAATGCTATAACTTAAAAATTCTTCTTCTCTGAATCCACTTGTTTGATTCCAAGATAATTTAGTAGAAATGGTCATTGAGTGACCCTCTACATTATGTGTTCAAGCCATAATGACTGGTTGAAAAACATGGCTTCCAGACGTCATCAGAAAAGGGGCAAAACGACAATAATTTAAAATTTCATTCTTATTCAAGTTTTCGACTGATTTCTAGATAGTCTAACAGAAATGTTCCTTTAGTGAAACTGTACATAATTTGTTTCAGCCATATTGATTTGTTGGAAAAGATAGCTGCCAGGTGGCATCTGAAAAGTGGTAAAAGGAACTTTAATCTTCAAATGACATCTCCCCCTAAACCAATGGACTGATATTAACCAAACTTTTAGGAAAACATATTTCATATATATACATTATCTGCCTTCATCTTTGCTAAAACATGTTAAAATCGTAAGGACAGACTAAGTAATAAAACATAAGTAATTATTTGGTCTCCTTTATGCAGATTGTAGGGTTATATATGTATGCACTGGTCTCCGATAACCATGTTTCAGATTATAGGAATATATATACATTGGTCTCCTTAAAGTAGGTTGTATATTAAAAATATTTAGGAGACAAGACAATTTATATATATTCTGTGTATTCTTTTTTTAGGAAAACAAATCTCATGTATACACATGTCTACATCTGTGCTTAAAACTGTTTAAATGGTAAAGATAGACCAAGTAATAACACATATACAAATGGTCTCCTTAATACAGTAAATATAATGCGGTCTCCTTAATGCAGAGTCCAGGGTTATATGTGAATATATATGTTCCGGTCTCCATAAACCATGTTTCAGATTATAGAAATATATACATTGGTCTCCTTAAAGTATGGTTTTTATGTTACAAATATTAAGGAGACCAGCAGATTTGTATATTTTTTGGCTACATGTTTTTAGGAAAACTAAGCACATATATACACTATCTGTCTACATATGTGCTAAAAAATGTTAAAATTATAAGGGTAGACCAAATATTAACAAATATACAAATGGTCTCCTTAATGCAGAAAAAATAATGCGGTCTCCTTAATGCAGCATCCAGGGTTATATATATATATATATATATATGGAATATGCATTAAGGAGACCATGCGTATCTAAAAATAGGCATTAAGGAGACCGGTGGATTAAGGAGACCAAACCCGGTCTCCTTAATATTTTACAAGGACAAAAATCAAACAACAGATAAATTTCCCATTTCAAAATTACTTTCAATGTGAAGTACATTAACGATTTTCTAAGTTACTAACATTAAATTTCTACATCACATACTATTGTGATAAAAAAAATGACTTTATAAAATGAGTACTATATATTTCAATAGGTATAAAAATAGGCATTAAGGAGACCACCTTAAATTGGATTTATTTCATAAAAATGACTATATATAACTACTTTTGTAACATTATCAACTTAATTTATTTCATTTGAATAAATCCTGATAAATTCATTCTTTTTTGTCGATAAATAAAGAATTCGCATATTTTCACTCTATGCCAAACCGAGAACGTAGATCTTCATTTCTGACGCAACGTCTAGAATTCGAATTTGAAATAACGGTGGTTTTATACTTGTCCAAGATGGCGGCCGTTTCAACGTAAAGCTTAAAAGGTATGGACCGACTTTTATTTATTATATTATTAATATATTATTTTAGCACACATTAAACGAATATTCATGTGATGAATTTCCTAATCATCCAAACATAATTGAATTTAGAGCAATTTAAAGTGCATTCAACTGCCACTATTCTAATTGAAAATGCAGTCATTCCATGATTCGGAAATCTTGATAATTTAGACTTTCGCTTGCTCGTTTTATCATCTGTTATTTATATGGCAGGCATATGCTGGATAATAAAAAATGAAAAAAAACATATGCGACTTCTTTCTTTGAAGGACTATCAAACAAGCCTGCTTCTTTCAATAGTCTTGACTTTAAACATGGTAATGGCTGCCCTCCTTGACGCTTAGCATTACAAATGATTATATTTAGGTCTCTGGATAAATGTACAAGATGTACTGGTACCTAACCCAGGCAACTCCGTGATATTTAACTGGAAATTTGTTGAAAGCAGCATAAACACAAAATCTAGTCCAAATAATTTAGACTTTGGCTTGCTCATTTTATCATCTGTCATTTATTTGGCAACCTTATTCTGCAGAATATAAACAAAATGAGCGCATATAATGTGATGTCTTTTAATGTAGGACTAAAAACAATCAAGTCTTCAATAGGCGAGTATGTTGTGGTTCAAATATAACTTACATCGTCTGCAATCTGGCAGCAAAATTATGATCAAAATTATTTTTCTATAAAAACATGAGCCAGAAGAATAAACATTATGAAGAAAGTCAATGTTGCAACACAATATTGGGCAAAAACAGATATTTAGACATAAACTTGCAATTATTTTGATACATGTATTCATGCAATGATATTTTGTGTATTTATATATAAACAGTTCTACAAATATCGTGTTATCACAAATACTTGTTTCAAAATTAACATTTAATTGTCTGATTCCTTTGAAAGATTAACTATTCACTTTTCCCCCATTTCTTCACTGAGACAGTCACATGATCATGTGTGACGTATTATTCATTGCATTTATTTTTAGCTAGGATATAAGCGACCTGGCCCAAATTGAAAAAAAGCACATTTCATAGGAAAATGGCGACTACACTTTTCACTGTTTTGTACAGTAGTCAACAAAATATTTGGAGAGTTTGGGAAGTGTTTATGAATCTCTGGATATTTTAAAAATCAAAGGTAAGATATTTATCTCATAGTTGATCATTTTCTTTGTTCTGGTCCTGACTTTTTTCCTGATTTTAAAGCCGAAAATGCGAATAAGAAGCACAAAGATAGATGGGAATAGGGCATGCAAAAATATTATATACAGTTGATTTTAAATGAATACGAAGTTGACTGATTCCAGTAGGCTGTAGTGACCTTGAAGCCAAGCTTGACCAGTATTTTTGCCTGCCTTTGATCAAAGTCAATGCTACAAGCGTCATCCTTCTTCCACCAGTAGACTGACAGTTTATGTGGAAAAGCAGTCAGTTATTTGGAAAGATTGGTGTGAAAAGGTTAGGAAATACATGGAGAGGTCAACTTACCCCTGTGATAACTGAAATTATTTGGCAAACGGCGTTAAATCTCAATCAGTCAATCTAAAGCTTAACCTGACCATTTACTTGGTGCTTTAGGTTCTCGTCAGCATGCCTGTATTTAAATTTACTGCCAAAATAATCATCCAGCGTCATAAGGAAGGTGCAAGCCTTTTACACTGCAACAAGACTGCAGGGACTGAACTTCTCAAGCTTCAAATTGTTCATCTGGAGAAGGTGTTTGACAGTGAGCATGTTCTATTCAGTTTCCAAAGACTCGCATGTTTATATTTACCAATAATAAAATCACCTAAATTCTATTGATGGGCAATCAATACCAGTTTTACCAATGGATTATCTGTTACAATCGCTTTGCCTCAACGATTTGACATCGGTTATATAATCAGTTCAGACATACAGTAACAGTATTGTATTTAACAAAACTCAATGCTTTCAAGGCTCTATAAATTTATGTTAATGATGTTTGACAAAAATCTACTTGTGTTGTGAAATGTCTTGTTTACACTAAGTCTTGGTTGCAGTACGTGCTGTTTGAAACAGGAAGTCCTAGCTGTGTTTGAATTTCTGTCCTGTTCATAATTTTGTCTGTTAAAAACATTGCAGCAAAAGAAGCAAACCCTTACAAAAAGAAGAGATTGCTCCTTTATCAATAATATAATTCTTTCAGTTTTCAGTTTCTACCTAACACTTTTAACCCTTTCCCACATAATGACTAATCCGCAGCAGACGGCTTAGAAAACATCATTCTGGTTAAGAATATGGTAAACCTGAGGCTATGATAATTTAAAAGAGTTGAAAATAATGTGGCAAAAGGATAAATTGCTCATTATGAGCAATTCCTCTTTTTGCCACAATGTTTTCAAAATCATCTGCTGCAGTCGCATCAGAAAGTGTCTAGATGTCGTAAAGGGGTCAAATAAAATAAATAAGTTGCTAGATTCTTTTATTTGGGCTCAGTGTCCAATCAAGGATTGGAAAACAAGGGGGGAATTATATTTGGAAATTGATTTTATTAACAAATTGAAGCATTTTTTCTTCTTTGTCTTTGTAAAAAAAATCCCCCTTCCATATACATTTAGAGGGGAATATTCAAAACAGTGTGTGAGAATAAGCACAATCCCCCTCCTTATATCTCAAATAGATTGCTTGGTCTTCTGTCATTAATCATGTGCATTTACCACATTATAAAATTAAAACCTTTTTCCACAATTACAACAAAAATTGCAGCTAAAAAAATATGGACGCAAATATATGGAAAATCTCTGTAAGTGAATGATTATTTTTGAATAAAGTTGAAAATATAATGGTAAAAAGGAGAACTTATTGACGTTGAATATTGCTTCATTTACTTTAACGTTACAAAAGTCATTTTTATCAGCCACCAACAAAAGTCATTGAAATGGCCTGGCTACCTATCAAACTTTCTTTCAGTGCTTTCATTTGAAACACAGCTGAGCCCCGGTAGCTATGCAGGCTAGCAATGCAGGGGTTCTGAGTTTGAACCCTAGCTTGGCCAACATTCTTTCTGACATTTTACAAAAGTCAATGTGACATGCATCATTTGTCTTCAACTAATGATCTCGGTCTATATGGAAAAGCAACCTGTTGCTTCAAAAGAGTTATGGAGTTCTGATATGAGAAAGCCAAGAAACACATGTGTAGGTGAACTGGCCATGTTGATATGACTGAAAAATTGTTGATAACAACATTAAACCCCAAAATCATTTCCAACCCCAGTAAGTTATGTTATAAACACAATGTTAAATTTATTAACAAATATATGAGTCAATTTAAAAAGAAAATTAGGGAAAATTTAAATAAATCTTTTTCAATGTTGGTATTTCTATTGAATATTTAAAGCTGAAAACATTGTGGCAAAAGGAGAAATTTTTCATTTTCAAAAGTCGTTTGCTGCAGAGGCCTCTGCATGAGGGAAAGGGTTAAGGGTTAATTATCATACATCTATTGTTTTTAGCATATATCTTTTGTAACCAAGACAGTTCTAAGTCAGTAACATTGTATTATGAGCTTTCATTATTATTTGTATAATGTTTCTTTCTAGATAATGAAATTTATGCCAGATGAAGGGCTGAGTTTTTTACAAAGCTGGTTTTGAACAAAAATGGCCTTATTGACAAAATAGTTTCAACTTGGTGTCTTGAAGTGACAGAACCTGATGAGAATAGGACATTGCATTTGGTGAGCAATTGATAAAATCATTTACTTTTTTCAGCATTGCTGGTGCTTAGGGGAATTTAAGTGTGTTTTTTTGCCATTTCAACATTATTTCAGTTATATCACTGCAAAAGTTCTCTTATTCATGATCCCTGGGTAAATAAACCAGGCTAGGAAATGTGCCTTGCCTAAGAGCACTCGACCATGACCGTAACGCAGTGACTGGGGGCAAGTTAAATGAAGGTTATCAAAGCAATTTATGTACCAAATTGCATTAGAGTTAATGGAATTATTAGCGAGATATAGGGCTGAGTAAAAACTCGTAAATCAGATGTTTTTTCCATTTTTAAGAAGTGTCATATCATTTGAATGCACTATTATCATAGGGCAATTATATATTACTTATTTTACAGCTATAAAACATGGTAAGTATTCTGTATTCAGGATTTGCGCGCTGATTTTTAGCTCCACTGGCGAGCTTATAAATGTCATGGCGAATTGTCCGTCGTGCGTGCATGCGTTAACTTTTCCTTTAAACGACTTCTCCTCCCTAACCACTTGGCCAATTTGGTTGAAACTTCATAGGAAGCATCCTCTCAATGTCCTTTCCTAAATTCCTTCAATTCTTTTTTATCCATCCAGAATTCTGGTTTCCATGGCAACCAAAAGAAAAAAATAGTGAAAACTTAAAAAATCTTCTTCTCCGAAAGTGTCGGGCCGATTTTCAAATAATTTTGTAGAAATATTCCTTGGGTGACCCTCTATCAGATTCCTTCAAGAAATGTTGATTGGTCGAAAAACATGGCTGCCAGGGGTCGGGGTTATTTTGCCTTATATGGCTATAGTGAAAACTTAAAAAATCTTCTCCTCCGAAAGTGTTTGGCCAATTTTCAATTTTTTTTGTAGAAATGTTCCTTGGGAGACTCTCTATCAGATTCCTTCAAGCCATGTTGATTGGTCGAAAAACATGGCCGCCAGAGGGCGGGGCTATTTTGCCTTATATGGCTAAAGTGAAAACTTAAAAAAATCTTCTACTCTGAAAATGTTAAGCCAATTTTCAAATAATTTTGTAGAAATGTTCCTTGGGTGACCCTCTATCAGATTCATACAAGCCAAGTTGATTAGTTGAAAAACATGGCCGCCAGGGGGCGGGGCGGGGCTATTTTGCCTTATATGGCTATAGTGAAAACTTAAAAAATCTTCTCCTTCAAAAGAGTTTGGCCAATTGTCAAATAATGTTGTGGAAATGTTCCCTGGAAGACCCTCTATCAGATTCCTTCAAGCCATGTTGATTGGTCGAAAACTATGGCTGCCAGGGGGCGGGGTTATTTTGCCTTATATGGCTATAGTGAAAACTTAAAAAATCTTCTCCTCCGAAAGTGTTTGGCCAATTTTCATTTTTTTTTGTAGAAATGTTCCTTGGGAGACCCTCTATCAGATTCCTTCAAGCCATGTTGATTGGCCAAAAAACATGGCCGCCAGAGGGCGGGGCTATTTTGCCTTATATGGCTAAAGTGAAAATCTGCTACTCCGAAAATGTCAGGCTGATTTTCAAATAATTTTGTAGAAATGTTCCTTGGGTGACCCTCTATCAGATTCCTACAAGCCAAGTTGATTAGTCGAAAAACATGGCCGCCAGGGGGCGGGGCTATTTTGCCTTATATGGCTATAGTGAAAACTTAAAAAATCTTCTCCTTCAAAAGTGTTTGGCCAATTGTCAAATAATTTTGTGGAAATGTTCCTTGGAAGACCCTCTATCAGATTCCTTCAAGCCATGTTGATTGGTCAAAAACAATGGCCGCCAGGGGGCGGGGCTATTTTGCCTTATATGGCTTTAGTTAAAACTTAAAAAATCTTCTCCTCCGAAAGTTTCAGGCTGATTTTCAAATAATTTTGTAGAAATGTTACTTGGGTGACCCTCTATCAGATTCTTACAAGCCAAGTTGATTAGTCGAAAAACATGGCCGCCAGGGGGCGGGGCTATTTTGCCTTATATGGCTATAGTGAAAACTTAAAAAATCTTCTCCTTCAAAAGAGTTTGGCCAATTGTCAAATAATGTTGTGGAAATGTTCCCTGGAAGACCCTCTATCAGATTCCTTCAAGCCATGTTGATTGGTCGAAAACTATGGCTGCCAGGGGGTGGGGTTATTTTGCCTTATATGGCTATAGTGAAAACTTAAAAAATCTTCTCCTCCGAAAGTGTTTGGCCAATTTTCAATTTTTTTGGTAGAAATGTTCCTTGAGAGACCCTCTATCAGATTCCTTCAAGCCATGTTGATTGGCCAAAAAACATGGCCGCCAGAGGGCGGGGCTATTTTGCCTTACATGGCTAAAGTGAAAATCTTCTACTCCGAAAATGTCAGGCTGGTTTTCAAATAATTTTGTAGAAATGTTCCTTGGGTGACCCTCTATCAGATTCTTACAAGCCAAGTCGATTAGTCGAAAAACATGGCCGCCAGGGGGCGGGGCTATTTTGCCTTATATGGCTATAGTGAAAACTTAAAAAATCTTCTCCTTCAAAAGTGTTTGGCCAATTGTCAAATAATTTTGTGGAAATGTTCCTTGGAAGACCCTCTATCAGATTCCTTCAAGCTATGTTGATTGGTCAAAAACTATGGCCGCCAGGGGGCGGGGCTATTTTGCCTTATATGGCTTTAGTTAAAACTTAAAAAATCTTCTCCTCCGAAAGTTTCAGGCTGATTTTGAAATAATTTTGTAGAAATGTTCCAAGGGTGACCCTCTATCAGATTCCTTCAAGCCATGTTGATTGGTCAAAAACATGGCCATCAGGGGGTGGGGCTGCTTGGAGATTTAATTTTTGCCTAATGGCCGTGGAGCGATACTGGCCCTCTTGGGCCTCTTGTTTTTTATCTCCAGCTATTTTCTACGATCGGTCGGCTTGGTGTGCCATGTTTTGTTCCGAATGCCTTACCATGACGTAAAAACACAAAACTACGCTTTTTTCGAAAGGATTTTTTTTTTTCTCTCTCTTGTACGCATAAGGCACTTTGTCATTAATTTATACAGCAAAATATGTTGAATAATTAAAAACCAAATGTCATCTCAGTGATGTCTCGGGCTGTAAAATAGGAAATGTACCTTAATGTCAATATATAGTCAAATGCTATTTTTAGATTTTAAAAATGATTTCAGTATCTTGTTAACAACAAAATGACTGATGCTAATAATTTGGTTAGAAAAAAAAAGGCTTATTGAAAAAAACATTGATGTCAAGTTGAGTATATTTTTAGATCACCTAGAGCCAAAGGCTCAAGGTGAGCTATTCTGATCACTTTTCGTCCGGCGTTAACTTTTAGCTTTAAACATCATCTCCTCCTACACCACAGGACTAATTTCATCCAAACTTCACAGGAATGTTCCTTTGGTGGCCCTCTTTCAAAATTGTTCAAAGATTTAAATTCCATTAAGAACTTTGGTTGCCGTGGCATCAGAAAGGGGGCAAAATGTCCTAACTTTAAAAGTCTTCTCCTCTGAATCTGCATGTCAGATTCCAATATAGTTTGGTAGAAATGTTCCTTGGGTGACCCTCTACAAAGACTGTTCAAGGCATACTGTTTGCTTGAAAACATGGCAATCAGGAGGCATCAGAAAAGGGGCAAAATGACAAAATTTGGAAATTCCAATTTTTTTAAATTCCTTGTCTGATATTAAGAAAAATGAATAGGAATCTTACTTCAGTGATCCTCTTCTTAATTTGTTCAAGCCGTATTGATTGGTTAAAAAATCATAGCAACCTCGCGTCATCACAAAAGGGATAAATTAAACTTTTAGCTACAAATGACAACTCCTACCATTCCACACGACCAATTTCAACGTAACTTCACAGGAATGTTCTTTTGATGGTCCTCTTTCAAAATTGTTCAAAGACTTACATTCTGTGTAGAACTTTGGTTGCTGCGGCATCAGAAATTGAGAAAAATGCCCAAACTTTAAAAACATCTCTCTCCATAATCCATTTGTCAGATTCCAAGATAATTTGGCAGAAATGTTCTTTGAGTGACTCTACAAAAACTGTTCAAGCCATATTGATTTCGTTGACAAACAGGGCAGCAAAGCGGCATCAGGAAAGGTGCAAAATGACAAAACTTTATAATTCCATTCTTATTAAAGTTCTTGTTAGATTTCAAGATACAAATGGCTTTTACTGATGAACTATTTCTCTACCTAATTAAGTGTCCACTCCTTGCAGTTTCATTTGAACTCTTTATCAAATTTTCACAGATATTTGCAGTTAAATATTTGCTGCTAATTTACTATCATTTAGGTGATCGATTTAGGGCCATCTTGGCCCTCTTGTTCATGTTCACTATTCGTTTACCATTTTTCAGAGAAGAACATGTCTTTAGACCTGTCACAGTTCATAAAAGATTATTAGATACTCAAGATATATACGTGTATGAAGTAACCTTATTCACTCAACTTATACTGCTTGTTAGATTTTCTTTCAACTCAGTCCTCATCAAATAGTTTCTGATACCTTTAAAACTATTTTCAGAATAGTATGAGCTATTCTGATTAGCTTTTCAACAGTGCTGGTAGGCCCTTATCTACGCATCCTATGGGTCAGATATCCTGACCAATTTCCAATGGCAAAAGTCTTTAAAATCATGCAGAATTCCCAATTGTGTCATGTTTACATAACCATTCTTATTGACTTTCGCTCACTTCTATTGATGATGTATCGGCATTTATCAATTTTACCATATTTCAGATGAGAATGTGCCTTTAATTCCACTGAAGTTCATTGGATGAGATTAACATGCTCAAGATAAAGGTATGAGGCAACCTTATTTGCTCAAATTTTATCTTTGCTATACCTTCTTTGCTTGCAGCCCTCAACAAATTGATAATTTTACCTTTTGATAACACCTAAGTCTCTATTTCGATACTTTGTCGCGGCGAGACTAAAATGACCCCATTCGTCCAAGAACAAAACTTAACTAATGATTAATGTTGTTTCATTGGATGTATATCCTAAACATTGTGAAAAGAGGGGCAATCACTATTTATGGTAGATAATATGATTCCTGGGTTACATGAAACACCCATATACATCAAAGATTACAAAATATGTAATTCATTGTTTTTATGTCAACTAATTTATGCAACCAAATTATTATAAAATGACGTATTTTAGTGTATAATTGTTGAAAATGTCTGTTTTGGTATTTTGGATTTTATATTGTATTTGATAGTTTGTTGTTCGTGTAATTCGCACATTTGTAAAGATGTTTAAATAATGCAAGTAGGCTAGAATATTAATCAAGTTTTTAAAAATAAAACGATGTGTGGAACCATCAAATATTTTCAGATACAACATCTACATGTAATCATTTTATTTCATGTTAATCTTAAAGAAATCGTTTTGAAAATAGTTTTTTTTTTTTAGCTCACCTACAGGTGCAAAAAGTGCTCAAGGTGAGCTGTTGTGATCACATTTTGTCTGTTTTTTGTAATCAACAATTGCCTTGTTAACACTCTACAGTACAGCATTTTACATCCAATCTTCATGACAGTGTTTCAGAACATACATCACCATCAAATCTTGGCAAAGTTTGAAACTGGATCATGTGACGTCAAAAGTTAGGTCACAAGGTCAAATTGAATATATATATAGGTCATGTCCAGTCAAAAATTAGGTCACAAGGCCAAATTGAAGAACAATCTTGTTAACAATATAGAGACTGTAGTTTTTGCTTCAGCATATTGAAATTTTGTCAGAATGTTTGTCTTCATAATATCTAGAACAAGTTTGAATATGTGTACTGTTGTGTCAAAACCTAGGTCACAAGGTCAAATTGAAGGAAAATATTTTTAACACCCTAAAATCCACATTTCTAATTTGAGCATATTGAGACTTTGTCAGAATTATTGTCTGGAAGATATCTAGATGCTAATTATGCCCCCTTCGAAGAAGAGGGGTATCATTGCTTTGCACATGTCGGTCGGTCCTTCGGTAGACCAAAGTTTCCGAGTGATAACTCAACAATGCCTGGACCTATAGTCCTCAAACTTTACTTGGAGGTTGGGGATGACCAGTAGACGAACCCCATTGATTTTGAGGTCATCATTTCAAAGGTCAAGGTCTCGGTCATCGACCTTGAACTCGAAAATCTTGTCCGAGTGATAACTCAACATTGCCTTCACCCATGGCCCTCAAACTTGACATGGAGGCTGGGAGTGACCAGTAGATGACCCCTATTGATTTTCAGGTCAAAGGTCAAGGTCACAGTGACCTTGAACCTGAAAAGCTTGTCCGAGTGATAACTTGACATTGTCTGCACCCATGGTCCTTAAACTTGATATGGAGGCTTGGCCAGACCAGTAGATGACCCCTATTGATTTTTGGGTCAAAGGTCAAGGTTACAGTGACCATGAACCTGAAAAGCTTGTCTGAGTGAGTCATAACTCAACATTGCCTGCATCCATGGCCCTCAAACTTGACATGGAGGCTGGGGGTGACCAGTAGATGACCCCTATGGATTTTAAAGTCATTGGGTCAAAGGTCAAGGTCACTGACCTTGAACCTGAAAAGCTTTTCCGAGTGATAACTCGACATTGCCTGCACAACATGGCCCTCATATTTGACATGGAAGATGGTGTTGACCAGTAGATGACCCCATATATTGATGTTATGGTCATTGGGTCCAAGGTCAAGGAACACAAAAAGCTTGTCTGAGTGATAACTTGACATTGGCTGCACCCATGGCCCTCAAACTTGACATGGAGGCTGAGGGTGACCAGTAGATGACCTCTATTGATTTTGAGGTCATTGGGTCAAAAATCGTCCAAATATTCCTGACAACATGGTGCTCAATGTATATATGGTGTATAATGTTTGACAAACATCTCTTGTTTTGAATATAAATTATCTCCAGTCAAATACTAGGTCACTAGACCACATTTGAGAAAAAATCTTTTAAACACTCTAGATAGTGCTTTTTTGCTTCAGCAGCTAGAAACTTTGTCAGAATGTTTGTCCTGGTAATATGTATGCCAAGTTTTAATATGGGTAATGTAGGGTCAATAACTAGGTCACTCTGGAAGTGTATTTTAAATGTGAGCATGTTGAAATTTTGTCAAAATAATTGTCTTGATGATATCTAGGCAAAGTTTTAACATGGGTCATGTTGTTTCAAAAACAAGGTCACTATGCAAAATTGAGGGGATATCTTGTTAACTTTCTGGCATAGCCTACCTGACTGCAAAATGAGATATTTTGATTGACTATGTGATTTGCATAACTCATGTGAGCTATTAAGGATCATCATTGCCCTAATGTTTCAAATAAAGACTGAATTCATTCTAATTTTAGATAGATTGAGATCTAGAAAATAATTCACTTAGATCATTTGCTTTGCATTTCCATAATATTTAGAGAATCACGACACAAACATCAATACAAGTTCTGTGGCTGTTAAAAATGTTATTTCATTTGACTGTTGTTGACTCTGGAACGAATGTCTGTCGACAACTGTCTCAAATATACTAGTTTTCAAATGGTCTCCTTAATACAGAAAAAATTATGCGGTCTCCTTAATACATAGTCCAGGGTTATATTATATATGTACTGGTCTCCATAAACCATGTTTCATATTATAGGAATATATACACATTGGTCTCCTTATGCCTTTCCCACATATAGACACTTTCTGATGCCCATGCAGCATACTACTTTTGGAAACATTGTGGCAATAGGAGAAATTGCTCATGAATTATAATCTATTTCACCTTTCGCCACAAAGTTTTCAACTCCTCATATTTAATAATTAAACCCTTTTTCATTGAGATTTTTCATGTTTTTGCCTATATGTTTTCAAATTAGTCTTCTTCAGATTTGTGATTTTTGAGAAAGGGTTAAAGTATGGTTTTTATTTGCTTTGCATTTCCATAATATTTGGAGAATCACGACACATACATTAGTACAAGTTCTGTGGCTGTAAAAATGTTATTTTATTTGACTTAATCTTTTGTAGTTAAATGGTCAGACAAAGATACAGAATTGTTTAGAAGACATTTCAATAAATGTAAAGAGGAATAAACAACGGCTGTTTGACAAGTAGGTACCAGGTACAACTTGAAGTCTTTTTGATATCTAATGCTTTTTTCGCTTCATAAGATACATCCAACATTTTTTGTGTGTAGCTGGGAATGTAGAATGTAGAGACAACTCTATCTGTCAATTTGACCTTCATGCTATGCATCAATTAGTAATAACTTTGTTTTGGTTTTGATTTCAACTATTTATACGCACTGATCAGGAGAATGGTACAATACAAGGAAAATAACTCTTGTTTGCTACTTTTAGCTCACATATGCAGGAAGTGCTCAAGGTGAGCTTTTGTGATCACATTGTGTCTGTGCTTCAAGTCTCGTCAACAATTGCCTTGTTAACTCTCTAGAGGCTATATTTTACATCAAATCTTCATGAAAGTTTATCATAACATACATCTCAATCAAATCTTGACTAAGTTTGAAACTGGGTCATGATAGGTAAAAAAAAGATCAAATTGAAGGAAAATCTTATTAACACTTTAGAGACATAATTTTTTGCTCCGGCAGCTTGAAACTGTTAGAATGGTTGTCTTGATGATCTCTAGGCCAAGTTCAAAACTGGGTCATAAGGTCACAAGGTCAATTTGAAGGAAGATCTTGTTGGAGGCAGCACTTTCATCTTTAGCAATGTATGTAGTTGAAACTTTGTCAGAAGATGTATCTAGTCTAAAATTAAAGATGGGTCATGTCTGGTCATAAACTAGGTCAGTAGACCAGATTGAATGAAAATCTTGTCAACACTCTACAGACCACATTTTTTGCTCCAGCAGCTTAAAACTTAATCAGAATGTTTGTCTTGATGAAAGCTAGATCAAGTTTGAAATTGATGCATTGGAGGTCAAAAACTAGGTCACAAGCCAAATTGAAGGATTGTGTTTATTAATAATTTCAAAGAAAACTTTGTAAATTGTCTTTTACTACCTTTAATGACCATCAGTTATGTTACATCCTGCAGATTTTCACACTTAATTCTATATTATTATGCTGGCTAATTCCTGTGTGTGATTATCAACCTCACACGAGCATTGTAAACCTGGCAGTGGTTATAATGGTATCTGGTCTGAATGTTATTGACATATTCAATTCAAAAACCCATGGGCATTCTAAATTTAAACTGCTTTTTCAAAGTGACTAACCTCATTGGTAAATGAAGGCATTCATATTGACAAACATCTCTTGTGTATATGCACATGCAACCGCCTGTCTGACCGTAACTACAAATACCAACACAACTGTCCAAATAGTGCTTTAAGTTCTTTGATCACATCATCAGTTTGGTGTGAAAATTACTCTGCTTAGAACTATTTGTTTCGGCGAAGCTGCCTGTGTTTTTAGCTCACCTATGCACGTAGTGCAAGGTGAGCTATTGTGATCACATTTTGTCCGGCGTCCGTCAACATTTGAGCTTGTTAACACTCTAGAGGCTACATTTTTGCATCCGATCTTCATGAAAGTTTATCAGAACATTCATCTCCATCAAATCTTGGACAAGTGCGAAACAGGGCCATGTGAGGTAAAAAACTAGGTCACTAGGTAAAATTGAAGGGAAATCTTGTTAACACTGTGGAGGCCACATTTTCAACTTGAGCATGTTGAAACTTTATCAGAATGTTTGTCTTGATGATATGTAAGTCAAGTTTAAACATGGGCTATGTCGGGTCAAAAAGTAGGTCACTAGGTCAAATTGAAGGAAAATCTTGTTAACACTCCAAAGGCCGCAATCTTTGCTTCAGAAGTTTGAAATTTTGTCAGAATGTTTGTCTTAAACATTTCTAGGTCAAGTTTGAATATGGGTCATATTGGGTCAGTATCTAGGTCACTAGGTCAAATTGAAGGGAAATCGTGTTAACACTGTAGAAGCCGCATTGTTTGCTTCAGCAGCTTGAAATTTAGTCAGAATGTTGAGCTGAATAATATCTAGGCCAAGTTTGGATATAGATCATGTCGGGTCAAAAACTAGGTCACTAGGCCAAATTGAAGGGTTATCTTGTTAACCCTCTAGAGGCCAAATTTTAACTTGAGTATGTTGAATCTTTATCAGAATGTTTGTCTTGATGATATGTAGGTCAAGTTCGAACATGGGTCATGTTGGGTCAAAAAGTAGGTCACTAGGTCAAATTGAAGGAAAATTTTGTTAACTCTTTAGAAGCCGCCTTTTTGGATACAGCTGCTTGAAATTTGGTCAGAATGTTTATCAAATAACATCTAGGCCAAGTTTGAATATGGGTCATGCAGGGTTAAAAACATGGTCACTACGCAAAATTGAAGGGAAATCTTGTTAACACTCTGGATACTGCATTTTTAACTTGAGCATGATGAAACTTTATCAGAATGTTTGTCTTCATGATATGTAAGTCAAGTTCGAACATGGGTCATGTTGAGTCAAAAAGTAGGTCACAAGGTCAAATTGAAGGAAAATCTTGTTAACACTCTAGATGCCGCATTATTTGCTTCACAAGTTTGAAATTTTGTCAGA
The DNA here is from genome assembly GCA_031761405.1 of Serripes groenlandicus. Lineage (NCBI taxonomy): Eukaryota > Metazoa > Mollusca > Bivalvia > Cardiida > Cardiidae > Serripes > Serripes groenlandicus. The sequence goes on along the minus strand of JASEVX010000004.1, from coordinate 110,387,240 downwards.
ATGGTTGTCTTAAAGATATCTAGATCAATTAAAGTTCGAGTATGGTCAGAAACTAGGTAACTCTGTAGAAGACGCATTTTTTGATACAGCAGCTTGACATTTGATGAGAATGTTTTATTTAAATGATATCTAAGCCAAGTTCAAATATGGGTCAAAAACTAGGTCACTAGGCCAAATTGAAGGAAAATCTTGTTAAGAGTTTGGATACCGCATTTTTTGCTTCAGCAGCTTGAAATTTTGTCAGAATTTTTGTCTGAATTATATCTAGGTCAAGTTCGAATATGGGCGATATTGGGTCAGAAACAAGGTCAATACAGGAAAATATTGTTCAAACTCTGGAGGCCGCATTTTTACTTCGAGCAAGTTGAAACTTTGTCAGAATGTTGTCTTGATGATATCTAGTCCATGTTGGAATATGGGTCATATCAGGTAAAAAAAAATATAGATCACTAGAGCAAATGAAGGAAAATCTTGTTAACACTGTGGAGGTTGCATTCAGAATAATTGTCTTGATGTGTTTTGCATTGCAGTACATTGTATAATTAAGGCGAGTGATCTAGGGCCATCATGGCCCTCTTGTATGGAACTTAGTAACCATGAGAAACCATTTATTTATTGTGTAGTTTGTTGACTCTAAAATGAATGTCTGTAGACAACTGTCTCAAATATATACTAGTTTTCAAATGGTCTCCTTAATACAGAAATTAATATGCGGTCTCCTTAATACATAGTCCAGGGTTATATTTATGTATATGTCCTGGTCTCCATAAACCATGTTTCATATTATAGGAATATATACACATTGGTCGCATTATGCCTTTCCCACATATAGACACTTCCTGATGCCCATGCAGCATACTACTTTTGGAAACATTGTGGCAGTAGGAGAAATTGCTCATGATAATCTATTTCTCCTTTCACCACAAAGTTTCCAACTCTTCATATTTAATATTTAAACCTGTATTCATGGATATTTTTCATGTTTTTGCCTATATGTTTTCAAAGTTGTCGTCTTCAGATTTGTGATATTTGTCTCCATAAACCATGTTTCAGATTATAGGAATATATATACATTGGTCTCCTTAAAGTAGGTTTTATATTAAAAATATTAAGGAGACCAGAAAATTTATATATATATTTTGTGTATTTTTTTTTTTTGTAAAACAAATCTCACAGATCCTATACACTATCTGTCTACATAATATTATGTGCTTAAAAATGTTAAAAATCGCAAAGATAGACCAAGTAATAACACATATACAAATGGTCTCCTTTATGCAGTGTGTAGGGTTGTATATGTATGCACTGGTCTCCATAAACCATGTTTCAGATTATAGGAATATATATACATTGGTCTCCTTAAAGTAGGTTTTATATTAAAAATATTAAGGAGACCGGAAAATTTATATATATATTTTGTGTATTTTTTTTTTTGTAAAACAAATCTCACAGATCCTATACACTATCTGTCTACATAATATTATGTGCTTAAACATGTTAAAAATTGCAAAGATAGACCAAGTAATAACACATATACAAATGGTCTCCTTTATGCAGTGTGTAGGGTTGTATATGTATGCACTGGTCTCCATAAACCATGTTTCAGATTATAGGAATATATATACATTGGTCTCCTTAAAGTAGGTTTTATATTAAAAATATTAAGGAGACCAGAAAATTTATATATATATTTTGTGTATTTTTTTTTTTTGTAAAACAAATCTCATAGATCCTATACACTATCTGTCTACATATGTGCTTAAAAATGTTAAAAATCGCAAAGATAGACATATAGGATCCATCATGAGTTTTCTTTGGAGATCAAGATTTCTTAAATGAGTCTAGAAAAAGACGGTTATTAACCGAGCCTCTTGGCGAGGTTAATAACTCTCTTTTTCGAGACGAATTTAAGAAATCTTCGCCAAAGAAAAACGAGTGATGGATTCTTTTTATCACCTAAACAGTGTGTTTTAAATGAAAAATATTGACAACATCAAAACAAAGACCGAATAACATATTCTTCATAAGAACTTGTGATTCACTGCATAAAAAAGTAGTCCTCATCATTTTTGAATAAGAAGGAAAAAAAACAACAATGTTTTAAACAATTAAGACTCGTTATTTATTCAAAATAACGTATTATTGCATTTTTCAATGTGTAAAATTTAACAACTTAACAATAAACATAATAAAGATAAAGGTCAAAATGACGTCATCAGTAGTCGCGTGTATGACGTGTTTTTGTTATCACACATGTTGGATATCGTTGTTCCGTGATTTGTTCTCAACTTGAAAATAAGGGTATTTATGTGATAACAAGTAATAACACATATACAAATGGTCTCCTTTATGCAGTGTGGGGTTGTATATGTATGCACTGGTCTCCATAAACCGTGTTTCAGATTATGTTTATATACATTGGTCTCCTTCAAGTAGGTTTTATATTAAAACAAGAAAATAATTTATATATATAATGTGTGTATTATGTTTTTAGGAAAACAAATCTCATATATACACTATCTGTCCACATCTGTGCTTAAAAATGTTAAAATCCTAAATAATAACAAATATACAAATGGTCTCCTTAATGCTTTAAAAAATGATGCAATCCCCTTGATGCAGAGTACAGGGTTATATGTGTATATTTTATATATGAGCCTAAGTGCGAGGTGAGCTTTTGTGATCACTCACCATCAGGCGTCGTCGTCATCTGCACGAACGTCTGTTAACAATTTCCCATAAATAACTTCTCCTACCTAACCAATGGACGGGTTTCAAAATAACAGGAATGTTTCTTAGGAGGTCCCCTTTTAAAGTTGTTCAAAGAATTTAATCTCCAAGTAGATCTTTGGTTGCTGCGGATTCAGAAAAGGGGAAAATTTCCAAACTTTTGAAAATCTTCTTGTCCAAAAGAACTGGCCCGATTTGAAAATTATTTTGCACATATGATCCTTGGGGCACCTTTTAACAAGATTGTTCAAGTTATTCAGGACCGCCAAGTTAAACATGACCGCCAGGGGATTGAGCTTGTTTTCCTCTTAATATTTATGTGAATTGTAAAATCTTTAAATATCTTCTTGTCCAGAAGTACCTGCCAGATTTAAAGATAATTTGGCACAAATGTTCCTTGGGGGACCTTCTACCAAGGTTGTTTAAATTAATCCGATCTGTAACATGGCCGCCAGGCCAGGGGTGTGGCTTATTTTCCTTATATGTGCATTGTAAAAACTTTAAAAATCTTCTTGTCCAAAAGTACCTGCTCGATTTAAAAAATAAAAACAAATGTTCCTTTGGTGACCCTCTACCAAGATTTTTGAAATTATTCCGATCTGATGAAAAACATGGCCATCAGGGGGCAGAGCTTGTTTTCCTTATATATGTAATATAGTGAAAACTTAAAGAAATCTACTTGTACTAAATCACTGGCCCGATTTGAAAATAATTTGGCACAAATGTTCCTTGTATGACCCTCTGCCAAAGTTGTTCAATTTATTTTGATCCGTTGAAAAACATGGCCACCTGGGGGATTGCTTGTTTTCCTTATATGTATCTATATAGTAAGGTAAAAACTTTGAAAACTATTGAAGTTCTATTAAATCAGGTGAGCGATATAGGGCCATTATGGCCCTCTTGTTCTTAGTATGTTGAAACTTTGTCAGAATAATTGTCTTGGTGATATATAGGCCAAGATCAAATATGGGTCATGTCAGGTCTAAAGCTAGGTCACTAGACCAAATTGAAGGAAAATCTTGTTTACACTCTGAATACCGCATTTTTAATTTGAGCATGTTGAAACATATCAGAATGTTAGTCTAGATTTTATCTAGACTTAGTTTAAATATAGGTTATGTCTGGTAAAAAACAGGTCACTAGGCCAAATTTGAGAACAATCTTGTTTACACTCTAGTGACTGCATTTTTTGCTGCAGCATTTAAACATTGTCAGAATGTTTGTCTTGATATTATATTGGTCATGTTGGGTAAAAAACTAGGTCACAAGGACAAATTTAAATTTGTCAACATTCTGGAATATGTATTTTTAGATCACCTGAGCCAAAGGCTCAAGGTCATCTATTCTGATCACCCTCTGTCCCTCGTCTGTCGCTAACTTTTAGCTTTAAACATCATCTCCTAAACCACAAGATCAATGTCAACCAAACTGCACAGGAATGTTCCTTTGGTGGTCCACTTTCAAAATTGCTCAAAGATTTTTATTCCATGGAGAACTTTAAAATTCTTCTTTTCTGAATCTGCTTTCAGATTCCAATATAATTAGGCAGAAATGTTCCTTGGGTGAACGACCCTCTACACAAATTGTTCAAGCCATATCGATTGGTTAAAAAACATGGCTGATAGGCGTCATCAGAAGAGGGACAAAATGACAATTTGTGTGTAACCCTGCGTAGCATGGTAGGCACTTAGGGATTTTTAGCTCACCTGAGCTTTGCTCAAGGTGAGTTATTGTGATCGCCTTTTGTCCGGAGTCCGTCGTGCGTCGTGCGTCAACTTCTTCTCCTCAGTAACCAGTGGGTCAATTTGGATGAAACTTCACAGAAAGCATCCTCTCAATGACCTCACCAGAATTCCTTCAAATTTTTGGGATCCATGCAAAATTCTGGTTTCCATGGCAACGAAACCGAAAAAACTTTAAAATTCTTCTTGTCCCAAACTGGTTGGCAGATTTTCAAATAATTTTGTAGAAATGTTCCTTAGATGACCCTCTATCAGATTCCTACAAGCCATGTTGATTGGTCAAAAAACATGGCCGCCAGGGGGGGGCGGGGCTATTTTGCCTTATATGGCTATAGTGAAAACTTAAAAAATCTTCTCCTCCAAAAGTGTCTGGCCGATTTTCAAATAATTTTGTAGAAATGTTCCTTGGGTGACCCTCTATCAGATTCCTTCAAGCCATGTTGATTGGTCGAAAAACATGGCCGCCAGGGGGGGCGGGGCTATTTTGCCTTATATGGCTATAGTGCAAACTTAAAAAATCTTCTCCTCCAAAAGTGTTAGGCCGATTTTCAAATAATTTTGTAGAAATGTTCCTTGGGTGATCTTCTATCAGATTCCTTCAAGCCATGTTGATTGGTCAAAAAGCATGGCCGCCAGGGGGCGGGGCTATTTTGCCTTTTATGGCTATAGTGAAAACTTAAAAAATCTTCTCCTCCATAAGTGTCAGGCCGATTTTCAAATAATTTTGTAGAAATGTTCCTTGGGTGACCCTCTATCAGATTCCTTTAAGCCATGTTGATTGGTCGAAAAACATGGCCGCCAGGGGGCGGGGCTATTTTGCCTTACATGGCCAAAGTGAAAACTTAAAAAATCTTCTCCTCCGAAAGTGTCAGGCTGATTTTCAAATAATTTTGTAGAAATGTTCCTTGGATGACCCTCTATCAGATTCCTTCAAGCCAAGTTGATTGGTCGAAAAACATGGCCGCCAGGGGGGTGGGGCTATTTTGCCTTATATGGCTATAGTGAAAACTTAAAAAATCTTCTTCTCCGAAAGGGTTAAGCCGATTTTCAAATAATTTTGTAGAAATGTTCCTTAGATAACCCACTTTCAGATTCCTTCAAGCCATGTTGATTGGTCAAAAAACATGGCCGCCAGTGGGCAGGGCTATTTTGCATTATATGACTATAGTGAAAACTTAAAAAATCTTCTCCTCCAAAAGTGTCTGGCCGATTTTCAAATAATTTTGTAGAAATGTTCCTAGGGTGACCCTCTATCAGATTCCTTCAAGCCAAGTTGATTGGTCGGAAACTATGGCTGCCAGGGGGCGGGGCTTATATAGCTAAAGTGAAAAAAAAATATCAGGTGAGCGATTCCAGGGCCATCATGGCCCTCTTGTTTTTAGCTCACCTGAGCTTTGCTCAAGGTGAGTTATTGTGATCGCCTTTTGTCCGGCGTCCGTCGTGCGTCAACTTCTTCTCCTCAGTAACCAGTGGGTCAATTGGGATGAAACTTCACAGAAAGCATCCTCTCAATGACCTCACCAGATTTCCTTCAAATTTTTGGGATCCATGCAGAATTCTGGTTTCCATGGCAACGAAATGAAAAAAACTTCAAAATTCTTCTTCTCCCAAACTGGTTGGCAGATTTTCAAATAATTTTGTAGAAATGTTCCTTGGATGACCCTCTATAAGATTCCTTCATGCCATGTTGATTGGTCAAAAAACATGGCCGCCAGGGCGGGCGGGGCTATTTTGCCTTATATGGCTACAGTGAAAACTTAAAAAATCTTCTCCTCCGAAAGTGTAAGGCCGATTTTCAAATAATTTTGTAGAAATGTTCCTTGGGTGACCCTCTATCAGATTCCTTCAAGCCATGTTGATTGGTCGAAAAACATGGCCGCCAGGGGGGGGGGCGGGGCTATTTTGCCTTATATGGCTATAGTGCAAACTTAAAAAATCTTCTCCTCCAAAAGTGTCAGGCTGATTTTCAAATAATTTTGTAGAAATGTTCTTTGGGTGATCCTCTATCAGATTCCTTCAAGCCATGTTGATTGGTCAAAAAACATGGCCGCCAGGGGGCGGGGCTATTTTGCCTTTTATGGCTATAATGAAAACTTTAAAAATCTTCTCCTCCATAAGTGTCAGGCCGATTTTCAAATAATTTTGTAGAAATGTTCCTTGGGTGACCCTATATCAGATTCCTACAAGCAATGTTGATTGGTCAAAAAACATGGCCGCCAGGGGGCGGGGGCTATTTTGCCTTATATGGCCAAAGTGAAAACTTAAAAAATCTTCAACATCTTCTCCTCAGTAACCAGTGGGTCAATTGGGATGAAACTTCACAGAAAGCATCCTCTTAATGACCTCACCAGAATTCCTTCAAATTTTAGGGATCCATGCAGAATTCTGGTTTCCATGGCAACGAAACGAAAAAAACTTCAAAATTCTTCTTCTCCCAAACTGGTTGGCAGATTTTCAAATAATTTTGTAGAAATGTTCCTTGGATGACCCTCTACCAGATTCCTTCAAGCCATGTTGATTGGTCAAAAAACACGGCCGCCAAGGGGGCGGGGCTATTTTGCCTTATATGGCTATAGTGAAAACTTAAAAAATCTTCTCCTCCGAAAGTGTCAGGCTGATTTTCAAATGATTTTGTAGAAATGTTCCTTGGGTGACCCTCTATAAGATTCCTTCAAGCCATGTTGATTGGTCGAAAAACATGGCCGCCAGGGGGGGGTGGGGTGGGGCTATTTTGCCTTATATGGCTATAGTGCAAACTTAAAAAATCTTCTTCTCCAAAAGTGTCAGCCCGATTTTCAAATAATTTTGTAGAAATGTTCCTTGGATGACCCACTTTCAGATTCCTTCAAGCCATGTTGATTTGTCAAAAAACATGGCCGCCAGTAGGCAGGGCTATTTTGCATTATATGGATATAGTGAAAACTTAAAAAATCTTCTCCTCCAAAAGTATCTGGCCGATTTTCAAATAATTTTGTAGAAATGTTCCTAGGGTGACCCTCTATCAGATTCCTTCAAGCCAAGTTGATTGGTCGGAAACTGGCTGCCAGGGGGCATGGCTTATATAGCTAAAGTGAAAAAAAAAAAAAAATCAGGTGAGCAATTCAAGGGCCATCATGGCCCTCTTGTTTTAGCTCACCTGAGCTTTGCTCAAGGTGAGTTATTGTGATCGCCTTTTGTCCGTCGTCCGTCGTGCGGTGTGCGTCGTGCGTCAACTTCTTCTCCTCAGTAACCAGTGGGTCAATTGGGATGAAACTTCACAGAAAGCATCCTCTCAATGACCTCACCAGATTTCCTTCAAATTTTTGGGATCCATGCAGAATTCTGGTTTCCATGGCAACGAAATGAAAAAAACTTCAAAATTCTTCTTCTCCCAGACTGGTTGGCAGATTTTCAAATAATTTTGTAGAAATGTTCCTTGGATGACCCTCTATGAGATTCCTTCAAGCCATGTTGATTGGTCGAAAAACATGGCCGCCAGGGGGGGGCGGGGCTATTTTGCCTTATATGGCTATAGTGAAAACTTAAAAAATCTTCTCCTCCGAAAGTGTCAGGCCTATTTTCAAATAATTTTGTGGAAATGTTCCTTGGATGACCCTCTATCAGATTCCTTCGAGCCATGTTGATTGGTCGAAAAACATGGCCGCCAGGGGGGAGGTGCTATTTTGCCTTATATGGCTATAGTGAAAACTTAAAAAATCTTCTCCTCCGAAAGTGTCTGGCCGATTTTCAAATAATTTTGTAGAAATGTTCCTTAAGTGACCCACTATCAGATTACTTGAAGCCATGTTGATTTGTCGAAAAATATGGCCGCCAGTGGGCAGGGCTATTTTGCCTTATATGGCTATAGTGAAAACTTAAAAAATCTTCTCCTCCGAAATTGTCAGACCGATTTTCAAATAATTTTGTAGAAATGTTCCTTGGATGACCCTATATCAGATTCCTTCAATCCAAGTTGATTGGTCAAAAAACATGGCCGCCAGGGGGGCGGGGCTATTTTGCCTTATATGGCTATAGTGAAAACTTAAAAAATCTTCTCCTCCGAAAGTGTCAGGCCTATTTTCAAATAATTTTGTGGAAATGTTCCTTGGATGACCCTCTATCAGATTCCTTCGAGCCATGTTGATTGGTCGAAAAACATGGCCGCCAGGGGGGGCGGGGCTATTTTGCCTTAAATGGCTATAGTGAAAACTTAAAAAATCTTCTCCTCCGAAAGTGTCTGGCCGATTTTCAAATAATTTTGTGGAAATGTTCTTTTGATGACCCACTTTCAGATTCCTTCAAGCCATGTTGATTGGTCAAAAAACATGGCCGCCAGTGGGCAGGGCTATTTTGCATTATATGGCTATAGTGAAAGCTTAAAAAATCTTCTCCTCCAAAAGTGTCTGGCTGATTTTCAAAAAAAATTGTAGAAATGTTCCTAGGGTGGCCCTCTATCGGATTCCTTCAAGCCAAGTTGATTGGTCGGAAACTATGGCTGCCAGGGGGCGGGGCTTATATGGCTAAAGTGAAAAATAAATAAAATCAGGTGAGCGATTTCAGGGCCATCATGGCCCTCTTGTTTTTGTCCGGCGTCTGTCTGTCTGTCCGTCCGTCTGTCTGTCTGTCTGTCCGTCACACTTTTTCGTCACACTGTCAGTGAGCAGGTGCAGGTGACACACGTGCTCCGCGGAGCACTCCATTCTAGTTTTTAAGTCAGATTTTGATGAAAGTGCTTGCCTGATTTCAAGATAAATGTGAAAAAATGTTCCTTTTGTAAGCCTCTACATAATTGTTCCAAGCAGTACCGCTTGGTTGAAAGACATAACATACAGGTGGCATCAGAAAAGGGGTAAAAGTAACTTTAAACTTCAAATGACATCTCCTCCTTGTCCGTTGGACCAATTTCAGCCAAACTTAATAGGAATGTTACTCTGGGAATCTTCTTTCAAAGTTGTTCAAAGATATAAATTCTATAAAGAACTTTGGTTGCTGCGGCATCAGAAAGGGAAAATAATGCCATTTTTTAAAAATTCTTCTTCTCTGAATCAGCGTATCTGATTCCAAGATAATTTGTAATTTGGTAGAACTGTTCCTTGAGTGACCCTCTACAAAAAAAAAATCAAGCCAAATTGATTGGTTAAAAAACATGGCCACCTGATGGCATCAGAAAAGGGGCAAAATGGCAAAACTTTAAGATTCCATTCTTATTAAAGTTCTTGTTTTATTTTAAGATAGTTTAGCAAAAATGTTCCTTTAGTGACACTGAACATAAATTGTTCAAGCCATATTGATTGATTGAAAAAGATAGCTGCCAGATGGCATCAGAAAAGGGGTTAAAGGAGTTTTACCTTCAGACAACATCTTCCTTGAACTAATGGACCAATATCAACCAAACTTAAAAGAAATGTTCCTGTGTTGGTCATCTTTAAAATTGTTTAAAGATTTAAAAGCATTATTACAAATGTCCTTTACTGATAAGCTGTTTCATTTGCAGTTCATTCCCATTCTCGATCAAGTTTTCACCTTTATTAGAAGTAGCATTTGCTACTATACTATCATTAAGGTGATCGATTTAGGGCCATTTTTGCCCATTTGTTAAGTTGAACATGTTGAAACTTTGTAAGAATGGATGTTTTGATGAGCAAATCAGGGCCATCATGGCCCTCTTGTTTATATATAATTAGCTCTGTCCTTGCAGAGCCATCAGAATACTCTTTAACTAATTTAGTAAATGCATTGTGTCAGCAGAGCATCATTCTTGATTATATAAGTATTTGTATGTTAAACGTATATTTGTTGTTTGTAGGTTAAGGGGCTTAAGCTTTAGTAAGAATTGTTAAAACAATTTTTTTTTTTTTTTTTTCTTTTTCAGACAAAGAGGCTATCATGGCTTTTCTAAGACAGAACAAAATAGATTCTATCAATTAAGCATCTGACAATAAATAAACAGTATAAAACGACAAGAGGAGAATTATTTAAAGACAGGAAGACAGCACGCTCAAGTCTTAGTCGAAAGCTTGACCAGATTCATTTTTAAACCAACTTATCATAGAATAGTGTGTGCCATTCAGACCGACCTTTTATGGTGTGTACAGTATGTGTTGATTGATAAAACATTGATCTGTAAATAACACATTAACAAGTAATTTGATAAACCAGTGCAAAAGAGTATATAAGATGTTTCTTAAATTTGGCCAAGTGATGCAGTTTTTAGCTCACCAGAGCACAAAGTGCTTAAGGTGAGTTTTTGTGATCGTCCGTCGTTCGAATATGGGTCATTTGGGTCAAAAACTAGGACACTAGGCAAAATTGAAGGAAAATCTTGTTAACACTCTGGAAGCCGCATTTTTAGCTTGAGCATGTTGAAACTTTGTCAGAATGTTTGTCTTGATGATATCTAGGCTTAGGTCAAATATAGGTCATGTTTGGTCATAAACTAGGTCATTAGGCCAAATAGAAAGTAAACCTTGTTAACACTCAAGAGACCACATTTTTTGCTTCAGCAGCTTGAAACATTGTCAGAATATTTGTCTTGATGCTACCTAGGCCATGTTTGAATATGGGTCATGTCTGGTAAAAAAGGAAAATCTTGTTAACACTCTAAATGCAGCATTTTTAATTTGAGCATGTTGAATCTTTGTTTGAATGTGTGTTTTGATGATATCAAAGCTATGTTCCCCTATAGGTCAAGTCGAGTCAAAAACTAAGTCACTTGGCCAAATTTGAAAAACATCTTGTAAGCAGTGTATCTTTTGCTTTAGGAGCATGATTCTTTATCAGAATGTTTGTTTTGACAATATCTAGGCCAAGTTCAATATGGGTCATATCCTGTAAAAAAACTAGGTTACTAGGCCAAATTGAAGACACTCTAGAAGACGTATTTTTTATTTGAGTATGTTGAAATTTTGTCAGAATGTGTGTTTTGGTGATAATAGCATACATGACCACAACGTTATTGTGATTGACTGTGGTTGGCCCTCTTGTTAGCTTCACTGGCTGAAAGAAAATCTTCTCCTCCAAAACTTGTTGGCCGATTTTCATATAATTATGTGACCCTCTGATTCATTCAAGCCTTGATGATTGGTCAAAAACAAGGTCGCCATAGGGCGGGGTTGTTCGTCTTATAAGGCTATAGTGAAAACTTTAGAAATATTCTTCTCAAAAAGTATAAAGCTGATTTTCAAATGATTTTGTCCAAGTGTTCCTTGGGTGACCTTCTAACAGATTCCTTCAAGCCATGTTGATTGGTCAACAAAATAGGGCAGCAAGGAAGTTGTGCTGTTTTGCCTTATATGAATGAAATGAAAACTTTAAAAATATCTCCAAAAGTATGAAGCCAATTTTCAAATCGTTTTGTGGAAATGTTCCTTTGGTGAACCTGTATGAGATTCCTTCAAGGCATGTTGATTGGTCAAAAAACATGGCCGTCAGGGGTGGAGCTGTTGTTCATTTTATGGCAATAGTGAGTTTATTGTTGCCTAATGACTGGAGCGGTTCTGGCCCTCTTGTTAATATGCCAGATCACAAAGTGCTCAAGATGACCTATTGTGATAGTCTAATGTCCTTTGTTGTGTGGAAGTCAGAGCGCCAGAATTATAAATTTGAATGGGAAATTTTGGTAAGAGTCCAAAATCCTAGTTAGATATCCATGAAGGATGAATAAAGTGTCAATTATCATGATATAACTGAACAATTGATGAAAAATACACAACACCGAAATAAATTTATGAGTTTTGTTTACCACTGAGCCTATCTAAACCAAGTTTCACAGGATTTGTTCTTGTGTTGTCCTATTTAAAACTTGTTTGCCAAATTCCATATCAAATTTTAATAGAAATGTGCTTCAACAAGACTTAAGAAGACTTTGCACTTCTACAAAAATGATAGTGTCAAGTTCTTAATTCTAGTTTGAAGTCAATGTCTTTATTTGCATGTTTTTTATGTGACCCTCTTCCATCATGGCTGCTTGTGAAAACTTTTCTCCACTCAGACCAATAGTCAAATTTCAAATATTGTCGCAAAATTTCAACATTATTCAAGCCATTCCCAAGGCAAAATTGGAACCAGAGCTAAATTCTCAAAATAGTCTTTCATATACCTCATTCAGAATGTCCCAATTTTTTTTTTGTCCCCCGCTTTACGAAGTAAAACGTCGGGGACATTAAATCTCATTCGTCAGTCCGTCCGTCCGTCAGTCCCTCCGTCACGCTGTCACAAAAACTTTAACCTTGGTCATAACTTCTGAACCGTAATAGGTACTGCTTTCATATTTCACATGTGTATTCCTTGTGACAACCCCTTTCCATCAATACCAATTTTGACCTTGTGACCTTGACCCTGACCAATAAGAGCCCCAAAGCGGGGGACCATAATTCTCTGAATTTGCTTGTTTTTTTTAAATTTGTGGCATTTTCCAAAATATCTTAGAAACTATTGAATGATCAAAGATAACGCCCCAGAAGGAATTGATAACTTAACATTTTTTCATCAATCTAGACTTTTTTGATATTCCAAAGCCATACATTTAAACTGTTAGCCCTAACTTTTTCTGTCTGAACCACTACAATTGTTGTTTGTTGCTGAAGTGAACGATTTTTGGGTCATTATGACGATCGTTTGTGCTGTGATAGTTTTAAAATAACGTTTATTAAAACTTGAAAAGTATTAAGCATTAGTTTCTCATTTCACATGTAATAAGGAATGTTTAATGTATTCAAAAGTATTGCATTGACAAAGAAATGTGAGTATATGTTTGGGGAGGGGAGTATGAAGAAGGGGGAGAGATTCACACTAGGATGTGGCATAATATTCAGTTACAAAAATAGATGTACAGACATAGTTTCACGTCGTGATAACTATAATATGATCCAAGCTTTAGGGGCATACCAGTACATATGTGAGCCGCAACAAGCCATTAAGGGTCTTTGTGACTCTCCCTAACATGAATGAATGAAGGTAATTTGGTGTAAAAAAAATAGGGCTACAAATCTTGGTTTTTAGATCACCTGAGCTGAAGGCTGAAGGTGATCTTTTTTGATCACTCACCGTCTGAACTTCGTATGTCACACGTCATCTGTTCAAATCTTTTTCTCTGAAACTTCTGGTCCAATTTCAACCAAATTTCCTAGGTCGCCTTCATCAAAACGTGTCAATCCATAGGACCAATTTCGACCGAACTTCACAGGATTTTTTTCTTGGTAATCCTTTTTAAAAATTGTTCAAAGATTCAAGTTCTTTTCTGAGTTTTGGTTGCTGTGGCAAATGCCTAAAATTCTAAAGTTCTTCTCTTCTTAATCAGCTTGTCAGTCAAGATAATTGGGTAGAAATGTTCCTTAGGCAACCCAGCTTAATTAAATTTTCCCTGATAGTAAGTTACATATTTGCTACTATACCATCACTCGGGTGATCAAATTAGGGCCATCTTTGCCCTCTTTTTAAGATGCATAATATTGCCTAAGGGTTCACTGTTCGCACATGCATTAAAACCCCAATTACCGCTGATAGTCAATATTTTTAGCAGAAGGCTATTCTTCTCATATACATGTATACTTACTTCATGTATAATATATTATGTAAAAAGTTTAAGTCCATAACAGCAGAGGACCTAGCTGTGAATAGTAGCAAATTTGATGCTAAAAACATTGTTAAGAAAACATTCAAGTATAATCTGCATAATTAATTTTGCAATGTAAAACAAAAAATTTGACTTCAAAGTTGGCTACAACTTTGGCTCCGACTTCTTATCAATTTGGTGAAAAACCGAATATCCATGGAGGCCCTGTTTGGTCTCCTGAAGACTTTTTGGTTTTAATTTTGTTTATTGTAGTCGCCATTAACAATGTTTCAGATTTTAGGAATATATTTACTTTGGCCTCAAATATGTTTCATTGTATTCAAAACATTAAGGGCTTTATAATAGAAAAGTGGGAAATCTAGTATCATAAATGCACTGTCTGCATCTGTGCTGAATTTTCTAAAATCATAGGGATAGACCATGTAATAAAAATACTAGAATACAAATGGTCTCCTTAATACAGAAAAAAAAAATGTGGTCTCCTTAATGCATAGTCCAGGGTTATATCATATGAGCCATTCCACGAGAAAAACCAACATTATGGACTCGGCGTAATGTATTGACCCAGATCAATCCGGACCAATACATTCCGTCTCAGGGGAATAGAGGTATAGAGTAAGAATTCCTGAAACAGAAAATCTCCAGGAGGCGAAAAGTGTCTGTCTGGGTTAGCCTGTGTGGCATGCTTAGGCTGATCCGGATCAATACCTAACGCAGAGTCCACAATGTCGGTTTTCGTGTGGAACAGCTCATATATATGTACTGGTCTTCATAAACCATGTTTCATAATATATAAATATATATAAACATTGCTTTCCTTATCCCTTTCCCAAATATAGACACTTTCTGATGCCCTTGCAGCGTTCAACTTTTGAAAACATTGTGGCAATAGGAAAAATTGCTCATGATGAGACATTTCTCCTTTTGCCACAAAGTTTTCAACTTTATATATTTAATTTTTGTTTGTTTGTTTGTTTGGAGTTTAACACCGCTTTCAACAGCTTTGGTCATATCACGGCGGTCAGTGCACCTACCCATGTTTTCCTGGCTTTCCCACACCAGTACTTACACAACAATCTTTCGAAGCCACTGACTACTTTTTCACATAGATCAGAGGTGAGAGGCAATGGAAAACATCGCCCGAAAGAATGTCGCCGCAACCGGGTATCGAACCCGTGACCTCCAGATCACGAGTCAGATACGCTACCAATTGAGCTACCCGGCCGGGTTATATATTTAATAATTTAACCCTTATTCATGGAGATTTTTTAGGTTTCTGCCAATATGTTTTCATAGTTTTCATCTGCAGATTTGTTGTATTTGAGAAAGATTTAAAATATTGTTTTAAGCTGGACTATAGTGTAAGAGTGCTTGGTTGAAAATCATTGCATACAGGTGGCATCAGAAAAGGGGTAAAATTAACTTTTAGGTTCAAATTACATCTCCTTATCCTCTGGACTAATTTCAGCCTAACTTAATAGGAATGTTACTTTTGGGGTCCTCTTTCAAAGTTGTTCAGAGATATAAATTCTATGCAGTACTTGGTTGCTGTGGATTCAGAAAGGGAGAAAATGCTATAACTTAAAAATTCTTCTTCTCTGAATCCACTTGTTTGATTCCAAGATAATTTGGTAGAAATGGTCATTGAGTGACCCTCTACATTATGTGTTCAAGCCATAATGACTGGTTGAAAAACATGGCTTCCAGACGTCATCAGAAAAGGGGCAAAACGACAATAATTTAAAATTTCATTCTTATTCAAGTTTTCGACTGATTTCTAGATAGTCTAACAGAAATGTTCCTTTAGTGAAACTGTACATAATTTGTTTCAGCCATATTGATTTGTTGGAAAAGATAGCTGCCAGGTGGCATCTGAAAAGTGGTAAAAGGAACTTTAATCTTCAAATGACATCTCCCCCTAAACCAATGGACTGATATTAACCAAACTTTTAGGAAAACATATTTCATATATATACATTATCTGCCTTCATCTTTGCTAAAACATGTTAAAATCGTAAGGACAGACTAAGTAATAAAAAATAAGTAATTATTTGGTCTCCTTTATGCAGATTGTAGGGTTATATATGTATGCACTGGTCTCCGATAACCATGTTTCAGATTATAGGAATATATATACATTGGTCTCCTTAAAGTAGGTTGTATATTAAAAATATTTAGGAGACAAGACAATTTATATATATTCTGTGTATTCTTTTTTTAGGAAAATAAATCTCATGTATACACATGTCTACATCTGTGCTTAAAAATGTTTAAATCGTAAAGATAGACCAAGTAATAACACATATACAAATGGTCTCCTTAATACAGTAAATATAATGCGGTCTCCTTAATGCAGAGTCCAGGGTTATATGTGAATATATATGTTCCGGTCTCCATAAACCATGTTTCAGATTATAGAAATATATACATTGGTCTCCTTAAAGTATGGTTTTTATGTTACAAATATTAAGGAGACCAGCAGATTTGTATATTTTTTGGCTACATGTTTTTAGGAAAACTAAGCACATATATACACTATCTGTCTACATCTGTGCTAAAAAATGTTAAAATTATAAGGGTAGACCAAATATTAACAAATATACAAATGGTCTCCTTAATGCAGAAAAAATAATGCGGTCTCCTTAATGCAGCATCCAGGGTTATATATATATATATATATATATATGCAATACACGCAAACAGCGACAAACAAGTGTAAGTTACAAAATTGAAATCATACAAGAACATGAGTGATTTTGACTTTACCTATGATTTTGCTGTTTTTGCAATTCTTTTTCAGCAAGTCTTTTTGCTTGTGTCTTTGTTTTCGTTTCATGGTGACTCAGAGTTTCTGGGAATAAAATAGTTTGCTATGTTTAAATATAAAAAGAAATGTCTCCCTTCGTCTGCCGCTGTTTTCAACGTTTTTTTTTAAATGAGAGGTTACGCTACTTTTTTCTTCTTATTTGATGAGCCTGAAATGATGTTGAAACAAATCTTTTCAATTTTGTAATTCAGAAATGCCACCAAATTGACCAGTTTTTACTCAATTGTATAATGCAAAAGAACTAATAGTTTGCATGACGTTCTGACGCGGATTTTAACGTAAGGGGACATTTTTAAGACTAATGATTTTTTTTATACATTTCATGTTTTTCAATAAAAAAAACACAACAAAAAAATTCACCATTTTTGCTGTGTGGTTTCTATGGGAAAAACGTATTTTTATGTATATTTTTTCATTTTAATAATTTAAAGTAAACATATTTTTATAAGAAAATACTTATCAGTCGTTTAATACCTGCCCCATTCACTAGAGTAACATGAATTAATCGGTATGAGATAATATATCAGTTATTAATATATCAGTTACACTGGTAACGTATTTTTGACATAAAAAATGTAAGTGTCACTAATTTTATTTTTCTCTTTATCAGCCTCCATGTTATTTAATTTCACTGTAAACCATTGAAAATGTCGCCAAATCCTTCCTGTAGTCTGCCAAGGAAACAGACGTAATTTTACGCTATATCAAATATAATTTACGTTTTTAAGGCTGTTTTGTAGTTTTCGTCGCAAATTTGTGTTTAAACTTATTTATTTTACATCGATTGCGAAACAAGCTTTAAGCTTATATTAATCACGCTCGATGTCTGCTTCCTGGAAACTTAACCAGTACTCGCGCCGTTTGTGTGGAAAACTCCCAAAGGCAGAACCCGCTCATCACGGGATTCGGGACCTTTGGTACAAGAGGCCGACGCTCTACCTCTGTACAGTTTTACATGCAGTATATAGGGGAACACTTGTTCAAGCAGTGTCAGCTGATATAACACTACCATAAAGGGCAGGTTAATTTTCACCATATTCTTATAGTGGAAAGTTTAAAATCTTCTTGAACAAAATGGGCTCCTTGGCGAAACGTAAAAGTAGCCATCTCTGCACCCTCAGTAGGAGGTCAGAGTCTCCAAATAAAAGCTAAATACTAAATAGTGTGATTTTGACTTGAGAAGGAGGCAAGAATATGATATTCAGTAGCCATATAGTTGACTATAATATAGATCGAACTGTTATTGAGCCTCGCTATGTGTACAGGAAACTCACAATGAGCCGCACTTATATGCAATCTGATCAAAGTCTTCAACATTGTTTATGAATAATTAGCCTGGAAATGTTTAAGAGGATCACTATCTATGAGCCGTCCCACGAGAAAACCAACATTGTGGACTCTGCGTAAAGTATCGACCCGGATCAGTCTAAGCATGCCGCCCAGGCTAATCTGGGCAGACACTTTTCGCCTCCTGTGAATTTTCTACTTCAGGAGTCATTACTCTATACCTCTTAGCCCTGAGACGGAATGTGTCGGCCAGGATTAGCCTACGAGGACTGCGCATGTTGATCGGGGTCGATACATTTCGCAGAGGCCATAATCGTTTTCTCGGGAAACGGCTAGTTAAGTACAAACTTGCGCATGATATGAATCGTCATTACTGATGTCATTAGAATAATGACGTCATTTTGAAACTCGACCGAAGCGTTCTTTTAGAATACACGAACATGAGCATCTAGACGTGTGGACTGCAGATTCATTGTTTTGAAATAATCACGTTTATCTTCTTGGTTTATTTAGTTGATAAGGTATTGTGTTTTAGTGCATGTTAATATGTTTATGTCATTCTTCAGTTTATTCATTCAATGTTAGCAACCTTTCAGGAAAACCAAATATTGGATTTATTATATGTGTATACCCTGATCACCCTGCGCATCCAAGGAGTTTGATCTGGTTTTCACTGGTCCCTTATTAGTCCGAGAGACGATCAGGATTGAAGATTGAAGCCTCCGTTAGACAGTGAATGGTTTAATCACGGTGTCACTAAACAGAGTCTGGTAGAGTCCGGTAGAGTCTGGTCGTCAAATATCCCATTTTATCACTGTTTTGTTGTGTTTTTGTATTGAAATGAATGAAAAAACGTGTTATTGTATCATAAAAATAAAAATAAAAAAAGGTATTTGCCTATTTCAGATCATTTTCGAGTGAATATAGAAATATTATATGCGTGAACACGGACACTGGTAGAGTCTGGTCATTATTAAGCAATAAATACAAAGTTTTATACGATTTTTAAGTTATAAAAAGTTTAATTTGATTTATATGTGTCATATTATATATTTATTTCTTATATTATTTCAGCTGATAATCGGGAAAATAGTGGAAGATTGAGGATTTTTAACGATAACATTGTGTTTCGTAAATCAAAATGGCTGACGTGAAATTTCTGTTTATAGTGCGGCAATATCGCACATCCTGAACGAGTAATACACTAAATTCTCTCTCTATTATGCGTCAACTAATTGATTAGGTGTGATCAACAGATTAGTGTTATAATTATATTATAACAATACCAAGATATTAAATGTATGAAAACTACTAGATTGGAATAATTTTATGTTTGATATGTCATTAACGTTAATTAAACCAAAAACTTAGAGAGCTATATATACTTACTTAAAAGTAATTCATATGAAATTAAAGAGACTGTGTAGATACTACATTCCGCAAAAAGTAGAATCAAACTAAACCATATTTGCATTTTTTTTTTAAATATGCAAAAATATTTTAACTTGAAAAATAATTATATATCCTGATATAGTTCATAAAATGCATTTTGCGAAATATTGTATCCAGGCCACACCACGTGGGGGAACTCTCTCATGGCCTAAAATTTGATGTTTGGATCTATATTATATCATTTTGGGAATTTATTCTATGTTTTCCATTTTAGGTTACCAAAATAGAGCCGTAAAAGTCCCTACACACAGCTGCATTTTTTGGATTTGTTATTTTATGATTTTGGTTCTATGTACATTCATTTGATAGAGATTCAAAGCATTGCCGAGCAGCAGCACCCAGTTACCGGCCGTGTCTGCACCACTGTTGAGCGTGCTAGCTTAGGGTGCTCACAGCGCTTGTTTAGCATGCAGACATTGCCGACATGTGAATCCGGTGCCAACATTACCCGCGAAACCTATAAATCAATATAACGCCCTTCCCCTGCCAGCTCGCTATTAAATCGAGTAATACGCAAAGGACAAACCAGGAATTCTCCCTTAACACATTTGTCTCAACCCGAATCTCTAACAGATGTATGCCGGTTTATTTTGTATCCTCAAGATTAAGGTGTGTTTGATTCAATTCGTTTCTAATTGGTGACGTGATCTCATTTTTGGTTAACAAAAAAGACCCTACACAGAGCTCCATTTTTTGGAATTTTTATTCATTGTTTTTGGTTTATATTCTCCGCTTCTTTATGTCTGCTTCCTGGAGACATAACCAGTACTCAAATTTAAACCTTGTCCTAGCGTTAACATTCTAGACAGATATAGAGGAATTTTTGTTGAGAATGTCTAATGTACAACTGACATACAGGTATTAGCGAATGCTTGATAAAAAATATATTGTTGTTGGTGTGCAGCTAAAATATGCAGTCCTTTTTACATGAATGTGTTTGTTTTTTATTTTCAAATGTGTATGTTTTGCAATTTTTCAGGCGTTTGCGCGTGCCGAGTTTTCGTGCAATTCTCGTAATGGATGGTAATGTTAGTTGCTTATCTATTGATGTGATGTTTGAAATGTGATGCGACTTAAAGTTCAATAATTTCATAAATCGCCTTGATCTCTGGTCAGGACTTAACTGTGTCCATGTAGCATGAGAAACATGTAGCACCGACGCTTGTGTCGCCAAACAATATTTACCCAATTCGTGCAATGCGCCTCTCACATCTAGAGTTTGACACTGTCCAAGTTATTGTAACTTTTCTATCATGTCGGGCAATTTCTGGACTACCCAGTTTGTCGTCCTTTTGATAACATGGTTGTATGACTCATTTGCATTATTAAACCATTGTTGTGGTAGCCAGGGATGTTTGAGTTTGGGGAGAAACATATGCTTCTCCAAATTGGTAATTATCCGTTCTAAATATGTCAAATTTGGATGTGTATTGGATACTTCTTGGTTCATTTCTGTGAATGAGGTTGCAGTTTCAGCACTTAAGATACCATTAGGACCGAAGAGTTTACAAATATGCGGTTAACCTCAGGTTGAGGAAGACACTTACTGAGTTGATTTACCGCATTATCCTTCAAATGTTTCGCGCAAAGGACTCTTGTAGTTTGTGGGAAACATATGTCAATGGCTTTACAAGTCGAAAACTCTTCGTCGGAACAAAGAATTAATTTACTCTGATCGATGTAACTCAATTTATCCTGCAATTTCATATGAATTACTTTTAAGTAAGTATATAGTTATCTAAGCATTTGTTTTAATTAATGTTAATGACATATAAAACATAAAATTATTCCAATCAAGTAGTTTTCATACATTTAAAATATTGGTAATTATAACACTAATCTGTTGATCACACCTAATCAATTAGTTGGCGCATAATAGAGAGAGAATGTTGTGTATTACTCGTTCAAGATGTACGATAGGGCCGCATTATAAACGGAAATTTCACGTCAGCCATTTTGATTTACGAAACACAATGTTATCGTTAAAAATCCTCAATCTTCCACTATTTTCCCGATTATCAGCTGAAATAATATAAGAAATAAATATATAATATGACACATACAAATCAAATTAAACTTTTTATAACTTAAAAATCGTATAAAACTTTGTATTTATTGCTTAATAATGACCAGACTCTACCAGTGTCCGTGTTCACGCATATAATATTTCTATATTCAATCGAAAATGATCTGAAATAGGCAAATACCTTTTTTATTTTTATTTATATGATACAATAGCACTTTATTTTATTCATTTCAATACAGAAACACAACAAAACAGTGATATAATGGGATATTTGACGACCAGACTCTACCAGACTCTACCGGACTCTACCAGACTCTGTTTAGTGATACCCTTTAATCAGATACTGAAACTCGCAGATAGTATGGCTATCCAAATGGATCTTTGGTATTTGCTTGTTAAAACAGGTTAAGATGACCATGCAGCATATTGTCCTAAAAAGCACGGCTCAGATAGTATGGCTATCCAAATGGATCTTCGGTAATTTGCTTGTTAAAACAGGTTAAGATGACCATGTAGTATATTGTCTTAAAGCACGGCTCATTTAAAGGATATTATTTATTTATATTTATATTCATTCGTTTAGCCTTTCATTGTTGTCATTTATTAAATTATTCACTCGGTCATTTATTTTATTTCAGAAAGTCTGCCAATAAACCAGTGATCTGTGTTTGGTGTTTGGGCAATTGTGTCTAAAGAAAAGAATCGAGGGTAAGTCAATTATAGTTCATTCGCTTTTTCTTCTTATTTTACAATTATTGATATAAATCTTTCTATTAAATACTTTAAAAACATTAAAAGCTATGGATTATAAGATATTGGTAATTTTATAAGATACTTACCACGAGATCAAACACATCATGGATCTAAGTGTGCATTTTCTTCATAAAATATAGCTTTAAGCAACAATATCTGTAAAGGGACCGTGCCCTAGACAAGTAACTCGTTTGCCTTTGCGAATAGTGTTGATCCAGATTACTATGTGTATCCACACAGTCTTATCAAGATCTAACTAGTTCACACACTACTTACCCAAGTTTGTTAGGAAATTCAGCCAACTTGAGTTGTTTCAGATAAGACTTAATAAAGGGACTGGGTGATCTGAACCTAAAATCAGAAATGTCAATAATATACATGGTAGGTCAGACACTTTTTAACTGTTGCATGATGATTTCATAACACATTCAGAATACATAGAAATATAAAGTGTTTACTGTCTTACCAGCCCCGTTTATTTGACAGTTCACTTATACACTATTTTAAGGTGTCTGGATCTATATAGAGTAAAAACAAGAGAAAGTTGATGCAACGCATCAATGTCGCCGGAAATGCATACTGCAGTTATGCATAACACTAACATTATAGTAGTTGAATAAACAGTTATTAACTGAGGGGCATATTGGAACATCAGGGGCGGGGTCAACTGAAAATGTATCATAACTTGCATTGTTTTGTCAACGAAGTGAATGATAATTGAAGCCTTTCATTGTTTATGATCAATCTCCATTCCAAAGTAGGTTGACCATACACACAGCCAACTAATTATTGATCATACACAGTGAAATGAGTAATCTTGACAATCATTAGTCTTAGTATATATACAGTGCTTTCATTAAGGAATAATTATAAGATTTGTGAATTCCACATACACTTTTCAAGATGTTTGTCAGAATATTTGAATTTTATCATTTATCAATAAAACCACAAAACAGACAATTTAAGATTTGCATGCAATAGCACGTCATTTTATGTTTCCTCTATTAAAGTCAACATTGGACAACTTTGCAGCAATTTACTTTTAAAACAATGAGATAAGGGTTAAATCGCTGAAGACATGAGTTTTCTCTTTTTCTCAAAATGATATTAGCTTGGCATCCTAATTATATCATAACTTAACAAATGATGAAATGTAGTCCAATATTTATAAATAAGACCACCTTCGAAATACAATATCAGCTAAACAGTTAAATCTGATTGAAAATGCCTTTAGGGAATTTAATGACACATTTAAAATTGTCAAGGACGAAATAATTTTGTACGAAAGACCCGATTCGTGACCTACATTCTTCTTCGCAGAGGTGTCGTTCTTGAAACTCTCTTTATAGGCAGAGAGTGTTCGTTCAAAGTCAATTTTCTATTAAAACCAGTTTTATCTCGGTTTGTTCTTTTCTTCATTTGTTTCGAACCAAATAAACATTTTAAATCACCTATAATTTACTATTTGTAAGTGAGTGTAAAGAGCGGCTCTCTGCAAAGGAGATTGATCTACGCAGTTCGTGAGTTGGTATTCGCGAGTCACGCGATCAACAGTTTTAGCTTAGAAACAGTTCATATTTTAGATATACATCGATAAACATTATAAAATGAATTCCTCACAAATCAAGACATCTCTTTGAACATGAAAAAAACATTCAGTAAGTTAAGATTGCTATTTTAAAGGAGAATTCGACGTGATTTTTACTTGATATTGACACATAACAGTCTGCTTGCTTCAAGTCTCATGGGGACGGTTTTGTCTTCGTAAATAAAACCCAAAAAAAGAGATGCGAGTCAAAATAAAGAAACTACTAATACTTAAAACATCGGAATATTTATTTAATTTTAGATGGGTCATAACTTAGTGTTGTTAAACAAACGCAATTCTAATATGTTCAAGACATTTAAATTTGTTTTTTTTCTAATAATAACTCCTCCTCCCATGTGATTTCCGAAAACCTATTAAAAATAGAAGTCGCGGGCTTCTGCCCGGCGACTAACAAGAGTAAACCCTGAGCAAACATCTCCTGATGAATTAATTATTCTCAGTTTGTCTGTGAAACAATGAGTTAATCAGGATATAAATGATAGATTTCTCAATTAAATACTGAAAAGCATGTGATTTTAACTTTAATTGTCTTTTTTTCCTATGTTTTCAGCCAGTCAGTAAATCTACATCGTGGTGGTCTTCGAGTTTGGTTATTTATTGTGTATTGATAACAGACCAAAAAGTGGTAAGATTTGTTATTATAATTTGTGAATATGTTAACAGTAGACTGAGTGATTGTTGTAGAAATAGGATCCTTGATCAAAGCCAACCAAAAGGATATTTGTCTTCACTGTAGACCCAGCTCAAACTACTCTTTCATGTTATCTGATCTGGTTCTTCACACTGATTTCAACTTACTAAAGAAAACATCGATCTTCATATGAACAGTGTGAATATATATCAGATATGATATTTGCTCAGGGAAAACCATACAGCAGTCTACGCGAAAGTCGTCAGTCCTTCAGTCCTGACTGACAAAAAATCATTCTGACTGACTCATTTTCAGGCAATAATTGGTTGAACAAAGAGGAAAATGTATGAATTAGCTTTCGGACTGACAGGTTTCAAAAGATTTCGTGTAGTCTGATACAGTCGGTGTACACCCAAATAAAACTGCACTTTCGCTTAATCTGTTCTGGATCTACACTGGTTGAAACTTACTTATTGAAACGTCCAAGAAAAGTCTATCAAGCAATGTGAATATGGATCAGATAGGGGTTTTACAGTCAGATCTTTTTCCACACTTGTCATAAATACCGAAGGGTTCATTCCTTTCATCATGGCACATATACTATCATAATCGACATTAATAAGTTAAATTCCGTTTACAGTCATTCAGTTACTTCAGTATCCTCTTACTACAATTTTTACACTTATCTGTTATCTAAAAGTAATTATTAAGGGTTAACATCATGAACTCATTGCATTAAAATTTCAAATAAAACTATTAGACTAGTTAAGACCAAGATCATGAAATAAGATATACTGGTAACTCATTTTTTCCCCAGAAATATTATGTTACGTTTTCTTTATAAATGGTCAATTAATTACATGCACTTTCTTTTACAGAAAAATGGCACAGGCTCCGGGCAGCGATATGGCTAAAACAAACAGGTCCGGTCAAGTTAAAGTCGATGAAATAAGAGAGGAGACATTACAAACTGTAAAACCACTTAAACCAGTGTGGAATAAACATACCTGCGACATTTGCTTTTTATTAGATTTGAGTAAAATCTCCGCTTTATTTTTGTGTTATATATGTCAACAATATGTGTGTGGTAGATGTAATGAGGGGCACGATAAATCCCATTGTATGGTAGAAATAGAGAGTAAGAGGGGTGAGAGAGATGGACAGATCGAGAGATATCTGGACGAACTGAAGAATGAAAGTGATAGTGAGAGAAAGGTAATGTTTGATAGAGAGGAAGTTTCTGTGGTCGATATAGTTAATGTTAAACATGAATTGGATAAAAGTGCTTATTATAGGATAACTGGATTATGTGGACTGGATGACACAAGGTGGGTTCTTTGTGATTATTGGAATCATTGTATTAAAGTATTCAGTATTGGTTCGCACATATTACAACGCTATATACGGTTTGGGTCTGAACCTTACGGTGTAACAGAAATAAGGGATAAACGAGAACCCACTAAGCAGGGCATAATTCCCACTACTGATATTTCCGTACCCGACCTATCAAAGCCCAATAAACAATGTATGTTAGCTGTTACGTTGCCAAGGGAACGTAGAATATTGTTTATTAATTTAACACCAAATCCTGCCGTAATCACTAAATCTATAAAAACGGAGAAACACTGTCGGTCTATAGACTTTAGTGGAAATCAGATTGTTTACCTCTGTAGTGATGATAAGTACCGTAGTCCTGGTTATGGTCTCTGGTTTATATGCGTGATGTCCACAGACGGAGTCACGATAAAAACCATAAACACTCATTTAGACACTTATAGGTCTGATCTCGCTGTTTGTCCTGGAAAGTTCTATTTAACTGACAGCAATAACAACAAAGTACTTTGTATGAACGATAAGGGAAAAGTAGTCTATCACAAAACAATAGAAGGGTCAGGGCCATCCGGGATCAGTGTAGACCCAGACAACAATAATATTTATATTTGTGCCCAGGGTCACGACACAGTTTACCGACTCGATTCTCGTTTAGAGAGTTTCGAGTCTCTCGTAGATTTCAAGTCGGTAAAGTCGGAGAGGCCCTTCGCTATTTGTGTATACAGAGATAGACTCTATGTCGGTCATGGCCTGGGGTCTACTGATGGCCACTTGGTAACTGTAATCAGAGTTTTATAATATCCCATCCTTGGTTAATGTATACACTGTTACATAGTAACACTTATATAACATGAACGTGCTCAATGAATGTTCTTTTGTTGCCATGGTTACCTAGTCACGAGATTACATTCTCTCGTTAATATGCATTGCTTTGTTTACATTATTTAGTCTGCCGTGTTGTTTGGTGTACACTCAGTCGATACAAATCTTATCAATATTGGTTTTTGGTTTCCATCATTTATATTTTAAATTAGTTAATTCATATATTTATATTTATGATTTAAATTTTATTCATTCAGGACTTGAACTATATTTGTTTCATTTATGATGACCCACATATTTAACACTTTTGATAAAACTTATCTATCAGTGATTATCCGGCAACTGTTTCCATGCGTCATTAATGTTTAAAATGGTTTACTGTAAATTATTATTAGCAAGCCTACCTTGTGTAATTCAGTAAATATAATCCGCTTAAAACTTGATGACTTCGTGTTTTACACTTAAATGAGGGAGAGAGTTAGCGCGTATTATGCGCGTTTGGGGGGAAGGGGGGGGGGGAGTCACACACACATACATACAAACAGGGGGGGGGGGGGGGGGGGGAGAGAGAGAGACAGACACACATATATGTACACACACATAGAGGGAGACAGACAGTCAGAGAGAGAGAGAGAGAGAGAGAGAGATAAACAGGGAAAGAGGGAGAAATATATTTGCATTCTGTTAAAAGAAAGAGATAGGAAGAAATATATTATTTGCATTTACTTTTCCTTATTTTATATCATTGTATTATGCATGTAGTTAACTATGTTTTTAAAGACCAATACAATTATTAAATGTTTTATATTATTCTATAAAGTTTTGACTTGGTGTTTGTTTAAACATGGATTAAGTACCAATATCGTGTCAGGCGAAAACAGATCTTCAATTTTGAGCATCACATGAAGATGTACTGAAGAGTCTGGCGTAACTCATAGGACAGTTTGAAATCATTGTTCGAAAAGTAGCCCAACTTATCACTGTCATTATTGACTTATTGTTATTAAAATATCTTCGTCCTTTTGAAAACATTGATATACGTCGATGATATCACGGCGACAGTTCAGTAATTCATTACTGCTTGTACAAGTCAAAGACAATGTGTCTGCAGTCAATCAAAATCGCTGGGCAGGAATCGAACACAGAGCCCTGATTTTCAATCCCACATACAATTGAACGCTGATCCAGGAAAACAAACCTTGGCGTTATGTGACACTTATGCACGAAGGGGTCATCTAGAGACGAAATTCTGTCAAAAAGGAAAATGTAATTTTCGGAAGTTTCTAGAAAGCTTCTAGAATTTATTAGCAAATTCCCAAATGTTCCTGAGCGTCTCTCAATCAATTTGCAGTAAACTTTGGAAACATCTTGAGAAAATGTGGAAGTGAAAGTATAAATATTAAATCACAAAATTCAAAACATTTTGTGGCAAATCGAGACAAACCTCATTGTGACCAGTGTTTCCCCCTTTGTCACAACGTTTTCACAAGTCGTCGACTATCAAATGGAATGGGTTAATGCTCCATAAGTAGCTACCGTGTATGTATATTTGAACACAGGCGAAGGATATCCTTGAGAACAACACAACTTGTATCAGCAGGCGTTTTTAGCTGACCTGTGCACGAAGTGCAAGGTGAGCTATTGTGATCACATTTTGTCCGGCGTCCGTCCGTCGTGCGTCGTCAGCAATTGCCTTGTTAACAAACATTCATCACCATCAAATCTTTGACAAGTTCCTAAAAAAGCATAATATACAATTACGAAAAGTAAAATCTGTGTTGGACTGAAAAGGGGATTCAGTAGAGATGCCCCACTACACATCTCAAGATGTATATCCCTAACCGCACGCACCCCAAACAGAACATGTCGGGGAGGATATCCTTCGCAAATGACCCAGATATCGCCATTCCTTGCACAAATATAGGCATTTTGGCCGAAAACCTAAAACACGCAAAAAATTAAAATGAAAAATACAAATCATATCAAAGTTCAAATATAACTTTATATATAGAATGTAAATCAATATGAAAAAGGAATTTTTTGAGAAAAAAAGGAAGAAAAATATATTAAGTTGTTTTTCAAGGTATAAATGGTATCAAATTTTACCCCCGAAAAAGTTAAAATCATAGAAATTTTCCATTCTACATAATAGAATTTTCTGTAATTATCCATAAACATTGAACATGGTTCACTTTAATAAAAAATGCAAAAAAAAAGATAGGTCACCGTACTCCTTTTCTGGTAAATCAACTTTTTCCTTGAAGAAAGGCCTGCTTTTTAAGCAAAACTGCTGTATTTCTAAGAAAACGCAAGAAAAAGCAAGGAAAACGTCCCTTTACTCTAAAAGGAGTACGGTGACCTATATTTATATTTGCATTTTGTATTAAAGTGAATGATGTTTAGTGTTTATGGATAATTACAGAAAATTCTATTATGTAGAATGGAACATTTCTATGATTTTTACTTTTTCGGGGGTAAAATTTGATACCATTTATACCTTGAAAAAACAGCTTAATATATTTTTCTTCCTTTTTTTCTCAAAAATTCCTTTTTCATATTGATTTACATTCTATATATAAAGTTATATTTGAACTTTGATATGATTTGTATTTTTCATTTTAATCTTTTGCGTGTTTTAGGTTTTCGGCCAAAATGCCTATATTTGTGCCTCTGATGAAATTGGTCATGTCATTGACAGGCCAATATTTTTTTTTTAGATCGATTACAAATATTTTTTTTTTCTTATTTCAACCAGTTATTGTATGTACTAATAAAATACAAAGAATAAAGAAATTCTATGATAGGTAATTTTTTTTTTACGCCTTTAAGAATAAACACCCCTTTCATCTTTATGGTCAAATGGAAGTAACTCAGATTGGCTTGCCGGTATCGGGTGTATTCGGCCCAAAATGTATTCGGCCTGGTCTTTTTCGGCCCACTATTTGTTGGTATGCCGATAAAAGAGATATAGTTGTTCACACATTACACACATTATAACTGTTAGAGTATTGAATTAAACCTTGTTTATTAAGATAGTTTGAAGGTCGTTAATCATTGATTATGTAACTTGTTTGATTAAATAATTATACTGATTACATCAGTGCTTGCCCTAACTTTCTGAAACAGGAAGTCCTGACTTCCTGGGTCTGAATTTTGGAAGTCCTGGTCATAATCATGGAAGTCCCAGGTGCTGCGTTGGCTTTTCCAATCTTGCACTTGTTTCCCTTTGTTATATTTTTTAAAAACATTATCAGAAAAGAAGTAAATTGTTACAAAAAGCTTATATTGCTCCTTTGTATATAATGCTATTGATTCAGTTTCTTTCCTTACACTTTTAAACCAGTAGGTGTTTAATATGCGATCTATTATGATCAGTACTGATTATTCTATCTTCTAGTCACATGTCATGATCTATCTAGCATAAAATTTATCAAAAAGATTGGCTTGGCCATGATTCACATATATATCATGAATCAAGTTCTCAAACCACATGCATTGTGGAAAAAGGAATGATTTCTGATATTGAGACTGTCTGCAGTGCTTTCATTTTAAACACCAGTAAATCAACTATTCTGCAGTGAGTTGTATTAACGAAACACATACTAAACTCTTACAATGATAACATTTTAAAACAAATAAGTACAAGCAGAGTCTTTCAAATAGTATGGTCTAGAAGCGCCCTATATAAACGCCTTATCGTACTGAATATCTTGTCCCTATCGATTTTTACCTGGAAGTGTTTATCACGGCGTGTAATTATCACGCTTAGCGAATTAGTGTTTATCACGGCGTGTATTTATCACGCTTAGCGAATTAGGGTATTTTGTCCTAATATGTAATCGTAAATGATTTATTTTAAAGCTAGTTAAACAATTGATGTATAGTTTGCGTATTTCTATATATGCTTTACACTTGAGGACGAAATGGAATTCGTCCTCGATATCGCGTGAATAACTGACATAGACGGTCTTGTCTCTGTAATCTATTATTTCCAATCAGGTTAAGGTTAAGTTAATTTTATCCGAATCTAAATTGAAATGAGAAAGGAATGATGGTTTCATTACTATCGTTTCATTACTATCATTGTCGCGAAAACACCTATGTTGACGTCAAAAACGACGTTATTTCAAAGGTATGATTATAGGGATAATACACATTTTCGAGGGCGTGAACATTTGCGGACGCCCGCAAAATGTGTTAATGTGTATAATTAGGATTATTGAAATAAAAACACAATGTGATATGTTATATTCATTATTTAGTCATTGACTATTCCCCTTTTCCACATAGCATTTATGTGGGGTGTTCAAAAAAAATATCCTTTTTCAAGCTTGAAAAAAATGAACAAATTAATAGTAAAAACATGTTTTGATATCATATTAAGACACAAATATAAACAAATTAATTATTTAAAGAACACACTAGAATATAAATGATGGCGTATAATTATCGTCACAATCATGAATAAGTGATTAACGTTTTCCTTAAAACATTAATTATTATACATGTAAAATACGCTGGCTATATATGATTTTTCGTAAAAATTAAAAAAAAAAAAATGAGATACACATGATTACTGGAATAAATGATTCACAGTTTCAAATGATGAAAATAAATATAGGTTGTTATGATATATACATCTTTGCATGGGATTATTTTGTCAAGAACTATTTTATTACAGCATTAAAACGGGGAGTTCCTATTATAAGCTTTAATCCTTTCCCTCATATAGACGCTTTCCGACGCCTCTGCAGCAGACGGCTTTTTGAAAACATAGTGACAAAAGAAGAAATTGCACAAAACGTGCAATTTCTCCCTTTGCCACAATGTTTTCCACTTTTTGTCATAGGTTATCCATTCAATTATAGAGATGTTCTATTATTTGTCAAAATATGTTCAAAGCCTTCTGCTGCAGAATTGTCCTATGAGGAAAAGGGTTAAGCTGCAATAGGTCAGTCAGTAAAGACATGGGCCGCGAGTGTGAGCCTGCTACGCATGTGTCTATGATTTATATGTGGTAAAGGGTTCATGCAATAGCATTAAAACCAGACCTAAACGAGATTGGGGTTCATCCAATCGGGGTTGTAGAACGCCACCACACGAGAAAAACAACGTTGTGGACTCTGCGTAAAGTATTGACCCGGATCAGCCTCAGCAGGCTTACAGACAATTTTCGCCTCCTGTGGATTTTCTGTTTCATGAATCATTACTCTATAACTCTATTTCCCTGAGACGGAATGTGTCGACCCGGATTAGCCTGCGCAGGATACATTACGCAGAGTCCATAATGTTTGTTTTCTCTTGGAACGGCTCATATATGAACTCCATACTTGGTCGACTTGTATCTTTTTACACATTCTTTGTCACAAATAGGTTGATGCCATCAGCTGTACAAGTCTTTCCACTTCAGACTTATTTTGAAATATTTTTTGGAAAAGACGAACTCTAAACGATTATTTATATTAAATACCACAGCAAGAAAACTTTAATTAATAAGTACATATATATGACATCAGTTGACATATCATACTATGAAATGCCTTACCAGATGGGTGGGGGTTTTCACTATCATGCGCTACCGAGCTAGACCACGTGTCAAAATAGATCACGTGATCACGGAGTTCGTGAAACTCCTTGTGTAGAATGTCCATGTATATTAGTGATATGCGGGGATCAAACCAGCGAATATCATCTATGGTCATGTGTGGGCCTTTAAATAATATATTTATCCCAGGTTTGCCATTGGTTAGGTGCATGATCGCCGGCATTAAGCGTCGGATTCTCAGATGGAATGCCTCAATCGGATACGCTTGTAAATGAAAGTTGTAATGAAGTAACACTATTATGTCCTTGGCTGGTAGCTCTGATGATTCAAGTCTTTGCAGTTCAAGCGGCATTGCTGTTATATTGTATGGGGGGAAGTTTCTATTATGGAATGGAAACTCGTGCTTTGAGTACATCATTGTGATATTAAATCTTTTGAATTCTTGATGGACTTGATAGACTTGATAAGCCCTTTAAGGGCCTGTACCAAGTCCATCTTTAAGGTTAATTATACCTACATGAAGAACATGTGACATGAGAAACATAATGAGGTGTCTTGCAGTTGAATCTCCAATTACAGCTAGGTATTTACCTAGCAGGCATGTTCTGTATACACTGTATTGGAATGACATAGCGCTATTATCACAAGGAATGAAATTCCATCGGCTGTTGGCCCAGTAGCCAGTCGGCTGTGTGTATGTCCACGTTTTTCTGCTTGGAAAAATAGAACATTTCATCGACTTATCAATGTCGGATTTGTATTTTACGTCAATTTCACGTGTATCGTCTATCACGCCGTGACCAACGTTTGTCATCTTTTCATTGGCTAAAATTGTACTGGTATCGAACGGTCCAATGGTAAATCGTTCTATGTCTGAACACTTTAGAGAGGAGGTATCCGTACTTTGCGCGCCGCAATACCAAGGCAAGTCTGCGTTTAAAGTAGTGAAGTTACACAATTTTGGACTTAGATAAATATAAGCGTTTGCCCCACATTTTGTCTTGTATGTTTGGTTTCTAAACTGGAATACGGCAAAAATGCCCCACCCCTTCTGTTTGGCGTAAACTGAATTGCCATACCTGTACAAAGCATTTGACCTAAGACACTGATTTTCCACTGTAGAAGCAATTTTTGCCTTGAACACTGTTTGTCCTGTCCAGTAGATTTTGATTTTCCCAGTATAGGAACCATTCATATTATCCAATACAGTTCCAGAGACACGCCCATCCCCGGAAGCTTGCTCCGCCCACATAACGATGACGTCACTACCGGTTGTCCGGCATATCCTTCCGTTGTCATACAAATCCACTATAACAACGTACTTCGCCTCAGTTTTTTCATAAAACAACATTCTTATTTTAGAATGCTTTGGGCTTTCCATCGGACTCGTACTACGTACTGCACTCATACAGTTTAAGTCCGTATGTATTCAACTCGTATAATATAGATGATGAGATTTGAAAGTTAGCTTTATTTGATCTGTTCATAATGCTTGTCACTACAGTTTTAACGTAATCTGGGGGTGTCGTCAACCCAATCATGTATGGAACACCATGAGAACGTATTTGTACTGATCCATAATACAGCACGCCAACAACACCACACACAAAGCCAATTGACAAGAAAACAAACCTCCTCCGTCGATAACGGTGAGTGACCATTGTACAAAGTCGAATGTTATCTTTACTTTTCTTTGTCCCCGTCTTTTCCTTTAGAATTGCATGTACGTTTTTCTCATACCTTCTCAATCTATAGTTTCCGTTCAGCTGGTAAAGGTGACAAGATGGTTGGTCCGAATGTCTGTTTGACGTGTCACCCGCAACTGACCTGAACGTAGAATGAATTTATTTGTATTGCACGCCACTTTCAACATTAGTTTAGCTTTATCACCGAGGCAGATCCTTAATTCATGATCCCTAAGTAAACCAACCAGTACTAGGCGAGGAAAATCGTGGAATCGAACACGGGACGCCCGGTTCCATATACCAAGCTAACCACTTGGCTACGGATTCCTAAAATGAGCCGTACCGCGAGAAAACCAACTGTGTGGACTCTGCGTAAAGTATCGACTCGGATCTGCCTAAGCATGCCGCGTAGGCTAACCAGGACAGACAATTTTCGCCTCCTGTGGATTTTTTGTTTCATGAATTATTACTCTATACCTCTATCCCCCCCCCCCCCCCCCCCCCCTGAAACGGAATGTGTCGGCCCGTATTAGCCCGCGCGGACTGCCCATGCTGATCTGGATCGATCAATTACGTAGAGTCCATAATGTTGGTTTTCTCACGGAATGGCTCAAATGTAGAATGGAGTAAGCAATGAGTACTTTACAGGAGAAATGAGTGGAAGATTCTCAAAAAGGCATCAATAAATACACGTATATATGTTGTTCGGTCATACGATATTAACGTGCCATCCCATCAAAATCTGTCCCATTTTAAAACCATTGTAGCAAAAGGAGAAAATCGTTAATATTTTACTTATTTGTGCATGGACGTTATAGAATACATCAGTACTAATGATACACCACAACCAAAATACTTTGAACATATTTTGTCAAAAAATAGAAAATCAATAGAAAATCAATGGATTACCTATGACTAAAAGTGGAAAACATTGTGGCAAAAGGAGAAATTGCTCGTTTTGAGCAATTCCTTATTTTGTCCCTATGTTTTCAAAAAACCGTCTGCTGCAGAGGCGATCAGAAAGCGTCTATATAATGGAAAGGGTTCAATTTTAAAAATCCCGTTTTATTCTACTTGCACGCCACGTGAGTAATTCTATCAGCGAGTGAAAACAACGTGAATCCGTCATGACTTTTGAAGTGATAAAACCATATGTTTCTAATTTATATTTTTGTCCAGATTTAGACTTACATAACAATTGCATATACAAAAAACCAAGACGTTTATTGAAGAATCTCGAATTTTTGCAAAAATGAGTCATTGCACGAGCAATATGTGTACACGTTTCTGGACAGTGAAGGTCCAAATGATCGTGTTCACCCGCAGTCGTATCAGTATCTACACACGTTGACAGAATGTTCTAACAGGCATGTCGAGGGCTTAGCGTGAAAAGTTGTAACTAAAAACCTATTTTGAAAACCCTGGTTTAGGGGCAATTTTGACCCTTTTGTAAACAATGCAAATTTAGGTGCCATTGCTCAGAACGAGCAATGGCACCTAAATTTCCATTGTTTACCAAGAAAAATGATTTAACGCTTATAAAGACTTTATGGCGAGGTGATTAACCTTGGTAAAACATTACCAATTTTAGTTACAACCGTTTCACGCCAAGCCCTCGATGTGTAAGTGGTGTGTGATATTGATAAGACGGTGTGGATTCACGGGCTGGTCTGGATCTATATTGTTCACAAACGTCAACTTATACTATATCTCATTTGTCTTGTTTATACGGAGCAAATGAAACATTCTATCTGTTTTCAAGTGGGTCAAGCGATACCCGATCGTCAGATGTTATGACATAAATATATTTTTTTCTGATAAAATAACAAACTTGTAAAGTCATTGTTTTGTCATATTTCTCAGAAAGTTCTTCAAGTTCGGATTTCATGTGACTTAGCCCTAATGTAAATTTTAATAAAGTTTAACGCCAGTTTTATTTCAGTTATATCAGTTCACTTATTCATGATCCCTGATTTAACAAACCAGTACTAAGCTAGAAAATGTGCCTTGCCCAAGAGCACTCCATCATGACCGTAGTGCCGCGACTGAGGATCGAACCCGAGACGGTTTCAAATCCCCGACGTTAACCACTAGACCACAGCGGATTTCTTATGCCTAAGGTGTAGACCCGTCCATTCAATATTAACCTTTTCCACATACAACAAATCTGTCGCAGACGACTTTATAAGCATCTGGAGAAAACTGCGTATTTTTAACGTTTAAGGAAAGACATTGACATAAAAGGAGAACATTGAAGAAGGGAATCTAATTATTAACTTAATTAAATTTTCCAAAAAGATAAAGGTAGAATAAAAACATTTCGGATACCTGTATTGTTTTAACGCTTTCTCACTTGCAGACGCATTTTGACACATCTACAGCAAACAAATTTGTGCCAATAAAAAAAGGCTCATAATGAGAATGTCTAACTATACCAACATAAAAAAACCACACAAAATAGGGCAATTGTTAAATAAACAATACGGGATAGCCGTTTGACTTGTCAACGCCGTTATCTTCCAAAATTCCCTTTTCTTTTTAATAATCTGAACGACAAATGTTTGAATAAATGCAGACTACCATCAGTTAAGTTTAATAATCGTTGTAAGTAAATTAAATGTTTGCCATAGCATTTGCAAGTTGCGCGACGAAAAGGAGTAACACATCACAAACTAATGCTCAGCGTTACCTCATGTCAATGCGAAGGCGAAGGCGTTGCCAAACAGTTATAATGAGTGCATTGAATATATGGCATTGAATTTAAATTCATTATAAATGTGTATAAGATGCACTGGAAATGATTGATTTGATTATTTTCAGTGTTTTCATCGAGTTTAAAAGTGAAAGTAGAGTAGGTGAAAACCCAGTTTCGTCGCAGCCCGATTTCTTCCACTATTTCTTGCATAATACATGACCCTCCTTTTTTTTGAACATTTTAAAGCTAAGAGTTAACCCTTTTCAATGTCATAGGGTGTTCTACCTAAGAAACGCTTAGTAAGTACGTAAATTTAGGGTTGAAACTTGTTGATTTACATGGAAACACAGAATTAAATTATTTTGTGTATTGTGACCTTAACAGTGGACACATGCGCTATTCGACTGTTCTTCAATCCTCGAGATAATCTATTTCGACGCACTGCAGTTTTGACTTCTCAACATCACATCTTCACCTCTATCAATTGTCTGTGTTCGATTTTTGAGTCGTTGACTTGAAATGATATAATCATATTAAATGACATATATATCTTCAATATTATAGTGAAAAATTCAGCACGATCAGACAAATACGGCCAATTGTTTACCTCAACAGTTATAAGTATTGTTAACCCTTTCCCTCATACGGCAATTCTGCAGCAGACGACTTTGAACGTATTTTGTCAAAACATAGAAAATCTCCATAATTGAATGGATAACCTATGACAAAAAGTGGAAAACATTGTGGCAAAAGGAGAAATTGCACGTTTTGTGCAATTTCTTCTTTTGTCACTATGTTTTCAAAAAGCCATCTGCTGCAGAGGCGTCAGAAAGCGTCTATATGAGGGAAAGGGTTAAAAGTGTATTCATTAACGTAATGTTCATTTATAGAGATTGTCCATGTGTTTGCCTATATGATTGCTGCATATTTCTGTATGTTGGAAAGATGGTTGAATAACTAAGATTCTGAGTAATAATGAAACAAGAACGTATTCTTACCAATTTGACCTCTCCGAAGACATGGTTCCTTTGTGCTTATAACTAATTATTAAAGACCACACACATTAACTTAACTTTGGTTAAAGAATCCGTTGTTTATGTTAACACATTCCATAATCTCTCGGGAACGAAAGGCGAGCCAAGTTGGCATTTCCAAGCGCTGCTACTTTTTTATTTTTATTTTTTTATTTTTTTGGTATATTTTATAACATTTCGTGCTTGTTTAGTCACAGTTCTCACGGTTATCCTTTAAACATCCGTTAAATAATCCTATTATTCGACGAATATAGGTAAACTAAAAGATGTGATCAATATGGTTTACAAGTTCCGCATTGCTATAATGCATATATAAATAATACACGTTTATAAGATCGCATACCGGCCTGTCATCTCTGTTTCCGGACCGTCAATGCCACGTCAATACCATGGCTGATGTTAAGACATGACATGATCAGTTTACTAGCCACATTTATAATTGGATCTTGACCCTTTTCCTGATTATGAACACTTAAGTGGCCAGCTTTGTGTAATATCTGCAAATTTTGAAGAATAATTTTTAAAAATACAGTTGAAAAAAATGTAGGGAAAGATATTTTCAATTGGAACAAATTCTCCTTTTCCCACAATGTTTTCAAATGTCATATGCCAGGCATGTAGAATAAGTTTATCTTGTCCAGCATGCTGATAGATCAAAGCCTCAAACTTATATTTCTGACAGGCTTATTAATATTTCAACAGTAGTTATCTTATTCAATTGTCCTGTATGAAGGTGTATGACATGAACTTGTTACCATTCTTAGATTGCCAAATCTGCATCGGACAACTTTTGATAACATTATAGCAAAAGGAAAGTTTCATCACTCAAAAGCATATTTTCTTTTTGTTACAATGTTATAAACGCTTTTCAGTAATTGTCTTCATGTTTGGATATTTTCTATCCCAGTAGTCTCCTGGATTGATTGATTGATGTTAAAGGTTTTCAACAACTTTTCAGTCATATCACGGCGTCCAGTTCACCTACTCATGTGTTTTCTGGCTTTCTCACACCAGTACTTCACATAATATTCTTTCCAATTAATTGGCTGCTTTTCCACATAGACTTAGCCCGTTGTTGGAATGACGCTTGTCAGTGACTTTTGTCAAACGTATGAAATGATGTTTACCAAGCTGGGGTGCGAACTCACAACCCCAGGATTGACAGCTCGCGTCGCTACCGACTGAGCTACTGAGGCTGAAGTTATGTTGTATGTGTGACAGGGTTAAAGTTAAAATTGAAAAGGTTTGATGGTCTAGTAGTTACACTATTGTTAAGGTGGCGATGCAGACAAGACTGAATAGTCAAGCTAAAAGGCTGCTATTACTGAAGATCATTTGCTGCTTTTCTATTTTGCCACCTACATTTTTGTAGAACAGTGATTGGCCTACTATATGTACATCTTGCAAAACCATTTACCTGATTTGAAATGTTAACCATTGCCCATATACATAAAGTCTGCAGCAGTCAAAAATATAAATGAATTAATAATAATAGAATAAAGTTATTATAATGGCAACAGGAGAATTGCTCATGATTTAAAACAAGAGGGCCATGATGGCCCTGGATCGCTCACCTTAATTATACAATGTAATGCAATGCAAAACACATCAAGACAATTATTCGGAATGCAACCTCCAGTGTTAACAAGATTTTCCTTCATTTGGCCTCGTGATCTATATTGTTATACCTGATATGATCCATATTCCAACATGGACTAGATATCATCAAGACAACATTCTGATAAAGTTTCAACTTGCTCAAAGTAAAAATGCGGCCTCCGGAGATTGAACAATGTTTTCCTTTATTGTCCTTGTTTCTGACCCAATATGACCCATATTCGAACTTGACCTAGATATAATTCAGAAAAACATTCTGACCAACTTTCAAGCTGCTGAAGCAAAAAATATGGCATCCGGTGTTAACAAGATTTTCCTTCAATTAGACCTAGTGACCTACTTTTTGACCCATCATAAACCATGTACGAACTTGACCTACATATCATTAAGAAAAACATTCTGACAAAATTTCAAACTGCTGAAGCAAAAATTGCGGCCTCTAGGGTGTTAACAAGATTTTCCTTCAATTTGACCTAGACAGTAAGTGACCTACTTTTTGACTCATCATAACCCATGTTCGAACTTGACCTACATATCATTAAGACAAACATTCTGATAAAGTTTCAACATGCTCAAGTTGAAAATGTGGCCTTCAGTGTTAACAAGATTTCCCTTCAATTTGACCTAGTGACCTAGTTTTTGACCTCATATGGCCCAGTTTCTAACTTGTCCAAGATTTGATGGAGATGAATGTTCTGATAAACTTTCATGAAGATTGGATGCAAAATGTAGCCTGTAGAGCGTTTACAAGCTCAAATGTTGATGACGCACGACGCACGACGGACGGACACCAGACAAAATGTGATCACTATAGCTCACCTTGCACTTTGTGCATAGGTGAGCTAAAAAGTCTTCTTCTGCAGAGGCATCAGAAGGTGTCTGCTTTTAAAATGATACAGTGATGTTTATAGTTTAAATTCTTACCAACAAACACAACAAACAAATGCCACTTTACTCATCATTTAATGTAAAAGATGACAATAATACAAAACAATTAAATGAGTGGTTCTAATGACCCATTCACTAGCAGTAAACTCATCTGAGGAAAAAGAGGAGGGTTTATTACCAACTGAAAGTTTCAATTTCAAGTACTGGTTAAGTCTCCAGGAAGCAGACATCGAGCATGATTAATATAAGCTGAAAACTAGTTTTACAATCAATGTAAAATAAATAAGTTTAAACTTAACCATGGTTAAACAGGACTCTTTTATTCAAATCCTTTAAGCGGAATATATACTACGCTTCCCAAAGAATGACATTCTATATATTTGTTTATTTATTTCAAATAAAATCATGAGAGTCTGAGTAACATATATATGAGGTTGCATCTGGCATGATGCATCTTGAAACAGGACACAACTTTACTTTTTCCAGCAATGTCTTAAAGGTCAAATTACGCCAAATACATTCGCTGACTTGCTGATCTACAACCAGAAATGAGTGTATACCATCACAAAAATGCATAGAATATATGACATTGAGTTTAAAATCATTGTAAATGTTTATAAGATGCACTGGAAATGATTGATTTCGTTGCTTTTAGTATTTTGGCCTTGTTTGAAAGTGAAAGAAGAGAATGCTAAACACCGGTTTTGTCCAGGCCCGATTTTGTTCAAAATGACGGTAACCATTTTCATCTGGTAAATTCTTTCTTGCATAATGCAGGACCTCCCCATTTTATTTGGATTGTTTTAATAAATTCACAGAAAATCAATATTCGCTTGCTTCCGGGATTTGTCATTTCCCTTTTTAGTACTGTTGTTGTTGTTTTAATTCTCATTTCCCGGTCATGTACAAAGTGACCTTTATTCGATTTATAATGATTATGCAGAATGAAAGAGGAGCATAGCTGTATATCTTTAAATACCAACTCAGGGGAAAATGTCTACTAATCGTGTTGGTAAATGATTTACAAATACAACAATTTGAAATTCATCACATGCATTCCAATTATTTGTATTATCTAAACAAATACATTATATAATTAATAAGTCATTATCATATAATTTCTGCCTTATATAAGACATCAACGTTCTTTTTAAAGAAACAAACGCCTTTAATTAATCGATAGGTCAGCCACTATTATTTAAATAGGGCCCGGACAAAACAGGTATTTCACATTTTCTACTTTCACTTTTACAATGAAGTTAAACTTAATGTCATATATTCAATGCATTTCGATAATGGTATACACTCATTTCTATTCAAACAAAGTTTTTAAGGGACTATTTGGATATAGATCAGAATGCGTAATTTATCCACCAATGATTCAAGTGAAGTTTGGGTGAAATTGGTCAAGTGGTTTAGGAGATGTTGTTTAAAGCTAAAAGTTAAAGATGACGGCCAGAGAGGGATCAGAATAGATAAACTTCGACTCAGGTGATCTAAAAAGAACATCAGATTATTCTGATCAATGCAACTTAAGCCTTTTCCATTTAAAGTGAACCTGCCAATATTATAAGTGCAACTGTAATATTGTAGAGACACCTTAGGAACATTTCTGTCAAAGCATTTTTTGTCATTTAACTCCCTTTTATTATTTTTCTTAAAAATCAAAATGGATTAAACAATTTTGTACATTTCTGACAAATTATCTAAAAGTCAAACAAGCAGTTTTAAGATGAGAAAAAATAAAAAAACTTTGTCATTTTATCCCTTTTCTGATGCATGTCAATTCAGGAACAATTCTGCGAAATCATCTTGAAATAAGACTAGCAGTATAAGAGGTTTTGAATTTCCTCCTCTTTTTCATGCTGTAGCATCAGAAAGTTCTGAGTAGAAATAATTTGTTGACAAATTTTTAAAGAGAACCATCAAAGGAACATTCCTGTGAAGTTTAGTTGAAATGGGTTTAGCAGTTTGAAAGATGATGTTAACCCTTTCCCTCATACGACAATTCTGCAGCAGACGACTTTGAACGTATTTTGTCAAAACATAGAAAATCTCCATAATTGAATGGATAACCTATGACAAAAAGTGGAAAACATTGTGGCAAAAGGAGAAATTGCACGTTTTGTGCAATTTCTTCTTTTGTCACTATGTTTTCAAAAAGCCGTCTGCTGCAGAGGTGTCAGAAAGCGTCTATATGAGGGAAAGGGTTAAAAGAAACAGATGCTGATGACGGCAAACACAAGTTGATTACAATAGTTCATTTTTTAGCATTTTCTCCTCAGGAGAACTTAAAATAAATTCTATAAGGAAAATGGTTAAATGCTTAGCATTTGACAACCTATAACCTATAATACTATCAATAACTTAGCTAAGACAACAAATCAAAATATACAAAACAAAACTTTACAGATAAAAAGCATTCACATAAAAAGCGTAATATATCACTCTTTCCTATATACAGAATGATGACTTTTGATACCTCTTTATCAGACCTAACCCTGACCCAGACAACTAACAGGAAATATAAATCCCCTTTTCCCGAGGTTTTCTAACAAATTTCAAGACTTTTTTCTCCCCTCAATAGTCCAGACGATTCAATTTATTCCCTTGTATATTTTAAAGGCCGACAACTTAAATTTAAGGGATTTTGACATTTTCTTTGCCATTAGACACCAAGTCTTATGATATATTACATACTGGTAGCCCTTTTCAACATTTGAAAACATTATGGAAAAAATGAAATTTTATTTTCAATTATCGAGATTTTCCAAATATTTGTTTGGATGTTTTCAGTGGTCTCCTGAAGATTTGTTGTATGTGAGAAAGAGTTATTAACAATTAAGCTCCTTTTAGATCATTTATAATGACAACATTTTTTATATATTAGTGCACACACAGTCACACTCACAAATAGTCAAGCTTTAATAAAAAAAATCTATCAAACTATAATATAGTGAAATGATACGCTAAAATATTAAATGGTTGGGGGGTGGGGGAAGGAAGAAAAGAAAACCCCAGGTTTAAACTAGACAAAATCTTATACATGTATACAATATTAAAAACACAAATAAAACTATTCAGCAATGTCAAAAGAATTCAACAGAAGAGCCAACATTAATGATTACTGAAAATTTGTCCCCAACAACGAAAGAATTAACAACGTTGACCGATAAAACAGTCATCTGATTAAAAATAGAGATAAACAATAAATCTTGTTTGCCACTTTGGATTTTAAAAGATTTTCCGTAGTTTTGCCAAGATGATTTCAAAGACGCCTGCAGTGTGCATAACCATCATGGAGGAGTCGTCACAGGCAAACAAACTCACTCACAGGTCATGTATTCAGTATAAAAAATACAGGCCAATAGATTCCAAGATCTATAAGTAACCAACAGTCCCTGAGAGGTTACAGGAGCAGTATTACTATTCTTTTCCCACATAGAGATGCATCTGAAGCCAATGACTTTTGAAAACATTGTGGCAAAAGAAGAAATTGGTCATAATGAGCAATACTTTGGAAGACAGTGGTGCAGAGGTAGAGCATCTGCCTCTCGTATGAAAGGTCCCTGGGTTTGAGTCCTGTGATGAGCCGGTCCTGATTTTGGGATTTTTCCACACAAAAGGCACAAGTACTGGTTCTCCAGGAAGCAGATTTTGAGCGTGATTAATATAAGCTGAAAGCTTGCTTCGCAATCGATGTAAAATAAATAATGTTTAAATAAATAATATTTTCGTTTTGCCACGTTTTCAACTCTACTTAATAATTATATTAATATTTATAGCGATTTTTCCTTTTTTCCTAGATGATTTCAAAGTTTTCCGCTGCAGATTTGTTGTACGTGGGTATGTGCTGGAGGCCCTGCTGAAGGGATTATCTG
The DNA here is from genome assembly GCA_031761405.1 of Serripes groenlandicus. NCBI lineage: Eukaryota > Metazoa > Mollusca > Bivalvia > Cardiida > Cardiidae > Serripes > Serripes groenlandicus. Next base: position 110,343,131 of record JASEVX010000004.1, on the reverse strand, counting down.
TATATTCTTTTTTATTGTAATATTGATATTAACCATTTTCCTCATATAGACGCTTTTTGAAAACAAAGTGACAAAAGAAGAACTAGCAATTTCTCCTTTTGCCACAATGTTTTCTACTTTTAGTCATAGGTTATCCATTCAATTAAAGAGATTTTTAATGTTTTGACAAAATATGTTCAAAGTCGTCTGCTGCAGAATTGTCATATGAGGGAAAGGGTTAACCATTTCCCACACATGACAAATCTGCAGCAGACAACTTTGTATAAATGAAGACAAATTATTGAAAGGAGTTGAAAACATAGTGACAAAAGGAGAAATTTCTAATTATCCTTTGTCACACTGTTTTCCAAAGTTGTCTACTGCAGAGGCATCAGAAAGTGTCTGTATGTTGCAGACATTGAAAACATCCAGACAAAAATGTGGAAATCTCTAGAAGCTGGAGTCCAGTCCAGACAATATAGACTAAATAAAATAGTTATTACACATTTTAAAATATTTTCTGAATAATGAACAATGTTCATTCATCAGTCGTATGATTGACACTGAGATATAACATACCAGTATAGCCTGATAATAAAGTCTACCATGTACAAACAACAAATCTGCAGCAGAACAATGCCTTTGAAAATATTTACCCAGATGCAAAAATAGAGGATATGTCTATAACCCTTTCCCTCATATATACGCTTTCTGACGCCTCAACAGCAGACGGCTTTTTGAAAACATAGTGACAAAAGAAGAAATTGCACAAAACGTGCAATTTTTCCTTTTGCCACAATGTTTTCCACTTTTTGTCCAAAAGGAGAAATTGCCCATAATTGTTTCAAAATGTTTTTCAAAAGTTGTCGACTGCAGTCCTGTCAAAATGATTCTTCATGTTGGTATAAAGGGTTAAACAAACATCTACAGCAGATGACTTGGGAAGACAGTTGAAAACATTTTGGACAAAAGAGAAATTGCTCATTAGGAGCAATTTCTTCTTTTGCCACATTGTTTTCAAATGTCGTCTACTACAGAGGTGTCATTTTATTTCATTCATATCTAACAGTTTTCAATCTTCTTTCAACACTTACAATAAGAATGTCCTATAAAAAACACCAACATAAAACATTGATATATTTATTATTTATGCAGGGAAATTTCTTATCACTAATAAATTACTAAAGTTAAAATTGTATATTTACAAATTTCATTTGTACAAATCTGTAAGATTTATCACTAATCTAATCATCATTAATCACAACAATGTATTAAGGTAAATCTTACAGTCCAATTCTATTTGAATGCAAGTTGGAGATGTGCACTTTCAGTCATTAGATGTAAAACATCTTCTCCAGGTATATGTACAAATCTATGAAATTTATCACTAATCACAACAATCTAAAACAAAGCTTACAGTCCAATTCTATTTAAATGCAAGTTTGAGATGTGCAATTTAGTCAATAGATGTAATACATACTCTACAAGTACATGTATATATGAGCCTTGCCATGGGAAAAGGTACTAGTTGACATGAACAGTGTAGATCCAGATCATCTGGTGCATACCAACAGTCTGATCAAGATCTACTCAGTTTTCATATTACTTACATAAACTTGCTAGAAGCAGGAAGCTTTTGTTTATTTGTGTTGACAATAATCATAAATGCCAACCTGTACCTTTTCCCACGATGACACACATGCTCATTTGATCCTTGCTAAGGGAAAACCAACCCCAGCATACTTAAACAAGCTATCAAAAAGATCAAGTTGTACATCAGTGTCATCAGATCTTCCAATTCCCTAGCTGCCACGTTTTTTTAAATGTTTCTCTGACTAATAAGTAACCATTGCAGATCCTGATCAGTCTTTGACAGAAATACAGGATGATCTAAATTTACACTCGCTATAAATGCCATGAGGGTGATTTGTCAGAAATGCTGCTCATATATTCCTTTGCCTGACATACCACAGTTGTTTTTCAAAACACATATATGGAGTGTTTAGAAAAGTTGTGTGCTGCAGAATTAACACAAAACTGTTCTAACTGAAATAATCGATATTGTAATATGAACGAATATGTATAAAAATCAGTCTTAAATAACTTTATTTCATTATATTAAAAGTTAGTATTGTTCCTACTTGAAAACTACATGTACTAAGAAAAATATTAGTAACATCATTAACCCTTTCCCACATACAACGAATCTGCAGCAGACAGCTTTGAAAATATATGTTAAAAAATATGGATACTAAAATAAACTAGAAATATCACTGAAGATGATAAATACCCCCAAAACAGCACCTTGACTCAAAATATGGTTTACGACCGACCAACAAAAGGGCCATAACTCTGTAAACAAGAAAAAGTAACAAAGGGCAATAACTCTGTATTTAGATTAAATAGAGTTATGGTTTCTGTACACTGCACTTTCTCTCAATGTGTTGTATCATCCTATGAAGTTTTATTAAATTCCAACAATTAGTTTTAAAGTTATGCTCCGGACAAGACTCTACGAATATGAAAAAGTAACAAACGGCAATAACTCTGTCATTATGTAAAGTAGAGTTATGTTTCTTGTACACTGCACTTCCTCTGATTATGCTCTACCATTATAATTATGTAGTTTTATTAGATTCCATCTATTAGTTATTAAGTAATTCTACGGACAAGAAAAAGTAACAAAGGGCAATAACTCTGTATTTAGATAAAATAGAGTTATGGTTCCTGTACACTGCACTTCCTCTCAATGTGTGGTATCATCCTATGAATTTTTAATAAATTCCAAGAATCAGTTTTAAAGTTATGCTCTGGACAAGACTCTACGAATAAGAAAAAGTAACAAAGGGCAATAACTCTGTAATTATGTAAATTAGAGTTATGGTTCTTGTACACTGCACTTCCTCTGATTATGCTCTACCATTGTATGCAGTTTTATTAGATTCCATCTGTTAGTTATTAAGTAATTCTCCGGACAAGAAAAAGTAACAAAGGGCAATAACTCTTTATTTAGATTAAATAGAGTTATGGTTCCTATACACTGCACTTCCTCTCAATGTGTTGTATCATCCTATGAAGTTTTATTAAATTCCAACAATTAGTTTTAAAGTTATGCTCCGGACAAGACTCTACGAATAAGAAAAAGTAACAAAGGGCAATAACTTTGTATTTAGATAAAATAGAGTTATGGTTCCTGTACACCGCACTTCCTCTCAATGTGTTGTATCATCCTATGAAGTTTCGTTCAAATCCTATGTTGCATTGTTAAGATATGGTCCGGACAAAATATGGCTTCCGACCGACCGACCGACCGACCGACCGACCGACCGACCGACCGACCGACACAGTGACTCCTATATACCCCCCCAAAACTTTGTTTTTTGGGGGTATAATGAACAGTTATAGAATAATGTTGAAAACACTTCTGCTGCGTGTAGGACAGGGTTATAATTCCAGAAGCTTACGTTAACAAATTTGTAAATGAGTTGACATAGGTAAGATCTGATCATAAATGAGGTTACATAGGTAAGATCTGATCATAGATGAGCCGACATAGGTAAGATCTGATCATAAATGAGGTTACATAGCTAAGATCTGATCAAAGATGAGCTGACATAGTTAAGATCTGATCATAAGTGAGCCGACATAGGTTAGGTCTGATCATAGATGAGCTGACACTGGTATGATCTGATCATAAATGAGACTGACCTTTGTTAAAGGTATATGTTAGTATTTCTGAATTATGTAGGTTCAGATCATCATGTATTTCTACTCATTTATATTATAATCTACACAAGTTGACAAAAGCTTCATACAACCTTATGTTAGTAACATTTTACAGTGCAGATTTAAATCAGGCTGTGCAGATGCACAGGCTGTTCTGGTTCTACACTGTTCTTATAAGCAAAATTGTACCTTATAGCACAGACAGGACAAAGGATAAACACTTATTGTGTTGTGACAAAAAGTTTCTATTAATAGGTTTTTACAAAACCCATAATTCAATGTCTCATATGATGATTTATCATTAAAACAGACAGTCTTTCTTTAAACAGAAATACAGAGGGAATACACATTTCATGTGTAATCCCATTTTGTTTGACAGCATGAAATCAAATCATTTTATCCAGGTTGAATTATAGGTTTACATTACATTATAAAACACTAAATAGGTCTTCTTCTTTTTCTCAAACTGAATACTTTGGCATTGTAGTCTTTACACAATTCTTAATTTAACAATTTTAAATGTTTTAATTAGCATTGTATGATGAGGTTAACACATTGTGGGTTTGATGCAGAAGGTTCGTAACCACACCTTGTTACAACCATTTTAAGTGAAGCTGCCAAAATCTAAGAGATATGATCAACTTTTGTTTGGTATCTGGTGACATGTATGATATAATTTTAATGCATGAAAGTCACACTGTCATGAAGAAGGGGAAAATACATATTTAATGATGTTGCGAATACTAAAGGTATAAAACTTTTTTGAAGGCAGAATACATGTATAATTGTACATCCTTTTTCTGGCCTTCAGGACTGGAGGTAAATGAGAGGACGTGTTGACAATTAATTCTAATATAAATTAAGCCATCTTGATAACATCAACTTTTGCTTGGACTCGGTTTTGTTCTTTTACTAATTTCCTCCTCTAATCTTTGTTCGAGAGCTTTCGTCATGGCAGGTGTCAATTTTCTATCATAACCCATCCTCTGTGCAAGAAGACTGGCTGTAAATCCCTGTGAAATCAATTTATAGTGAATTTTATACAATATTATGTATTTAGAATTTAACCCTTTCCCTCATACGACAATTATGCAGCAGACGACTTTGAACGTATTTTGTCAAAACATAGAAAATCTCCATAATTCAATGGATAACCTATGACGAAAAGTGGAAAACATTGTGGCAAAAGGAGAAATTGCACGTTTTGTGCAATTTCTTCTTTTGTCACTATGTTTTCAAAAAGCTGTGAGCAGCAGAGGCGTCAGAAAGTGTCTATATGAGGGAAAGGGTTAACCCTTTTACATTCAATATATCTGCAGATGATTTTCCAGATATATAGATCATCTTTATAAATGAAAATATACCAGTAATTATTTTACATATTTTATACGCTGAAACAGTGTGGCAAAAAAAGAAATTGTTAATTTTGAGTGATTTCTCCTTTTGTCCTTTTTTTCAAAAACCATCTGCATGACTTACAGAGACTTATCTCTGTATTTCAGTCTCTCCATATGTTGACAAATATGTATATATGTATGATATTAAGTTTCAACGTCACCTTTTCTCCGTCTACGACGGGACATTTTACCTATTTCGAATGTATGTACCGGTACATGTACTTGTAAATTGGTAGATGGGCTCCACTTGCTATGTCATTTGTAATGTTTATTTGTGTATTTTGTTTTTCTCACAGGTCATATGGCCTATTGAATTTATATTTAAAATAAACTTCTTCTTCATATATATATATACATGTATATTTAACCCTTTCACATAATTATATACAGACTTGTTTACAACTTTTGACTAGCAGTCACAGACACTCTGTGTTTCAGCGTAACATGAATGCATCCCCGATACTTATAATACTTTTAACCCTTTCCCACATACATATTGCTAAAGAAGTGGAAAATCTTCATGAATAAAGGTTTATTTATTATGTAGAATTTAAAACATTGTCGCAGAAAGAGACATTGCTCATCATGAGCAATTTTACCTTTTGCCAGAAGGTTTTCAAAAGTCGTATGCTGCAGATTTACATCTGTGATCAATGGTGTTTCAAAACAATACATCATTATACTGTCATCATATAGACGCCTTCTGACGCCTCTGCAGCAGACAGCTTTTTGAAAACATAGTGACAAAAGGAGAAATTACTCAAAACGAGCATTTTCTCCTTTTGCCACAATGTTTTCCACTTTTAGTCATAGGTTATCCATTCAATTATAGAGATTTTCTATATTTCAACAAAATATGTCCAAAGTCGTATGCTGCAAAATTGTTGTATGAGGTAAAGGGTTAACTCTTTTCCACATGTAGACACATTTTTACATGCTGAAAACATAATGAATAATTTCTCCGTTTGTCACAATGTTTACAACAATTTTCAATAATTTTACTTTTAATTTTCAGAATGTTTCAATATTTTTGTCCAGATTTTTCGCATGTGGGAAAGAGCTGATCATGTTATTTATGGTAGTATATAACCGGGTCATATTTAGTATATTCAAATTGTTATAGATTTTATACGAAAGTTATACAAATGTAATTAGAATAGTTTTATTAATTTGAGAAAAAAGTGACCCAATAGCTTGTCAGACAGACCAATCAAAATCACTTACCTCTTTTACATACTGCTTATATACTTTTCCATCCTTATCTTCAAATTCAAATGTAAATAAAGTCTTTGGCAAACCATCATCTGGGGAAATAAATCATTTCATGTAATTTACAAGACCAGTCTATAAACCATCATATGAAGAAGTAAGCAAGTTCAACTGGCATCTGATGAATACATAACAAGTTCAGTTTACTACATAGTAAAACTTGTCTTAAGCAGCCACCATGGGTAGAGTCAAAATTGGCTGCTGAATATAGGCTGCTGCTTTATACATGTTAAATGACAAAGAAATTGTTTGGCTTAATTTACAAGTGGCTGCTCAACAGAGGTGACCGCTAACATAAATGTGACTGTATGTTCCCATGTATACTGAGCATTTAATGTATTTATCATTCACCCATTTAATTAACACTGGAAAATATTCAACCAATACATGTCCAATCTGTTCCACTTTCTCACTCTTCTTTCATCTCACTTCACCCACCAGTACATGTACAATCTTTCCCACTCTCTCTTCTTTCATCTTACTTCACCCACCAGTACATGTCAAATCTTTCCGACTCTCTCACTCTTCTTTCATATCACTTCACCCACCAGTAAATGTCCAATCTTTCCCACTCTCTCACTTTTCTTTCATCTCACTTCACCCACCAGTACATGTCCAATCTTTCCCACACTCTCACTTTTCGTTCCTTTCACTTCACCGCCCAGTACATGTCCAATCTTTCCCACACTCTCACTCTCTTTCATCTCACTTCACCCACCAGTACATGTCCAATCGTGCCTACTTTCTCACTCTTCTTTCATCTTACTTCACCCACCAGTACATGTCCAATCTTTCCCACTCTCTCTCACTCTTCTTCATTTCACTTCACCCACCAGTACATGTCCGATCTTTCCCACTCTCTCTCACTCTTCTTTCATTTCACTTCACCTACCAGTACATGTCCAATCTTTCCCACACTCACTTCACTCACCAGTTTATAATTAGTATCCCCTGTCAATGTTCGACCAGATTTTAAGAAAATATGTTTTTTTTATAACATCATATCTCAAAAATTGGTTTCTGGATAATGTAATATAAAGCTGTGTTCTGTCTTTGTGAAATTAAGATATATATAACAAGAGGATCACAAAGCCCTGGATTGCTCACCTGAGAATTTGCCTGTCAAGACAAAATCAGTATTTACGGGAAATTAAATTTATCTTGTCAACTCATCTGAAAGCTTTCCCACTTAAAGCTTGCTAAGTTTTACCCCTCAAAATGCTCCTTTTTCTGAAAGTTGTCTGGCAACTTTGTTTTTATCTCAGCAAATATTTTTGAGCAATTTCTCCTTTTGCCACAATGTTTCCAACTTTATTAAATAATTTCACTTTCATTCTAGAGATTATCAATATTTTGCACAGATATTTTTTAAGTTGTCTGCTGCAGACTTGTTGTACATGGGAAAGAGTTTAACCCTTTCCCACCTGCAGACGACTTTTGAAAACATTGTGGCCAAAGGTGAAATTGATCATGATGAGCAATTTTACATTTGGCCACAATGTTTTCAACTTTATTAGCAATAAAGCTTTTATGCAGATTTTTCAGGTTTTTGCCACTATGTTTTCAAAGATGTCTGCTGCAGATTTGTTGTATGTGGGAAAGACGTAATATTTCATTACCTTCGTCTTCGGATTCTTCATCATCATCATCATCATCAAACTGTTCATTATTAACTGGTGGAGTGTAGATAGCTGCATCCGGTTTCTTGGATCTATTAATCTTTTGAGGAAATCCACGTCGCTTTTCTGGTTCACCTTTTAATCTCACTTCTTTCTCATATTTGTCTCTACAAAATCAACAGTAATGAATTTCTATGTTACTTTTACCCTCCCAAATGCAGACGCATTTTGAAGCATTTATAGCAGACGACTTTTGAAACATTGTGACAAAAGAAGAAATTGGTCCAATGAGCAATTTCTCCTTTTGTCACAATGCTTTCAACTCTATTCAATTATTTAATTACATTTACATAGATTTTACTTCATGTTTTCAAAATCGTTTTCTGCAGATTTGTTGTACATGGGAAAGGGTTTAAATCAATACTAGCAGATTTTGATGTTACCTTAAACTTAACCCTTTCCCTCATATAGACGCTTTCTGACGCCTCTGCAGCAGACGGCTTTTTGAAAACATAGTGACAAAAGAAGAAATTGCACAAAACATGCAATTTCTCCTTTTGCCACAATGTTTTCCACTTTTTGTCATAGGTTATCCGTTCAATTATGGAGATTTTCTATTTTTTGACAAAATACATTCAAAGTCGTCTACTGCAGAATTGCCGTATGAGGGAAAGGGTTAATTAATGCAGTTTCATTTATGTAGCCCATAACAATATTTACCTGTTCAAATATCTACTTCCTCTGCCTCTTCCTATTGTGCATGCCATTTTAACTTGAAACTTGACAAAATCTTTGAATTTGAATTCATAATGTCATTATCTTGTGATTGTCCTTTATATATACATGTTATGATTAACTCTTAACCTGATGATGGCACTTGCTCAATTACTCAGAGCTATCTCAAGAGAACCAGTCATGCCAATAATCTCTTACTTTGCATTGGCACATGTAAAACTGTGAAAAATATCAACACAATAAATTTAATTACAAACAAGTACTACACAATAGGTACTAATCTATGTTGCATTTCCTCAAAAGTTTGATTTGAGAATTATATGTAAGGAAAATGATATTGCTTTTGTTGACAAATTATTAATAGTAGGTAAATACATATGAATATGAAGAATATGCTCTGAATGTCAAATTAAGTAGATTTAATTATTGGTTATATTCAAAATGTAAAAGAAATATTGCAGTTAAGAATTTAAATTTTAATTAAAAAAGTATGTTTATGAGCACTTATGGACTCTGTAATTGTGCATCCTTGTACACTCTTTATATTTTACTTAACCTTTCCCCACATAAATGTGTTTGCAGCAGATTACTTTTGAAAACATTGTAGGAAAAAGAGAAATTGCTAGTTATGAGCATTTGCCCTACCCCTCATGTTTTCTATTGTTATATTAAAGTGTATATTCATGAATACATGTATAAAAGAGATTGTCCATTTACATGTCTAGATATTTTCAATGTCGAAAGGGTTTACCTGTAAAATTCATTTAGATCTTGACTGTCAATCTAGATATGTGGTAAGTTAACACATTTTTATTTCTATGAATGATGTTAAAAAAACAAAAACAAGAGGACCAAATAGTCCTGTCCTGTTTTGTTCACCAGAAATTTATTGTTGTATTTTCAAGGGTAAATATAAAAAATATTTCTCCATATGGAAATGAAAAAGAGCCAAAATAAAAAAAGTTGGGATCTAACTTTGAAGCCAACTTTGAAGCCAATTGTTTTATGCATGGAAACAATTCAATGAACAATTTGGTTTAAAAAAACACACAGTAAAATCAAATACATTGTTTCTTCTTTTATTTCATTTCCCAAAGTAACTATCATAACAAGTTTTGCTTTGCAGCAAAGTAAACAGTTGTCATTTTCTTTCGTTAACCTTTCCCTCATATAGACGCCTTTGCAGCAGACGGCTTTTTGAAAACATAGTAACAAAAGAAGAAATTGCTCAGAACGAGCAATTTCTCCTTTTGCCGCAATGTTTTCCACTTTTAGTCATTCATGGTTATCCATTCAATTATAGATATTTTCTATATTTTAACAAAATCTGTGCTGCAGAATTGTCATATGAGGGAAAGGGTTAAGGCTGTATATCCAGAGGGGAAAATGTTTGTATGTTGTGTTTTGATACAAATTTTACATTGCATACTAGACTTTGATACAGGATCATAATATATAGTAAAATCTGATGTATCAAGAGTTTTCTATCTTAAATTCTTGCAGCCTTCTTATAAGCAGTGGAATGGAAAACTTGAACAATTTTGTAAGATGGCCACTTAAGGAACATGAGATATCATTTAAAGATTTTCAATTTTGGCTCTGGTGGCAAATTTATGCAGCTGAAGATAGCGGTTTTAACAATTTTGGAAGAGGGCCACTAATATTGACTTAAGGAAGAGTAGTTTAAATCATTTGTCATCTGGCCATTGGTTTAGGAGAAGATGTCATTTACAGATTTTTAGCTCTGGCAAACATCTTGTGCAGCAGAGCAGAGCAGTTTGAATATATTTGGTAAAGGACAAAGTGAATTATCTTTGAACATTGGTAAGTGGTTTATAAATAGACTAAATTCTAATTTTAGTTTGGGTTGTCATGTTGTGCAGTGGAGCAAAAGAATTTGAACATATTTGGTAGAGGACCACTAGACCTGTGCATGTATTCAGTTTTGAAGGTGAGCCAGTGGTTTAGGAGGCTATGTCATTAAAGGGTTTTTCCAATTTTAGCTCATTTAGCTAAATTCAGCAGTGGTGCAGAAAGTTTTTAATAATTTTGGTAGCCTTCCACTTAACCCTTCCCAACAAATTGATGCTTTTTGATGCCTCTGCAGAAGATGACCTTTGAAAACATTAGGGCAAAAGGAGAAATTGCTCATGAGCAATTTTTCTCCTTTTACCACAATGTTTTCAAATCTATTCAATAATTGTTCCTTCAATAATTCATTTATAGGTTACATAGTTTTGACAAAATGCTTTTAAGTTGTCTGCAGATTTATTGTATGTTGGAATTAATAAGGAACATTCCTGTGATATAATTTTTGAATAGGTTCATTGGCTAAGGAGAAGTTTGGCTGAACGCGTAACATTCATACTAGAAATAGAAATGACATCACTGCAATGTGTGAGAATTTTTACATTGTATTTGCTGAAAAAGGTTTGGTATTATTTATTCTAACACTATTGACAATTTCTCTTCTATACACAAAGAAGGATTTGAGCGTGATCTAAATGCAGTATATCACTCTAAATTTCCGGAACTATTTTTGGCTGTTGAAATTCCCTCCAGAGTATTTTTTATACAACGTTTCTCAGAGTGCATGCGTTACTACGTTGGGCTTGACATTATATGAATGAAGTCACGAGATTTTGTTGTAAATGCCGTTTGGAAATTTGAATTGTAACGGTGACGTCAATCACATGCTTTACCAACATTTTAGACGCGGTCGAAAACGTTGTGTTAGAATGAGACAATAACAAATTGCCCATGATGAGTTTAAGAACAATTGAAAAAGGTATAATAAAAATAAAATGTTCATAGACTGTTAATAAAACTGATTTCAAAATGTTTTGTTAGTTGAACAAATTGAATATTTCCAAAACAAATACAATGGGGAGTAAAGATAGAATAGCCTACATGTGATTTTATCAAGGAAAACAACGTCATGTCAAAACCTAGTTCCCCCTTAATTTGTATCCCTTTAAGTTATTAACAAGTGCTAGAATTGAAATAGATCTTATTTTGAGTGATATACCGGCTCTTATATCACGATGTGTCGTTCAGGTGTGTATAAATTAATCACTCAGGCCATTCGTCCTTCGTAATTAATTACTACACACCTGAACTCCCAATTGTGATATATGAGCCGGTATATCACTCAAAATGAGATCTATTTCCGAAATATTATATGTTTTTATAAATAGTCAAGCAGTGCCCAGTTGATGCATAAGCATTTCGCTTCAATTCAAACTAAATTTATTTACCTTCATGAGCAACTTTATATTGCAGTTTATAAGTAAACAATTAATATATTAATTATTTAATCCTTTCCCACATATTCACATTATTAGTACATCTGCAGAAGACGAATTTTAAAACATTGTGACAGAATGAGAATTTGCCAATTTTAGCTCATAATAAGCAATTTCTTCTTTTGGCACAATGTTTTTAACTCTGTTCAACTTCAATAGTTATAGTATAACAGTACTCAGACTCGTTAAAAATAATTAAATAAATTATCAGATCATTGGCAATGACCACACGGACACACATACCAATTAACGGATTTTGAGGAATTTTTATCAAAATTCTCGGAGTTTTGTATTTGTCGTTAACAGGAATGCTTATTTATTTATTTACTTTTATTGAATAAAATAAAAAATTTTTTATTAATTTAACACATTTTCATGGGCAAACTTGCAGTGCAACCATTGATTTAGGGAGAAGTGGGGGGACTTACAGGATAAATGATATTTCTTATGTCATTGATATGTGTGTCGTAACTGGGAAGTTTTGGATACACATCTATTTAAACAAAAATGAATGTTTATTTATTTGATTTTAATAACTATGACAAAGGAAAGGGTCGTTCGAGATATACATCTATTTAACCCTTGCCCTCATATAGACGCTTTTTGACGCCTCTGCAGCAGACAGCTTTTTGAAAACATAGTGACAAAAGAAGAAATTGCTCAAAACAAGCAATTTCTCCTTTTTGACACAATGTTTTCCACTTTTTGACATAGGTTATCCATTCAATTATAGAGATTTTCTATTTTTTGACAAAATATGTTCAAAGGCGTCTGCTGCAGATTTGTTGTATGAGGGAAAGGGTTAAACAAAATTTAGTGTTTATTTATTTGATTTTAATAATGATGACAACCGATAAAGCTTTGCTGTCAATGTCAACAAAAATTACAGACCGAATAGGGGGATGAGAGGTTCGCTAATTTCTCGCGAACAATTCAGCTGTTAATCGCGGGAAATGTCATTATCAAGATATGGCAGAGAAGCATTAAGATGCAGCATTTATTATTTCAATTCTGACCAATCAAATTCATTATTTAGGGAGGAATCCATTATGAATGAGGCTACAGAGGCTGCATATTTTCCAAGTAGTTATGCATACAGAAAAAAAAATAACTTCAATTTATAGTTTCCGAAGTGATAATCAGTATAAATCATCAACAAATATTTTTAATAGATAAAGAAAACGTCCAAATTTTATAGTTACTGAAGTGATAATCGGTATTTCTCGTCATCAAATATTTTTCAAAGATAAAGAAAACGTCTGATCTAATTAATTAATTAAGCCCGTCGTCGGATTAGGCAAACTTTTAATCCAATTATCGTAATCAAGTTAAACTACTTTTCTTTACATTCCCTACAAAGAAAGAGGTCGTCAAGGTGATGTCTGGTACATACTATAAGAACTCGGGTAAGCGTGACAATGATCAATTTTTTTACACGTTCACCTCTGCGCTTTCACCCTTTATACTTTATTTATTTAGGGTTTTTTTGAAAACGTCCATGTGTAAATTTACGGATGTTTTTGGGAATTTCTGGTAGTATTATAAACATCCAGTGCTCAATTTTCGGACGGTTTTTTGGACGTATATAACATCCACGTCCGCTTAATGAAAGCACTGCTGCAGGGAGCCTGTCAAGACCAGCCAAGAACCTACCTAACTGTTTGTAAGTTATGACTTTCCGGTATAAACGAGCACCCCTCCGTGACAGAGATATGATTTCCGGTATAATCAAGGACATCCAGGACGTTATCACATGTATGAAGTAAGGGTATACAGCTAACAAAGAAGAAGATTTGTCACTTTTGTGCCATCCTTTGCTCAGATGTTAGTACATTTTGTGTTTAGTGGACAAATACAACATTGAACGAATTAATGTTTTCAAATATTAAGATATAAGTTGATATCTGCTCGTGATGAGGCTTTGTTTTTTTCATATAATTTTGTTTAAAAATGGACTGTGGTAGTTGTAGTACTTTGATCCTGGTTCATACAGTTTTTGTACACGACAAATTGTACGTGAAAAAGTAGTATTTACCTGTCAACTTGATTTCTGATAATACTCTTCATAAAGCCATGCTTCATGTTAATCTTGGTAGACTTGTTTTCAGTATCCATTCCATTAAGAAAGTATATATGGATTGAGGTAATTGCTTTATTCTTCGAATGCAACACTTCCTGCGTAAAACGTCATCGAAACCGTTTTAGGCGTACTTGATTCACCTGAAAAATTATATCTGATATATATTATATATATATATATATATTCTATTTACTTTTATCAATCAATTAATCTATATTTTTTATTCATCCACTATATAGTGTTTGTTCTTTTCAAATTGAATGTTAAAAATATGTTTACTGTAAGAATAATAGATAAGAACAACTTTCCGAAATTCAAAAGTTGTTAACGAACACAAAGAATTAAAATCAATCAAATAGACTAGGCACATTTTCATGACGTTTTTCACAAACGCCGTGAAAGATGGCGGAGAATTCGACACGCTCACGTTTAGAAAACGTGATTGACAACTTTGACAGCGCTTTTAAACGCAAGCGAGATGAACAAAGAGGCGCAGAAAAGAAAAGTAAAAGGGATAATGACGATAGAGAGCGAAAGAAATCTCCATCGGAAAGAGAAAAGAAAAAGAAGTCAAAAAAGAGCAAAGAGGACAAAGATAGAAAGAAAATAAAACGAGAACAAAAAAAGGAAATCAAAGAGGAAGACTTCAAAGAAGTTGGTAAGCTTTCGTTAATTGTCTTAGCGATGTCACCTCTTTACTGTCTTGTATGTCCTATCGTGTGTATAGATATCATATGTACACACACATTTTCAGTTAAGCAGGGGTGTATGTCGCGGTCTGAACTTGTACACTGTTGGAGAGAAAAACATGCAGCCAGTCCGGGGCTCGAACCAGGGACCTCTCCCTGTCAGGGCAAGTACTCTACCGACTGAGCTAACCAGGCCGCTAATATGTAATCTGACCAACTATGTTCAAGTTCAGACCGCGAGATACACCCCTGCTTAACTTGAAATTTGTCCTTGAATTTCGGAATTCCATTGCCAATGATGTCATATATCACACTGCAGCGCTGTAAGACTGTCAAAGCAGTGCTGTCAAGGTCCCGTTTTGGGTGCCAATGTCACAAGAAGAGAAAAACTTGCATAACCGGGGGCCCTTACACATAATCACTCCAATTGTGTACATGGAGAGAAAAACATGCAGCCAGTCCGGGGAACTAACATGGACCTCTCGCTTTCAGGGCAAGTACTCTATAGACTGAGCTAACCGGGCTGCCAACATGTAATCTGTCCACTTGTGTACAAGTTCAGACTATGACAAACACCCCTGCTTAACTGGAAATTTGTCCTCGAATTTCGGAATTCCAGTGCCAAGAATGTCATAAATCACACTGCAAGCGCTGTAAGACTGACCAAGCAGTGCTGTTATGGTCCCTTATTGGGCTCCAATGTTACAAGGAGAGAAAAACATGCAGCCAGTCCGGGGCTCAAACCCGGGACCTCTTCCTTTCAGGGCAAGTACTCTACCTCATGAGCTAACTGGGCCACTTACATGTAATCACTCCAACTGTGTACACGTTCAGACAGGGACATACACCCCTGCTTAAATGGAAATTTGTCCTTGAATTTTGGAATTCCGGTGCCAAGGATGTCATAAATCACACTGCAAGAGCTGTTAGACTGACCAAGCAGTTTTGATGACACAGTCTCTTATTGGGCGCCAATGTCATAAGGAGAGAGAAACATGCAGCTATTCTTTGGCTGATCCCGGGATCTCTCGCTTTTAGGGAAAGTACTCTACTGTCAGAGCTAACCGAGCCGCTTACATGTTATCTCTCCAACTATGTACAAGTTCAGACCGTGACATATATATATAGTATATACGCTACAATTACATTGTATAAAATGCAGGTTCAACATTGTCCGTTTATGAAGCTAAGGGTTACAGTAAATCGAAAGTTAGATAGAGCAGTCTGTGGAAGCGGTTGGGTGTACACTGAAAATCATTGTTTCGGAAGTCCTTAGTTAGCACAGATGTTGTCACGCTGGATACAACGGTCCTGATTCTTAGCTCGTCTATTCAGAGAATGTGAGAGCTATTTTACTCACACCTTTATGTCACACCTTGGATAAGATTTTGCATGCAAGTACATATATTACACCATAGACCAGTTACTTTGAAATTTACTACATTGAAACCACAAACATCACAGCTATGTAATTAATCAAGTTAGGTAACTCTATCCTACATTGAATGTAAATTATGGCCCTTTTTTTACTAAGAAATTCTGGTTTAAGATTTGCGTAAAACTACATTAAGTGTCCATATCTCAGAAACTACTTGATGCATTGCATTTATACTTAATACAACTATTTCGAATCATCACACCTGTATTAATAATCAAGTTTGATAACTATTCCTAACCATCACACCTATATAAAGAATAAAAATATTTAATGCATATAATGGCCCTTATTAGAATTAGAAAACATTGTTTCAGCCACTGATTGTTTACATACATGTAGAGTTTAGCTCTAAAAATAAATAACTTCTTTTGGCAGAATGGGTAGGCCAGACTGCAGTGAGATATTATGCAGAAAAACAGCTACAAATTGTAACAAATTAAATATTTCCAACTTAAATAAACGTTTATCAGCAGTACATGAATTTTGAAAATATTGTTGAAAATGAAAAAATAGTTCATACTTTTGTCTACTTTGATAATTCATTGATAAGTTTAAGGTTGTACCCTTCAAAGAGCTCAATGTAGCAGACAACTTTTTAAAAACATTGTGGCAAATACAGGAGTTGCTCATAAAGATGAGCATATTTTCTTTTTACCAGAATGTTTTCAATTTATTCAAAAATGTCCATATTTATTTTACACCCTTTCAAAGTTGTCTGCTGTAGATGTTCAGTTTACTGTAAGAAAGCATTTATTTATTAAACAATATGGTTTTATGAAAATCAAAAGATCATGTAAAATATATTGAAATAACTTATGGGGTAATGAAAATTAATTTCATTAAAATACCCAATTGCTTTTGTCAAATACTCATTTACTTCGGATGCATGGGGTAATAATCAATTAACATGAAAAGCTTATCTGTAGCACTGATTATGAATTAAATCTCATAATCTGTATTTGTTTCTATTTACTTGTAGAACCAGTCAGTGATCCCCAAGTAGACAAGAGAAGAATTTGTCCGTATCTTATATATACTATTTACAGGATATTTAAATCTTTATTCATTAAATCTCAGAATCTGTATTTATTTCTATTTACTTGTAGAACCAGTCAGTAATCCCCAAGTGGACAAGAGTAGAATTTGTCTGTATCTTATATATACTATTTACAGGATATTTAAATCTTTATTCATTAAATCTCAGAATCTGTATTATTTCTATTTACTTGTAGAAGCAGTCAGTGATCCCCAAGTAGACAAGAGTAGAATTTGTCCGTATCTTATATATACTATTTACAGGATATTTAAATCTTTATTCATTAAATCTCAGAATCTGTATTTATTTCTATTTACTTGTAGTACCAGTCAGTGATCCCCAAGTGGACAAGAGTAGAATTTGTCCGTATCTTGACACCATTAACAGGTTCGTTTATCCTTCTGTATACATACTGTTCCACAAATAACCTTTTCCCACTTACAACAAATCTGCAATAGACAACATTGAAAACTTCAAGGCATTACTATGTCAAATTTCCTAAAAATGATTTTTGAACTGAGTTTAAAATAATATAGTGAAAGTAAAAATTTCTCTTGATAAGCAATTGCTCTTTTGACCAAATTGATTTAACCCTTTCCCTCATATAGATGCTTTCTGACGCCTCTCAGTCTGCAGCAGACAGCCTTTTGAAAACATAGTGACAAAAGAAGAAAATGCTCAAAACAAGCAATTTCTCCTTTTGCCACAATGTTTTTCACTTTATGTCATAGGTTATCAATTCAATTACAGAGATTTTCTATTTGTTGACAAAATATGTTCAAAGTCGTCTGCTGCAGATTTGTTGAATGAGGGAAAGGGTTAAAAAGTTGTCTGCTGCTGATGCATTTGTATGTGGGACAAGGTTATTCTAGGTTTTAAAAGCTGTTTTGACTCTTTCTTATCGTCTCAAAGGAACTTAAAAAGGCATATAGAAATTGAATTGATTGAACTGTCTTACTGTTTTTCCATCTCTCTGGACCATCAATATAGTGGTTTAAATAAAAGAAAACACTTCTAAATTATTCTCATCTTTATTTCCATGTCTGATTTCTAGAAATGGTAGAAATGTGATCTAAAAAATGTATTCCTGTCATATAAATTGGTTGTAAAACTTGGCAATGAGGCAGAATTAAAAAAGGGTTAAATGGCAAACTTTAAACATTCTTCAAGTCATATGGATTCGTTGAAAGAACTGGCTGCCAGGTTAAATAATAAACTTTTAAAAAATTCTCATGAATTGTCTGATTTCAATATGTCTGGGTCAAGTCTTCCCCAACTACATGTATAGCAGTTACTAATTTGCTACTATAAATAATGTGTGAGAAATCTAGTGTTTTCTGATTTCCAAGGTCATACAATCTCTAGTACATGACTGTAGTGAAAGTATTTTGTAAAGATAATAGCACAATTAACAGTTTAAAAATCTTAACTAGAACCATAAGTATTATTATCATGTTCTTTAGGGAATTAAACATTGGAATTAATTTTACTGTACTTATATTTACAGATCTCTTCTAGATTTTGACTTCGAGAAGTTGTGTTCTGTGTCATTGTCTCACATCAACGTGTATGCTTGCCTTGTATGTGGAAAATATTTTCAAGGTAACTTTCAAATATATTGGTTCTTTTTAAAAAATATGATTGATTCATTTGGGTTTAACACCGTTTCAAGATTTGATCAGTCTTATCAAGATGGCCAGTTCACCTACCATTGTGTTTCTTGAATTGTTTACACCTGAACTCAACACAAATCTTTCCAAGGAACTGGCTTCTTTTCAATGTGGACTGTTTGTGGAAGATGACTATGGCTTGTCAATTTGACTTTTGTCAAACATTGGAAAGAGATTTGGTTGGGTTCTAACTCACAACCCCCGGATTGACAGACTGAGTTACTATCTGACCTCCTGGGGACTGTCCTAAAGTTATCAGCTAAAGTATATACTTTCCATAATTCACCACTTGTGAAAAAGTACAAGTTGACATTTCTTATAAATGTGGGTTTATATCAGCCCTAGCTTTTCTTATGGACTGCTCATATTATAGTTAATGATAGGCAATGTGTAAATGTTACAGTGTATTTGAACTTGTTTATGTGTAGTTGAGTCGCGGCACGATGGTTATGGTGGATTGCTCTTGGGCAAGGCACATTTTCTAGCCTAGTACTGGTTTGTTTACCCAGGGATCGTGAATAAGTGAACTGTCGCCGTGATATAACTGAAATAATGTTGAAAGCGGCGTAAAACCTTAATAAAAACAAATATGTGTAGTTGACATAATGATCGGAAATGTGTAAATATTCCAGTGTATTTTAACTTGTATATGTGTAGTTGACATAACTATTTTATGTTTCTAGGACGAGGTAACAAGTCCCATGCATACACCCACAGTGTATTAGAGAGTCACCATGTGTATCTGAATCTCCACACTCACAAGTTTTACTGTCTGCCCGACAACTATGAGATCATAGACTCTTCTCTGGAAGACATCATTGTAAGGACAAGTGTGAATTATCCATCATAGGAAATATATCTACTCTTTTATATTAACTGATACAGTTGACTTTTGTTGCTTCTACAACAGACAGTTTTGCTTTTTAACCCTTTCCCTCATATAGACGCTCTCTGACGCCTCTGCAGCAGACAGCCTTTTGAAAACAAAGTGACAAAAGAAGAAATTGCACAAAACGTGCAATTTCTCCTTTTGCCATAATGTTTTCAACTTTTTAGCTCGCCTATTCGAAGAAATAGGAGAGCTTATGTAATCACCCCGGCGTACACGTTGCCAGCTTGGTCAAACCTTTGCGTGCAAGTTGGCCTTTTCATTTAATTTTTTAATTTTTCTCAATAAGTACTTGTGTTAGGGCTTTCATATTTGGAATATAATTACATATAATACCTTTCTTCACATTGTATGTTGAAGATGCTGAGTGTGAATTTTTGGGAATAAATAACATGATTTTTGTTAGATTTTAAGAATTTTAGATAAATTCATAATTTTTGGTTACATTCCTTACTAATTGTGATCATTTATTTATCAAATATAATTCTTCAACATATCAAACGGGTTTGGCATGATGTCAAACATTTGGTGAACCTTTTTTTAAGGTTTTGCTATTTTTGGACTCGGTCAGTTTTAACATTTGCGTTTAGCTCAACGTTAAAGTTTCATAATTCAAATCACTTCATACTTCACACATTTGTTAAGGACCATCGTACAATTAGGTTAGATAACTCCATTGTATCCTAAATATGGAGTAATGGCCCTTGAATTACTTAGAAAATTTTGCCACAATGTTTTCTAGTTTTTGTCATAGGTTATCCATTCAATTATGGAGATTTTCTATGTTTTGACAAAATATGTTCAAAGTCGTCTGCTGCAGAATTGTAATATGAGGGAAAGGGTTAATAGTACTTAAGTGCAATATAATGAAGTAGTGCTTTATGTGAATAAGCGGCATATAGTCGAGCGCGCTGTCCTCCGACAGCTCTTGTTGGACTTAGAATTTTGGTCAAACCTTTGCATGCAAGGCCTTTTCTCAGACACTGCGTATGCTGTTGCTTTGAAACTTCACACACTTATTCAGGGTCATTAGATGACCTTGTATGTCAAGTCCCATAACTCTGGAATGGAATTTGACTGAATTGTGCCCCTTTTTGGACTAAGATTTGGTTAAACCTTTGCGTGCAAGGCCTTTTCTCAAACACTGTGTAAGCTGTTGCTTTGAAACTTCACACACTTATTTAGGGTCATTATGTGACCCTGTATGTCAAGTCCCATAACTCTGGAATGGATTTTGACTGAATTGTGCCCCTTTTTGGACTTAGAATTTTGGTCTAACCTTTGAGTGCAAGGCCTTTTCTCAGACACTGTGTATGCTGTTGCTTATTGTATATAAATAAATTTACAGATTTAAAAGTTAACATTTGCATGCAAGTATTGAAAAGGTGTTTTATCTTGCAATAGGTGATACTGTGTGACTTTACCTAATGCTATAACTGTTCTGAAGTAGGCCCTTATAGATGATGGCCCTGATAGGCCTTTTTCGATAAAATACGTTCAAAGTCGTCTGCTGCAGAATTTTCGTATGAGGGAAAGTGTTAAAAGGAATCTTTCCTTTTCCCTCATTTCTATGCTGTATCAAAAGTACACTTCAAAGGTTTCAAATTTTACATTTTTAATCATCAGTTGTTTTCAAAGTAGATAAATATATATTATAGATTTATGCATATAAATCAAGTTAAATGTATACATTATTATGTACAAAATGCTTCATACAACTTATTCTGGAATATTTCATAAAGCAGGGCAGCACAGAAAAGTAGCTTTTATCAAGGAAGTGCTAAATTTGAGCTTTTGTGATAACATTTTGTCTGACATCTGTCCCTCATGCGTCGGAACAATCGTCTTGTTAATACGCTACGTGCAACATTCTGCATCCAATCTTCATGAAAACTTATCAGAAAATACATCTCCATCAAATTGTAGCCAAGATTGAAACTTTGTCATGTGAGGTAAAAAACTAGGTTACCATGTCAAATTGAAGGAAAATCTTGTTAACACTCTGGAGGTTTGCATTTTTGACTTAAGCATGTTGAACATTTTCAGAATAATTGTCTTTATAGGATCTAAGCTTATTCGAATATAGGTCATGTCTAGTTGAATATAGGTCCAAGTTGAATATAGGTCATGTCAAGTTGAATATAGGTCATGTTAAGTTGAATATGGGTCATGTTAAGTTGAATATGGTCGTGTCAAGTTGAATATGGGTCATGTCAAGTTGAATATAAGTCATGTCAAGTTGAATATGGGTCATGTAAAGTTGAATATAGGTCATGTCAAGTTAAATATGGGTCATGTCGGGTCAAAAACAAGGTTACAAGGCCAACAGGAAGGCAAATCTTGTTTAAACTTAATATAAGCTTACCTGACCGCGAAATGACTTATTGTGATTGACTATGTGGTTAGCATTACTCAGGGAAGCCATCCAGGGCCATCATGGCCCTCTTGTTTCAGTTAACCTTTTCCCACTTGCAAAAAACATTTTAAAACAATGTGGCAATAGGAGATAATGCTCATTGTGAGCAATTTCTCCTTTTGCAAGAAGTTTTTCACTTGTAAATAATAACATGTATCCTTTAAAGAGATATTTCATATTTTTTCATAGATATTTTCAAAGATGTCTACTGCAAAATGCAGCAGATTTGTCACATGTGGGAAAACATTAAAGGCATATTTTCTTTTGAAATAAATAATGCAAATAATAAACTTGATAATGATTTCTATTAAACTTTTGTTTCAGTATGTTTTAAATCCAACCTTTAGGACGAGTCCGATAGTCCAGCTTGACTGTAATGATAAAATGTCTCGAGCATATGATGGAACTACATATTTACCAGGTAAACTATCTGGGTAATAATAGGGAAAATCTATAAAATGAAGGTGTAATGATTGAAAAAAACCAGATGTAAACATTGTTGTAAAAGCCATGTGCTGTAAATGTCTCAAAATATATCTTTATGTGGAAAAGGGTTAAAATTTACTACCAATTGGTATTAATCTCTTGATAAAATGAGTATAAAGTGCTTGACAGTTTCATATGAAATAGAAAAACTCTTGAGTAAGATTGGAAGAGCGAGATGTTAAAGATTTATTCTGAATGCTGCATTTCGCGATACAACATCATTACAGATAATTAAAAATTCTTTCAAATATTTATGGTTAGTTAATATAGCTTAAGATGTAGATGAGAACATTTTTTATTTTAAGTCAAATTAATCCAGTGATAACTAGAACAAATATGGTGGCTTCATACTGCTTTGTTTCTTTTCTATTTTGATTTTAGTTAAATTCTTTACTGCAATTTTGATTTGCTGTACTGCAACGGCTCTGATTATTTTTACGGTAATGTCACACTATATTTTCAGGTATCGTTGGATTAAACAACATTAAAGCAAATGACTATTGCAATGTAATTTTACAAGTAAGTGGAACATTCAAATTCTCAAAAGAGTCACTTGTTATTTAGTGTTTGAATAATTACCATAAAAAAGTCTAGGTTTGAAAAAAGTCTAAAACAGCTGTTAAGTAAAGATTATAGATTTATTTTTCATCCATCTCATATTTCCCAAATATAACCTTAACCATGACTAACCTTAACCGTGACTCTTGGTCACAAAGAGCACAAAATCTCCACACTGGTCCACACATCCCTTCCATATGCTGTCTCCAAATGTTAAAGAATAGAAATGCAGGCATGACTGCTAGTTTGTAGAAAGTAATTGAATATCAAAGGGGCTGTGGTATAAACAAATATTGTCAAACTAATTATTTTCATGCTAATTTGGACTTGCAATTAATCATGTGTAACTAAATATATGGTTATATTAATATACTGTGGGCCTTAAAGAGTTAATTAATGTTTATTATAAATCTGTCACACTTCACTATTCAGATTACACAGCCACTAATAGAAATGACACCTTGTGTATTTGTATTGAAGTGTTATAAACTGCAAACTAGACAGATAGCCCATTAATCGTTAGGGGTTTTACAAATTGGTAAAAACTAAGAGAAACTAGTTATTAACAGTGTGAAACATTTTTTATTGCCTTAACACCAGACCGTGAAAAGTTATTGTCACTCATTTTCTATAAATTTGGTGACATTGGCAATTTACGATCCCTGAAGTCATAAATGTATTAAGACTTTCCCAGGTACATCAAATCTTTAGCTTTGAATTAATCTCGGCAAAAATAAGGAAAAACTTTGTCTATGAAAGCGTAATTATTAAATCTCATTGAAAACATTGGCAAAGCACATAAAAATACAACAGATATTTTCAATCTATGTGCAAGTGGGAAAGGGTCAATATACAATCCTTAGTGCAGTGAGGTAGAATGTTGTACCAAAGCAAACGGTGCTAGTTCTTGTTGTGTCTCCAGGAAGCAGGCAAGTAATTAAGGTAAGCTTAATCGCAATCGATGTAAAATAAATAAGATTAAAGTAATCCTTTATGAGATATATTTACAAAAATACATTTGAAGTTTAGAAAGATAATAGTTTGAAACAATCTGTCAGGATAATATGTATATTCATGATGTTTAACCTTTTCCCACATACTGATGCTTTTTGATGCCTCTGCAGCAGACGAATTTTAAAAGCATTGTTGCAAATGGAGAAAGTGCTCATCATGATCAATTTCTCATTTTGGCTTAATGATTTTAATTCTATTCAATAGGTCTTCATTCATTTATAGAGATGTTCAATATTTTTGTCAAGATGTTTTCAAAGTTGGCTGCTGCAGATTTCTTGTATGTGGGAAAGGAAGGGTAAAAGCTTGTAATGCAAGACCATGATAAAAATCTTGTTTATTTCAGGCTTTATCACATGTATCTCCTCTGAGGAACTATTTCCTTCAAGAAGAGAACTATAAAGGTACTAAAAGGCCACCTGGAGATCAGATATTTCTCACAGTAAAGAGGTTTGGAGAGTTATTGAGAAAGTTATGGAATCCAAGAAACTTTAAAGCCCATGTCAGTCCTCATGAAATGTTACAAGCTGTAGTACTCTGTAGTAAGAAAAGATTCCAGATCACTCGACAAGGTAGGCTACTCTTAAGACATGAGAAACATCAGGCATGAATAAGGTGTGTTGCTGTCCTGTTTTTGTATGGTGTATGGGCTTGGAACCAGTGGACTTACATTTATACTTTTTGGCTGAACTGACATCTAAGGCTGTTTGATATTATATAGACATTAATCGAAGATTGCGTTGAGACTATGTGTAGGCATAGACTTGCCTGCCTGAATCTTCATTGTTTGCATCAGTAAGACCTAATTTTGTCCAAATAATCTCATTTGTAAAATCACTTCTTTGTTTTTATGCCCCCGGAATCTTCGATTCGGTGGGCATATAGTTTTCGGCCTGTCCGTCTGTTGGTCTGTTGGTCTCTTTGTCTGTGGCAAAAAAAAACTTTAACCTTGACCACAACTTTTGAACCATAACAGGTACGGCTACCATATTTCACATGTGTATTCCTTGTGACATGACCTTTCTGTCAGTACCAAAATTTTTGACCTTGCGACCTTGACCTTTGACCTACGTCTCTTTGTCGAAAAAAACTTTAACCTTCACCACTACTTTTGAACTGTAACAGGTACGGCTACCATATTTCACATGTGTATTCCTTGTGACATGACCTTTCTGTCTGTACCAATTTTTTTGACCTTGCGACCTTGACCTTTGACCTCCGTCTCTTTGTCGAAAAAAAACTTTAACCTTGACCACTTCTTTTGAACCGTAACAGGCACGGCTACCATATTTCACATGTGTATTCCTTGTGACATGACCTTTCTGTCAGTACCAAAATCTTTGACCTTGCGACCTTGACCTTTGACCTACGTCTCTTTGTCTGTCTGTCTTTTGAACCGTAACAGGCACGGCTACCATATTTCACATGTGTATTCCTTGTGACATGACGTTTCTGTCAGTACCAAAATCTTTGACCTTGCGACCTTGACCTTTGACCTACGTCTCTTTGTCTGTCGAAAAAAAAATTAACCTTGACCACTACTTTTGAACCGTAACCGGTATGGGGGCATCAGTGTTTCACAAACACATCTTGTTTTTTATGCCCCGGCATACGAAGTATGAGGGGCATATAGTTTTCCGGTCTGTTAGTCCGTTCGTCCGTTTGTCCGTCCCGCTCAGGTTAAAGTTTTTGGTCAAGTTAGATTTTAGTGAAGTTGATGTACTATCATTATGAAACTTCACACAAATGACAATCAACATATCATTGTTTAAAAAATTGTATCAATTTGAGGTTGGACCAACTGTTCGTCTGTCTGTTCGTCCATTCCATTCTCAGGTTAAAGTTTTTGGTCAAGTTAGATTTTAGTGAACCTGATGTCCTATCATTATGAAACTTCACACAAATGACAATCAACATATCATTGTTTAAAAAATTGTATCAATTTGAGGTTGGACCAACTGTTCGTCCGTCTGTTCGTCCATTCCATTCTCAGGTTAAAGTTTTTGGTCAAGTTAGATTTTAGTGAACCTGATGTCCTATCATTATGAAACTTCACACAAATGACAATCAACATATCATTGTTTAAAAAATTGTATCAATTTGAGGTTGGACCAACTGTTCGTCCGTCCGTTCGTCTGTTCGTGTGTCTGTTCGTCCATTAACAACCGGGGCATCCGTGTTCCATGGACACATTTTCTTGTTTTTTTTAGATATTCTGTGATGGAAAAGATATTAGAGTTTCTTTAAAATGATATAAATGCATGAATATAATTATTATTATTGGAAAAACAGTTATAGTTATAGACTTTCCTGTGCAGGAATTTTCTAAATTCTTCAAAATATGTTTTGAAGACCAAGACTTAGTGTTGAATATGTAGAACATGTTTCTAAGAAGCAGTTTATATTTTTTTGAGATGACACTCACAAAATAAGTAGAAGTTAAATGATGAAGAATTTTTAATCATTTAATAAACATAAAATAAGTTCACAAGTTTTAAGTGAAGTTTAAGTTAATTAGGTTTGCTTTATAGCAATTTGCTAAATCAAATTTAGTATAGTTCAAGGTTGTTCCCCAAAGTTTTATATTGCATTTACAAAATACAGTAGACTTATGGAAGTCTTCCAAGTCAGTAAAGCACGGAAGTCTTCCGAGTCAGTAAAGCTTCCATATGCAAATATTGATATCTATGTTTGAATTACTTCACTCTTGCAGGATAGACTTCTTACTTGGCCCATGTTTTTGGCAAACGAAGTTAAAACAGCCAAACTTTACTTTCATTTGAATATTTTCCTTTTGATTGCAGGTGATGCCTTAGAGTTTATGTCATGGATTTTGAATGCTCTTCACAGTGCTTTAAATGGGAACAAAAAGCTGACCAGTTCTATCATTAATAAAACATTTAGAGGGAAAATGAAGGTCTATTCAAGGAAAGTTCCACCTCTTGAAATGGTATGCTTTCTTTTAAACAATGATTTATACAACATATTCTTTAAACGGTAGTCCTAACATAAGAGTACGGGATTGCCTCTGAAGTGGAAGAATATGTTCTTTCAAAGGTATTTGTGCTACAAATGTAAGACTTGCCCTTTTAATAAATAAAACTTTTCTACAGAAAGACATGTGAATTTTATCTAGAAGTGTTTTGTATAGAAGGTCTTTTCTTAAGATAATTATCATTATAAAAATGTCTAAATTTGGATGATATTTAGATAAATCTGTAACTTTTCACTAATTTGACTTTATTTCGTTCTCTTGTGTTATTGAATAACTTTTAACCAACAGGCAGAACATGAAAAGAAAAAGTTACTGATGACACCGGAATACCAGGAGACAACGGAGGAGATGCCATTCCTGTATCTGACCTGTGACCTTCCGGCCCAGCCACTCTTCCCTGATGAACTGCAGGAGAATATCATCCCACAAGTTCCATTTCACACAATTCTCGCCAAGTTCAATGGAACATATGAGAAGGAGTACAAGACACATAAAGATTCAACACTCAAACGATTTGAGCTGACAAAACTGCCACCATATATAATAGTATATGTTAAGGTAAGAATCTTTTAAATCTTCTAAACATGCATATGTTATGTGTTTTACATGTCATGTTGTAGATCATCTGAAATAGACGGCTTACAGGAAAATGTCAAAAAATGATTCATACTCATTGTTTGCAATTTCTCACAATGTTTTTGTCTCCCTTTCTTGAACATGTTAGCTATCGACATTTTTGTCTCGAGTTGAAAATATGTCATATCAATGGATATCTTTTTAACAAAATATTCAAATAAAGAACATCACACAAACATCACACCACACAAACATCACACAAACATCACACAAAGTGCTTGTTGAGCTATCTTCGTTGTCTTATGTCTGTCTGTCTGTCTGTCTGTCCCTTCAAATTTTCCTACATATAACTTTTCCTCCTTAACCATTGGACTGATTTCAAAATAATTTCACAGGAATGCTCCTTCATTTAGGTGGTCCTCTTTCAAAGTTGTTCAAAGAAATTATTTGCATGGAAATGTTTGGCTCTTGCGGCATCAGCAAGTGGAAAAAATGCCCAAACTTTAAAGATCTTCTTGTCCAAAACTACTGGCCAAATTTGAAAAGTATTTGACAAAAGTGGTCCTACCACAGGTATTCAAATTAATCCAATCCATTGGAAAACAATGCTGCCAGGGGTAGGAGCTTGTCTTCCATGTACATGTATGTGTATTGTAAACAACTTTATAAACTTGTTGTCCAAAAGTACTTACCTGATTTGAAAGTAATTGGCACAAATGTTTCTTGAGTGTCCCTCTACCAAGACAATTGAAACTTTTATGATCTGTTGAAAAACATGACTGACAGTGGGGCTGGGCTTGTTTTCCTTATATATTTATAATCTGCTTGTACAAAAGCACTGGCCCTATTTTAAAATAATGTGGCGCAAATGTTCCTTGACAAATTGTTTGCCTATTATCGTTATATAGTAAAAACTATTTTGTGGCAACGGGTCTCTTGATGGAAAAGGGTAAACCTTTTATGCACATGCTTAATACACTAAAGATAATCTTAAGTAGTTTTTCTTTATTTGAATTTAGGACAAATCTGTCCTATAAGATTGAACCATTATACGTCATGTTCATTATTGTGTATAGAATAAGTATTGATGACAATTTTGTTTTATTTGTACAGAGATTCACAAAGAACTTTTTTGTTCAAGAAAAGAATTCTACAATTGTCAACTTCCCAATCACGTAAGTGTTTCATTTTAGCCCCCTGAGAGCATGACTTAGGAGAGTTTGTGTCGTCACCTTGGCATCGGTGTCTTGTTGGCATTAGCATGATGTATTTATAAATTTTTCCCACAGTATAATTATTGAATGAGCATTTTCTCCTTTTACCACAATGTTGCTTTAAGTCTTCTATTGCAGAATCGTCTATATTTGGGAAAAGTTTTAAGATTCGAGATTATAAATTATTGAATTTGTAACCAATTTTCAAGCTCTATTGTCTGCAAACAACTCTTTTTAGCTCACCTGAGCTTTGCTCAAGGTGAGTTATTGTGATCGCCTTTTGTCCGGCGTCCGTCGTCCATCGTGCGTCAACTTCTTCTCCTCAGTAACCAGTGGGTCAATTGGGATGAAACTTCACAGAAAGCATCCTCTCAATGACCTCACCAGATATCCTTCAAATTTTTGGGATCCATGCAGAATTCTGGTTTCCATGGCAACGAAATGAAAAAAACTTAAAAATTCTTCTTCTCCTAAACCGGTTGGCAGATTTTCAAATAATTTTGTAGAAATGTTCCTTGGATGACCCTCTATGAGATTCCTTCAAGCCATGTTGATTGGTAAAAAAACATGGCCGCCAGGAGGGCGGGGCTATTATGCCTTATATGGCTATAGTGAAAACTTAAAAAATCTTCTCCTCCGAAAGTGTCAGGCCTATTTTCAAATAATTTTGTAGAAATGCTCATTGGATGACCCTCTATTAGATTCCTTCAAGCCATGTTGATTGGTCGAAAAACATGGCCGCCAGGGGGGCGGGGCTATTTTGCCTTATATGGCTATAGTGAAAACTTAAAAAATCTTCTCGTCCGAAAGTGTCTGGCCGATTTTCAAATAATTTTGTAGAAATGTTCCTAGGGTGACCCTCTATCAGATTCCTTCAAGCCAAGTTGATTGGTTGAAAAACATGGCCGCCAGGGGGGCGGGGCTATTTTGCCTTTATATATGACTATAGTGAAAACTTAAAAAATCTTCTTCTCCGAAAGTGTCGGGCCGATTTTCAAATAATTTTGTAGAAATGTTCCTTGGATGACCCACTTTCAGATTCCTTCAAGCCATGTTGATTGGTCAAAAAAACTGGCCACCAGTGGGCGAAGCTATTTTGCCTTATATAGCTATAGTGAAAACTTAAAAAATCTTCTCCTCCGAAAGTGTCTGGCCGATTTTCAAATAATTTTGTAGAAATGTTCCTTGGATAACCCTCTATCAGATTCCTTCAAGCCAAGTTGATTGGTTGAAAAACATGGCCGCCAGGGGGGCTGGGCTATTTTGCCTTATATGACTATAGTGAAAACTTAAAAAATCTTCTCCTCCAAAAGTGTCTGGCCGATTTTCAAATAATTTTGTAGAAATGTTCCTAGGGTGACCCTCTTTCAGATTCCTTCAAGCCAAGTTGATTGGTCGGAAACTATGGCTGCCAGGGGGCGGGGCTTATATAGGTAAAGTGAAAAAATAAAAAAACAGGTGAGCGATTCAAGGGCCATCATGGCCCTCTTGTTTTTTAATTCATGTAAATAAATCTGGTACAAACAGTTTTTATGCATGTCAAGTGCTTTCTTAGGAGAAATAAAAGATATATGAAATGATAAAAATAATTTTTTGAAGGATACAGGTTTATATTTTCAATCTCTGATTAATATTCTGGTCTTACATACATACAATGTACTTATAGTCTTTCCTGTTTTTCCCTACAAACTTTCTGGTGAATTCATGTTGGGTTTCAATGTAATAAATTTTCAGATAATGATTTGCAATTGATCATAATTGTATACGTTGTTTTATAACTTTTGAATGTTTATATATTTGTATTTTGCAATTGTCACAAATATTATTAAATCATATTTTCAGAAATGTAGATTTTGGTGATTTACTACCACCCTTGGTGCGGGCCAATCATAAAAACACAACCTATGATTTAATGGCCAATATTGTACATGATGGGGAACCAGGTCCTGGAAAGGGAACTTACAGGGCCCACATATTACATAAGGTATGAACTACTACAGCTAGAGTACTGGTGTGTTTGTGACTGGACATAGACACTCGGTGTGTTCCCGGAACGCCTACTCGACTTAAAGTGTATTAGGGAATTAGGGGGCCTTGTAAAGGGTAGATTATAGATTTATTTTGTAGATGACTTTGGAACTCTTTATTATAAACTTTTGATATTGATTAAAAAAAAGTATCTAATATCTTTATTACAATCTTAGAGAGTAAATTATCATTCAAACACAAAATATTTGCCTTTTAAGTTTTATGTTCTTACAGTTTGAGAGCTATTTAATAATTAAATTAATAAAACCATGGCCAATGCACAGCTTAATGTTAAACTCATCACCAATAGAAAGGGAGGCCATAACTTGGCACTAGATAGATTCATCTACAGAGTAAATCGTAGAGGA
This sequence comes from Serripes groenlandicus, assembly GCA_031761405.1. Classification (NCBI taxonomy): domain Eukaryota; kingdom Metazoa; phylum Mollusca; class Bivalvia; order Cardiida; family Cardiidae; genus Serripes; species Serripes groenlandicus. Next base: position 110,311,647 of record JASEVX010000004.1, on the reverse strand, counting down.
GACGACAAAGTGTTCTGGAGATGTATCAAACATCATTGCTCTGCTTCTTTGTCAACCTTCAACAACATACCAACAGGCTTTGGAAGACACAACCATAACCACCAAGCAGACCTTGCCAATGTTGACGCCAGGCGGATAATGAATAAGGTCTCTAAGCGCTGCGTAGACGAAGTGCGACCGCTTCCAGCCTTATTCTCAGAAAAGCTGAACAAGCTTCGAGATAATGAGTGGGATGACACCAGTAGAGAGATTATTGAAAAACTGCTGACATTAAATTCCGCCAAATCTACCCTGTACAGAGCTCGTAGAAAACAGACGCCTCTACTTCCAAAGACAAAGACAGTACTACTAGAAGGAAGATGGACAGAATCAGCTACTGGAGATAGGTTTCTATTGTTTGACGAGAATCAAACTCATGCCTACAGAATAAACACCCTAACCTGTTGCCTTTTTAGATAGTGTACCACTTGGCCATTTTTTCAACAATACGTTTCAATCACATTTCATCCAAATACCATATTTTCAACTGTATAAATTCGGAAGTGTTTAAATTCAGATTGAAGCGTAATACATACAAAGTAATATTTTTTGTTTAAAAAAAAAAGAATCTGACCATGTTCAATTATTTTGTCATAATGATAATTAATTTCATAATGATAATTAATTACCCTAACCCTAATAAATCTATCACTTATAACTGCCCTTTAAAAGGCCCCCTAATCCTCAATTTGACCAGGTAGAGATTAAATCGAGTAGGCGTTCCGGGAACAAACCAGACACTCACACACCAACTGTTCTAGTACCTACTTCACTGTTTAATTAAAAGACGTTTTTATAAAACAGCTTTGGTGATTGCCCATAGGTTTGGTCGATTACGTCTGTCTGTCAGTCCCACCTAACCTTGTCCGGCCCGCATCTTAACCATGCATCATAGGATTTGAAAGAAACTTGGCACAAACGTTCACCATGATGAGGCGGTGTGTCCCTCAGAAGACCTAGGCCTGTAACTCAAATGTCAAGGTCATACATACTTAGAGGTCAAAGGTCAAAATGAGTACTTTTTGATAGGATTACCTTGTCCGGCCCGCATCTCAACCATGCATCATAGGATTTCCAAGAAACTTTGCACAAACGTTCACCATGATGATGCAGCATGTCATGCTCAAGACCCAGGCCTGTACCTCAAATGTTAAGGTCACACTTAGATGTCAAAGGTTAAAATGAGTACTATTTGATAGGACTGTACCTTGTCCAGCCCACATTTTAACCATGCATCATAGGATTTCCAAGAAACTTTGCACAAACGTTCACCATGATGAGATGGCGTGTTGAGCACAAGACCCAGGCCTGAACCTCAAATGTCAAGGTCACACTTAGAAGTCAAAGGTCAAAATGAGGACTGTACCTTGTCTGGCCCACATCTCAAAAATACATCATAGGATTCCCAAGTAACTCAGTACACATGTACATGATGAGACAGCATGTCGCGCACAAGACCCAGGCCTGTACCTCAAAGGTCAGGTCACACTTAGAGGTTATAGGTCAAAATGAGTACTGTTTGATAGGACTACCTTGTCCGGCCCGCATCTCAACCACACATCTTAGGATTCTCAAGTTACTGAACACACATGTTCACCATGATGAGGTGGCTTGTACCTCAAAGGATAAGGTCACACTTAGAGGTCAAAGGTCAAAATGACGCTGCACAGCATCAAGAAACACAACCACATGAAAATGGTAACTTAAGCTCTTTGCATACTAACAGTGGCATTAATAGACAATTTATGCCCTTGGCTCCAGATTAGGTCCCACGTAATGTACAACCTGATATGAGATCCAAACCGGATAACACACATATCCCATTTTCTGTAAAAATCTAGAAAAAATTATGCCTAATTTGTTCAAATTGCATTAATCTCTAGAATAAATGTTTTTTAACTGGAACTTGTATTGCTGTCTATAATAAACTTATATGTACAGCACTCTTTTCATTTATCTGGTACCAGGTTATGATCAAGGTACATATTTTATCCAAAATGTATGCAGTGCATTGCTGTTTTGTCCAAAATTGCACATATAATACACAATGTGCTCTCCTCGTCCGGTAGGGGACTTTTGTATAGCTTGCAATACGACATTAACTTGTTTGTTTTATTTTTCAAAAAGACTCTTGACAACAGCACTAAGTCTTAGTACTACACTGGCTTTAACCTGCCTTTTGTAATGATATATGGAGGGCACAGGTCAGTTATTATAAATTGATGACCAGTTTTAAAAAAATGTTCATGCCAAGTTAGTGTGGATAAGCATTGTGCAAGGTACACTTCGTAGCCTAGTATTGTGTAGTCACTCTGGTATCATGGATAAGTGTTCTCTAAAAATAATAAACCTTACTTACGAGATTTGTATAATACATGTGTTTAATGAGAACCGTAGCTTCATTTTAAATTTGATATACGCATTGAAATTATTGTTTAACAAAGGTAGATATGAGTCCGACTAACTAATCAATCAATTACCGTATCTCTAATCGACTGATGCATTACCTTTGCCAATTAAGCGAAAATGAAAGGGACATTTCTTACTACTAAATAATATCCTTACGAATATTCATGTCTTATTCATAGCAAGGCTTTCACAGCACATGAATATACATACACAAATGAAATATAACATAAATACATGTTGCAGGGATCGGGCAAATGGTATGAACTCCAGGATCTTCATGTAGCTGACATTTTACCACAGATGATTACGCTCTCAGAAAGTTATATACAGGTAATGAATATGTCAAGAGGGAAAATAACTTGTTGATCATGCACAGATATGTGTCTTGATCTTAATACCAAATAAACAATAGTTTTGTTTATTTTATCCTGTCTGTCTCTCTCTCTCTCTATCTCGTCTCACTTTTAAACCAACTAACCTATTGCCAGGTGACAAATGTGTTCCCTCTAACATATTTGTTAAACTTCCCCTCAAAAGACTTCAAATCTTTTCAATAATTTAATCATATTCTATCTTTTTGCCTAGATATTTTCAAAGTTGTCCTCTGCTAAATTTGTGTATGTGGGAAAGGGTTAACTGTGTAAATGTGTCTGTGGATTACAAATGTTAGTCTCAAATTGATGGAAATCTTCCTTTTCACATGTAACTCCTAACTAGATACACATAACTTGTAAAATCTTATTTAATGCCTTAAAGGAGACTTATTAAAACATGGGGGAAAAAGAAAATGCTCTTGTTGAACAATTTCATCTTTTCCTACAATGTTTTGAACTCGGAATGGTTTTGTTTCAGCTTTCCATATATATAATGATCTCAAAGCAGAGGACTTCAAACAAAAATAGTATAACCTTTTCCAACATACAGACACTTTGCATTTGCAGTAATTTGCAAACATTGTGGCAAAAGGAGAAATTGCTCACTTTAAGCAATTTTAACTCAACTTGCTGAAAGCCAGTCGAGCTTATGTCATGGCGAATTGTCCGCTGTGCGTGTGTGTCAACTTTTTGCTTCAAACAACTTCTCCTCCCTAACCACTAGGCCAATTGGGATGAAACTTCATAGGAAGTATCCTCTCAATGTCCTCTCTTAAATTCCTTCAAATGTTTTGGACCCATGCAAAATTCTTCTCTTCCAAAACTATTCGGCCAATTTTCAAATAATTTTGTAGCTTGACTATTGTCATGACCCTGGCGTCATTCGCGGCCTGGTCGTCTAGTTAAGGTTTTTTGTTGGCGGCGGCGTGGTCGTCTGGTTAAGGTTTTTAGATCACCTAGAGCCAAAGGCTCAAGGTGAGCTATTCTGACCACTTTTTGTCCGTCGTCTGTCAGTCGTAGTTAACTTTTAGCTTTAAACATCATCTCCTCCTGAACCACAGAACCAATTGCATCCAAACTTCACAGGAATGTTCCTTTGGTGGCCCTCTTTCAAAATTGTTCAAAGATTTAAATTCCATTGAGAACTTTGGTTGCTGCGGCATCAGAAAGGAGGCAAAATGTCCGAACTTTAAAAATCTTCTTCTCTGAATCTGCATGTCAGATTCCAATATAGTTTAGTAGAAATGTTTCTTGGGTGACCCTCTACAAAGATTGTTCAAGGCATACTGTTTGGTTGAAAAACATGGCAGTAAGGAAGCATCAGAAAAGGGGCAAAATCATCTTGTTAACTTTTAGCTTTAAACATCATCTCCCACAGGACCAATTTCATCCAAACTTCACAGGAATGTTCCTTTGGTGGCCCTCTTTCAAAATTGGTCTAAGATTTAAATTCCATTGAGAACTTTGGTTGCTGCGGCATCAGAAAGGGGGCAAAATGTCCAAACTTTGAAAAATCTTCTCCTCTGAATCTGCATGTCAGATTCCAATATAGTTTAGTAGAAATGTTCCTTGGGTGACCTTCTACAAAGATTGTTCAAGGCATACTGTTTGGTTGAAAAACATGGCAGTCAGGAGGCATCAGAAAAGGGGCACAAAATGACGAAATTTGGAAATTCCATTTTTTTTTAAGTCCTTGTCTGATATTAAGAAAATTGAATAGGAATCTTACTTCAGTGATCCTCTACTTGATATTTACAAGCCGTATTGATTGATTACAAAATTATAGCAACCTCACGTCATCACAAAAGGGGTAAATTGAACTTTTAGCTACAAATGACAACTCCTACCATTCCACTCGACCAATTTCAACATTACTTCACAGGAATGTTCCTTTGATGGTCCTCTTTCAAAATTGTTCAAAGACTTACATTCTATGTAGAACTTTTGTTGCTGCGGCATCAGAAATTGAGAAAAATACCCAAACTTTAAAAACCTCCCATCTCCATAATCCATTTATCAGATTCCAAGGTAATTTGGCAGAAATGTTCTTTGAGTGACTCTCTACAAAAACTGTTCAAGCCATATTGATTTCGTTGGTAAACAGGGCAGCAAAGCCGCATCAGGAAAGGTGCAAAATGACAAAACTTTATAATTCCATTCTTATTAAAGTTCTTGTTAGATTTCAAGATACAAATGGCTTTTACTGATAAACTATTTCTTTTACCGAGTGTCCACTCCTTGCAGTTTTATTTGAACTCCTGATTAAATTTTCACAGATATTTGCAGTTAAATATTTGCTTCTAATTTACTATCATTCAGGTGATCGATTTAGGGCCATCTTGGCCCTCTTGTTTATTCAGCTCAGCTTTTTTTTTCTTTCTGTTTTCTCCCTATCAGTCGAGCGTCTGTGCCGTACGCGGTGCTCTTGTTCTATTTGCAATAGTTTTTTCAACCTTATTCAATAATTTAATCTTTCATTTATAGAGAATTTCTATAGCTTCAACTTATATGTCTTCAAAATTGTCTGCTGCAGATTTGTAGTCTGTTGTTTTTAGCTCACCTGTGCACGAAGTGCTCAAGGTGAGTTATTGTGATCGCCCTATGTCCGGCGTCCGTCGTCCGTCAACATTTTCTCCTCTGTAACCGGTAGGTCAACTGGCATGAAACTTCACAGAAAGCATCCTCTCAATGTCCTCACCAGAATTCCTTAAAATTTTCGGGATCCATGCAGAATTCTGGTTTCCATGGCAACGAAATGAAAAAACTTCAAAATTCTTAAAAAATCTTCTCCTCCGAAAGTGTCAGGCCGATTTTCAAATAATTTTGTAGTAATGTTCCTCGGGTGACCCTCTATCAGATTCCTTCAAGCCATGTTGATTGGTCGAAAAACATGGCCGCCAGGGGGGGGCGGGGCTATTTTTCCTTATATGGCTATAGTGCAAACTTAAAAAATCTTCTTCTCCAAAAGTGTCAGGCCGATTTTCGTATAAATTTGTAGAAATGTTCCTTGGGTGACCCTCTATCAGATTCCTTCAAGCCATGTTGATTGGTCAAAAACATGGCCGCCAGGGGGCGGGGCTATTTTGCCTTTTATGGTTATAGTGCAAACTTAAAAATCTTCAACATCTTCTCCTCAGTAACCGGTGGGTCAATTGGGATGAAACTTCACAGAAAGCATCCTCTCATTGACCTCACCAGAATTCCTTCAAATTTTTGGGATCCATGCAGAATTCTGGTTTCCATGGCAACGAAACGAAAAAAACTTCAAAATTCTACTTCTCCCTAACTGGTTGGCAGATTTTGAACTTATTTTGTAGAAATGTTCCTTGGGTGACTCTCTATCAGATTCCTTGAAGCCATGTTGATTGGTCGAAAAACATGGCCGCCAGGGGGGCGGGGCTTTTTTGCCTTATATGGCTATAGTGAAAACTTAAAAAATCTTCTCCTCCAAAAGTGTCTGGCCGATTTTCAAATAATTTTGTAGAAATATTCCTTGGATGACCCGCTATCAGATTCCTTTAAGCCATGTTGATTGGTCGAAAATCATGGCCGCCAGGGGGGGGCGGGGCTTTTTTGCCTTATATAGCTATAGTGCTAACTTAAAAAATCTTCTCCTCCAAAAGTGTCGGGCAGATTTTCAAATAATTTTGTAGAAATGTTCCTTGGATGACCCTCTATCAGATTCCTTCAAGCCATGTTGATTGGTCAAAAAACATGGCCGCCAGGGGGCGGGGCTATTTTGCCTTTTATTGCTATAGTGAAAACTTAAAAAATCTTCTCCTTCAAAAGTGTCGGGCCGATTTTCAAATAATTTTGTAGAAATGTTCCTAGGGTGACCCTCTATCAGATTCCTTAAAGCCAAGTTGATTGGTTGGAAACTATGCCCGCCAGATGGCGGGGCTTATATAGCTAAAGTGAAAAAAAAAATCAGGTGAGCGATTCCAGGGCCATCATGGCCCTCTTGTTTAAAAGAAAGGGTTAAATGGTTTTAAAAAGTTCATGTTTCAATTTGAAGGAAACGGATAAGGATTTAAGTAATGTTAATATTATTTTCCATTCTAGATATTTGAACTGAGGACAGATATACCAAATCCACACTACGTAAAAACTGTGGCCGAGTCCATTAATGACGGTTCAAAGGGGAAAAATGGTAAAGTTTGAGGGACGTAGAAATGAGACAACTGGTTTGACATTGTAGATGGGCTGTTCGTGTGAGCTATATCCAGCAATAGTGACTATTATCTGTAAAACAACATGCTATTGGCGAATAGTAAAGGTGTCGCATTTTTAGAACTGACATTGTCTGTAGCTCTAAGCAGTCATCTTACGATAACTCAGAAGGTATCCAGGACGTTCCCAATCTTGTGTAGGTGTTCAAGTGATCACTGGATTTATATAAATACATATATGTATTGTCAGCTTCATACTTATTTTATTCTCACGTGTTTAGTATGAAATACAAGCCAGTGATATACAGTATCCTAGCAAGAAAATAGTGCAGCAGCAGCTTTGTTTGCTAAACTGCTTTCAACAGACATAACCATTTCAGGAAATGGTTAGAGTTAGACAATATAGTCAAGTTATTGCATTGTTTAGTCCACTACAGCCTATGGTGACTGATTAGCAAAACTGTTCATACACACAGGCTCCGGACTCTCCAGAGCCTTGACTTTTTTTGCATAAACAGAAAGACCTTCTTTCTTTACAGCTTGACTGTTAGGTGGCTTTTGTTAAAGACGTTACAATTGATTAATAAACACATGTATAAAAATAATAATTTGTTTTTAATTGATCAAAAACTGGTATTACTTATTAGTTCATCTGTGGTCATCATGAATTATTGTGTTCGCTCACTTTCTGTTCATTCATTTACATTTTCCTCTACTTCATTTGGTCAATATCAGCCAAACACATAGTCATGTTCCTTATGAAGTTCTGTTGCAGAATTGTTCAAGCCATTCACTTCTATGTTGAAATCTGGTTGCCATGACAACTTAATATCTGATAAACCAGGTATGATTTCAAAATGATTAGACAAATGTTTTTTGAACTTTACAAAAATTGTGAAAATTGTTATGTACACCAAATTTGGTAGGCACATACATCATACATCATGGGAAGTGTGTGTGTCATAAACCATGTCACTGTGACCTTGACATTGACCACACTTGGAAAAAAAACCTTAGCTCAAAGTGTATTCTTTCTGTAAAGTATAACTTATATGTACCACCATATCGGGTATGTATATTTTCGAAGTGGATTGTTGCCTGTTCTAAAATGTGCTCAGTGACATTTGGCACACCCTATCCCTGTTCCACTGATCTTCTTGACTGGTTTTTAGCTCTACTGGCCAAAGGCCAGAAGAGCTTATGGTGTCCGTCGTCCGTGCGTGAATCAGTAAACAATTACTTGTGAACGCGAAACAGTCTTCAGTTTTGATTGTATCTCAATCAAACTTATACAGTAGTTAGATATCCATGAGAGCTCGGTTCCTTTCGCAAACCAGCCAGATCCAACCATGCAAGACTGGATTATGGCCGTTGAAATTGTCAAAATTGCTATAATAGAGCTTGTGAACACAATAGAGGCTCCATTTACTATCTGATCTTCACCAAACGTAGATAGTTGTTAAATATTGATGAGAGCTTGGTTCCTTTCGAAAACCAGCCAGATGTGCCCTTGCATGACTGGATTATGGCCCTTGAAGTTGTCAAAATTGCTATAATACAGCTTGTGAACGCGATAGTCTTCAGTTTTGATTGTATCTCCATCAAACTTATACAGTAGTTAGATATCCATGAGAGCTCGGTTCCTTTCGCTAACCAGCCAGATCCGCCCATGCAAGACAGGATTATGGCCCTTGAAATTGTCAAATTGCTATAATACAGCTTGTGAACACAATAGAGCCTCCATTTACTATTCGATCTTCACCAAACTTAGATAGTAGTTAAATATTGATGAGAACTTGGTTCCTTTTGCAAACCAGCCAGATCCGCCCAAGGCTGGATTATGGCTCTTGAATTTGCCAAAATTGCTATAATAGAGCTTGTGAACACAATAGAGGCTCCATTTACTATCTGATCTTCACCATACTTAGATAGTAGTTAAATATTGATATGAGCTTGGTTCCTTTCGAAAACTAGCCAGATGTTCCCTTGCATGACTGGATTATGGCCCTTGAAATTGTCAAAATTGCTATATAATACAGCTTGTGAACGCAATAGAGCCTCCATTTAATGATGATGACCAAAGAACCATCCCAGTAGAGCATAGGCCCTCATGGGCCTCTTGTTTGTTAGAGCCCATCTTTCCACGCTATTAACCATTTCCCTCATACATATTTTGACATGTTTTAGCTTGATATGAAAATTGAACCTGCATTTCCATAGCTCTTGCGTTGTACCCCAAGGTGTTTTCAATCGTGTCATATGCTATTATGTAAACGGTATAGGTGACCGTTGAATTCAAGGATCATTAATTTTGCAACAATTGTTATTGTTGTTGTATCGACTACGTCGACGGCGAGACCAACAGGGATCACGTTGTCAGTCCGACACACTTTCACTAACTGAAAAAACATTCTTGTTCCCAGAAAAAAAAGTGATTGCTTGTAATGCCGAGGAATTGCAGAGGAAGAGCATAGGCCGTTTGGAACAAAAGGCCTTGTGTTCGTATCCCGTGATGTGGGGGTTCAGCTTTTGTGGTTTTTAGCTCCACTGGCTGATAGCCAGTCGAGCTTATGTCATGGTGAATTGTCCGGCGTGTGTCAGTTAACTTTTTGCTTCAAATGACTTTTCCCTAACAACTAGGCCAATTAGGATGAAACCTCATAGGAAGCACCCTCTCAATGTCCCCTCCTGAATTCTTTCAAAACAATGTTATCCATGCTAAATTCTGGTTTCCATGGCAACCGAAAGAAAAAAATAGTGTAGACTTAAAAAATCTGCTTCTCCGAAAGCGTCTGGCTGATTTCCAAATAATTCTGTAGAAATGTTCCTTATGTGACCCTCTATCAGATTTCGTCAAGCCAAGTTGATTGGACAAAAAACATGGCCACCAGGGGGCGGGGCTATTTTACCTTATATGGCTATAGTGAAAACTTAAAAAAACTTCTCTGAAAGTGTCGGGCCGATTTTCAAATAATTTTGTAGAAATGTCTTGGGTGACTATCAGATTCCTTGAAGCCAAGTTGATTGGTCAAAAAACATGGCCGCCAGGGGGCGGGGCTTTTTTACCTTATATGGCTTAAGTGAAAACTTAAAAGATCTCCGAAAGTGTGACCAATTTTCAAATAATTTTGTAGAAATGTTCCTTGAGAGACCCTTTATTAGATTCCTTCAAGCCACGTTGATTGGTCGAAAAACATGGCCGCCAGAGGGCGGGGCTATTTTCGCGTTATATGGCTTTAGTGAAAACTAAAAAAAAAAATCATCCGAAAGTGTCTGGTCGATTTTCAAATAATTTTGTAGAAGTGTTACTAGTGTCAGATTCCTTCAAGCCATGTTGATTGGTCGAAAACTATGGCCGCCAGGGGGTGGGGCTATTTTGCCTTATATGTCTATAGTGAAAACTTAAAAAATCTTTTTCTCCGAAAGTGTCGAGCTGATTTTCAAATAATTTTGTAGAAATGTCCCTAAGGTGACCTTCTATCAGATTCCTTCAAGCTATGTTGATTGGTAAAAAAACCATGGCCATCATTTGGCGGGGCTGTTTGGAGATTTAATTGTTGGCTAAAGGCCGTGGAGCAATACTGGTCATCTTGGGCCCTCTTGTTATGTCTCACCTGAACACGATATGCGTGGTGAACTTTTGTGATCAATCGCCGTTCGTCGTCGTCCGTTAAATTCTTACAAACCACTCCTCCTAAACCAATGAACCAAATTCAAATAATTTCACAGGAATGTTGCTTAGGTGGGCAATTCCAAGTAGAACTTTGGTTAATGCAGCATCAGAAAGGGGGAAATGCCAAAACATTAAAAAGCTTTTTGTCCAAAAGAGCTGGACCGATTTGAAAATTAATTTGCACAAATGTTCCTTGGATGACCCTGCACAAAGCTTGTTTAAATTATTCTGATCCGTATAAAACATGGCCGCAAGGGGACGTGCCTGTTTTCACAAATGTTCCTTGGGTGACCTACCAAATTTGTTGAAATTGTTACAATCCCTTGGCACAAATGTTCATTGAGTGATCCTCTACTAATTTTGTTGCAATATTTCCAGTTCATAACAAATCTAGTATAAAGTAAGAACATTGAAAACCAATTAAAAAAGTATAGTGAATCAGGTGAGCGATTTGAAACCACCATGGTCCTTTTGTTCTAGAAGTTAAACATGTACTATTAGCTTGATCACTTTTAATGTTGTTTTACGGCACTTTCAACAGTTGTTCAGTTATATGACTACGTTTCCTGGATAAATTACCTGAACTTCCCGTGTTATTGATCCTGACACTGATGCATCAGTCTAAAGGTTATCCCTTCAGCGTCCAAAGACTTCAAAAATGGTAGTAATGGCTGCACTCAGGGTTGCCGGTTAGCATTACGACTGACTTGCTGCTGTTAGGGTGAATGGACCATAAGTAATTGTAATTTACCTAAGAAACGTTGGATATAACTGGAAAAGTGTTGAAAGCGGCTTACACCAATCTATCTAAAGCTTCAGCGCTGAACGCCCAAGAAGCAATTGGTAAGTCTGGTGTGGATTCAAACCCAAGTATGAGTGGTACCTCGCTTCCGATGAAGACACTCTTACCACTACTGGACGCAGATAGTTTATCTGATTATAACTCGTTGAGTAAACAGCGAAGATTGTGGCAATGTGAGACCTCAAATGTCGTGGTAGATTAAAAGAACGAATGTCATATAGACCACATATAATATTCGGGTAGCAACTTAAACTGTTATGACCACGAAGCAGGCATGGTACTGATGCATCAGTCATAATGATATTTTAACTGAGTACCAAGGGAAAGGCCATTACTGACATGGTAAAAGTTTTTATGCTCCCACCGTGTATCGAACCCAGGGGCGGACACTCTAAGAGAGACTGTCTCTTTACATGAATTTCTTCCATGAACTGATTCAAAGCGTTTTACGCCCGACAAAAAATAAGTACAGCCCGGAGTAATACCTGTCCGCTTTACGCCTACACATGTGATGTCAAAAGGAAATGCAGACACACACCCTTTTTCGAGTGACGTGTCCATAGTGCGACCTGTCATACCGATCATTGTAAAATAACGAGGCTTTAGCGCAAGGTTATGAAGTTAAATTGAGTTTAATGCATAAATATACAAACACGTGATAGTTAATGTCAACATAGATGGAAAACTCACTACTTTCTACTTTTAAGAGGTTTTGATTTTGGGGAACTTTAACCCTTTCTCTCGTATAGACGCTTTCTGACGACTCTGCAGCAGACGGCTGTTTAAAAACATAGTGACAAAAGAAGAAATTGCTCAAAACGAGCAATTTCTCCTTTTGCCACATTGTTTTCCACTTTTAGTCATAGGTTATCCATTCAATTATAGAGATTTTCTAGTTTTGGACAACATATGTTCAAAGTCGTCTTCTGCAGAATTGTTGTATGAGGGAAAGGGTTAAACGAAATAATGTTACTATCTTAGCCTGCTAACGTCAATGGTAAAAGTAAACGCCTGACATTATACATGTTGGCCTACACATCGTTACTACAGATTAATAAACTTCCGTCTGCATGTGGGAAAGGCATTTCGTCTGCTGCAGAATTGTCGTATGAGGGAAAGGGTTAACGTCGTTTATATCCACGTTTAACCCTTTCCCACGTTCAACACATTAGCGGCAAACGACTTCGAAAACTTCTAGGCACAATATGAGAAAATCTAAATGAAAGTATATTTATTGAATAAAGTGTTTAAAGAAATGTGGCGAGAGAAGAAAATGCTCAACATGAGTAAGTACTCCATTTGTCACAATGTTTTCAAAAGATTTTTGTTGCAGATGCGTCTACATGTGGAGAAGGGTTAAATGTCTGAGGTTTTCTGTCGATTTGAGATAAACCTAATAAATTCACGCGTGAGGTTATATTTCAACGCACACAGAGTTCTAACAAACAAACGATATGCACTAGCCTGACTTTTATAATTCAGAGTGCACTCGAGAACTGGTTCGTATATCCAGGGACCATGAATATGTGAGAAGACGCCGCGATATAACAGAAATGCGAACATCGCAACACTGCGCCAAGGAGGGCAGCCATTACTACCTATTTTAAAGTATTTGGTACGACACGAACAGGGATCGAACCCACGACATGTAGCACTCTGGCCAGCTACATCAAATTGTCCACGAGGAAAACACAGGTAAATAAACGAGATCGTATAGTGATACATTTTTATTTAAATAGGTAAACTAGAGTCTCATGACTCTCTCTCTCTCTCTCTCTCTCTCTCTCTCTGTCTCTCTATTTCTCTCTTAGGCATGCCTATCACTCTCTGACTCTCCCCATAGCCCATGCCTTTCCTCCCTATCTCTGCATGTCTCTCACCGCTTCCACAAAAACATACATTTATATACTACAGGGCTGGTGGCACCGTATACACGTGATATCCCGTATATAGTTATACCCTCAATGGATCTAATATCTCACGTGTATACCTCTATACCTCTACCCTCATTGTGTTACAGACATCCGCAGCCGGGGCGGACACTCTACACGAAAGATGAGCTAAATTGTCATCATAAAGGCGTCTTTGACGTCGACATTGGCGTATGCACTGCAATGTTGGTTAAGTTTTATTTTCAGGTCCACATTTCTCCGGGGTTGCTTTTTTAAGCGAGAGCCACAACCGTATTATCAATTGTGCATGATTTCTTGCCGTTTATCGTTTAAGGCGTCTAGATTACGTAACTTGTGACCGTGCACGTGCTCGTGGCTTGTTACATTATTACAAACCGTGGCGCATAAATCAAATGGTGATAAGCAACCCTTAAGTTCGAGTGCCTCCCCACGGATATTCCACTTATGTCTAAAATGCTGTGTCATCATTAAAAGAAATATTGATTTAAACTCATAAAACAGTGTTAACATTCTACTTAAATTTAATATATTTCTATTTCTTTAGTGCTTGTTAGATTGTTTTCACGTGAGCTAAGCCAGGTGGAAAGATTCTCTCTCTCTCTCTCTCTCTCTCTCTCTCTCTCTCTCTCTCTCTCTCTCTCTCTCTCTCTCTCTCTCTTTTTTTTCTCTCTCTCTTTTTGTAGCATCGCCCTGTTTTGGATTATGTTATAGTTATCGATTTAGATATTCAATTGGTGCCCAAAGGATTCAAGTCGCTATTCTTTATTTGAGCCGTTCCACGAGAAAACCAACATCATGGCCTCTGCGTAATGTATCGAACCAGATCAGCTTGCGCAGTCCGCGCAGCCTATATAGTAATGCTTTCTGAAACAGAAAATCCACAGGAGGCGAAAATTGTCTGTCCGGGTTAGCTTGCGCAGACTGCTTAAGCTGATCCGGGTCGATACTTTACGCAGAGTCCACAATATTGGTTTTCTTGCTGAACGGCTAATTTCTCTTTATGTTTTCCAGACAAAAAAATTCTTGATACGTTTTGCACACGCAGTCTCATTTTGACGTACAAGAAGCACATGCAGTCTCATGTTGACGTACAATAAGCACATGCAGTCTCATTTTGACGTACAAGAAGCACTTACAGTCTCATTTTAACGTACAAGAAGCACATGCTAGCCTCATTTTCACGTACAAGAAGCACATACAGTCTCATTTTGACGTACAAGAAGCACATACAGTCTCATTTTGACGTACAAGAAGCACATGTAGCCTCATTGTGACGTTAAAGAAGCACGTGCAGTCTCATTTTGACGTACAAGAAGCACGTACAGTCTCATTTTGACGTACAAGAAGCACATGCAGCCTCATTGTGACGTTAAAGAAGCACATGTAGTCTCATTCTGACGTACAAGAAGCACATGCAGTCTCATTTTGACGTACAAGAAGCACATGCAGTCTCAAGCACCTTTGAACATATTGTGACAATAAGAGATATTGCTGAAAATGAGCACTGTCTCCTTTTGCCACAATTATTTAAGCTCTCATCAATAACTCTACTTCCAAATATTATTTTACCTTGATGCTTTAAACGTCGTTTGCTATAATTTGTTTGTATCTATTTAAGGGTTAAGCAAATAAGAGATGTACAACAATAACTAGTAAACGTAACGGAGGAATTTTGAACGCCAATTGTGATACGGCTTAACCCGTTCGATATTGAGTCGATAACCGATAGTTCGGTGAATTAGGGAATTGTCATGCGATATACACTTAATAATTACAATCTCTCACATGGTCGAATATTTTTGAGCAATCAGCAGCAGACATTTTAAAACATTGTGTCCAAAGGAGTAAATGCTCACGTTTTCAACTTGATTCAACAATTTTACTTTCATTTCCCAAGCTGTAATTTTATTGACATTGTATGTATATTGTATATTGTATATATATTTTATTGCATTAAAACATACTTGTTTTATAGCATATACAAATTTACATAACTAAGAGAATATAGATTAACAGAAGAGAATTACAATAATAAATATTTACCCCACAAAATAGTTTCTTTTTAACCCCTCGTCGCTCGTAGACGAGTTGTATGTCACGCGCGATAAGTGCAGGTCAAGATCAACCCGTGTATATTTATATATATAAACAGTTTGGTCTCCATCTTCACTTCTCGCCTGATGCTTCAAGATCTTTCCCAGAATATACAAGTAATGGCAAATATAAGACGGGATAGTCCGATTTGGAAATACGGCGACGACGGCGTTAATTATATGATCGTCTTTGCTCACAATGTTTTCGAAAATATGTTAGAATAAAGAGTTATAGGTTATTGATATACATATATATATATACATACAAACCTTAATAGAATGTGACAGTTTACATATTAACAATAATTAAGTGAAGGTGTATTTACAAAAAAGAAGCATAACATATACATTTAACCCATACATGTATCCCTATATAAAGCAGTACATATAAAACCGCGTGTACTCACGTTCTAGTCTTATTGGCACAAAATATATACTTAGCTAATTTGTTTAACACAATTCTTGAATTTGATGTCATCAGATTTATGATTTTTTGTTGATTTGGCCAAGTATAATAGTATTTTTTGATGTATTTAGATCTTAAATCAGAATATTTCGAACAAATGAGTAAAAAATGATATTCATTTTCAATTAATTTATAGTTACAATTTATACAGTATCTTTCATTTCTTAAAATATTGTTATAACGACCACTTTCAATGTTTAATTTATGGGACGAAGTTCGAAATTTTATAAAGGCAGTTCTATATTTGTGTTCTTTAATGATTTCAAGATAGTTTTCCTGTTCGAACGAATGTTTAAATAAACAATATGTTTCAAGCCGTGTAGAGTTGTTAATTTCAGTATACCAGTGTTGTTGGTAAATATCTGTTATCCTTTGTTTAATAGAATTGTAATTTATATGCATGGCATATTGGTTTTCCCATATGTTTGATAGTCCTATTTGTTCTAGATTTGTTTTAATATGATATGCCCATTTTTTTTTATTATATGTATTATTGTTGTCAGCGTCAATTTTTAACATATTGTAAACTTTAAAAAGGATACTATTTTCATTCATAGTTAATATTTTTAACCAATATTTAATCATAATAAATTTTCTATAAACGTACATTGGTACACGACATAATTATCCGTATAGTGCATTTAGATTGGTAGACTGTTTAACACACAATATACGACGGCAAAATTTAGAAAAAATCAATTCAATATTAGTACTAGAGTGGTAGCCCCAAACCTCGGCTGCATAGGTTAGTACTGGTAACACAAGGGAATCAAATAGGTTCATTCTCTGACTTACGGGTAGGTCTAATTGATTGTAAATTATAAACAGATTATGAAGGGAATGTCCAGCGTGTTGTGCTATTGTTTTTTGTGTACGACACCAGTTTCCATTTTTGAAAAAGTATATTCCAAGGTATTTAAATGAATGTACAATATCTAGTTTAGTGCCGTATAAAAAGAAGTCATATGAGGTTGGTCTGCTATTTTCAAAGATCATTACCTTTGTCTTGTTGGTATTTAATTTAAGGTTCCAGTTGATGCAGTACTGTTCTAGGTCGTTTAGTATTGATTGTAGTGATTCTGGATTATTTCCAAAAATAATTGCATCGTCAGCAAATAAAACGAGAACTAAATTTAATTCATCAATATTTATTACACCATCTATATTTTCATTAATACTATTTAAGATATCGTTTAGGTAAAATAGGCATAACATACTACTGCTTGGATCACTTTGTTTTACTCCAATCTTTGATATTATAGGTTCGGATATAAGTTGTTTGTATTGAACAGAAGATTTTACAGTGATATACATTGATTTTATTGCATTTATAAATTGAGTACTTATATTTTCCTGTAGTAGTTTTTGCCATAAAAGCATCCTGTCTATTTTATCAAACATCTTTTCCCAGTCTAAGAAGGCTACATACAGCTTCTTTTTCTGTGATAAGGTTTTTGTAATAATTGCATGTAAAATGAAAATACAGTCTGTAGTGGATTTATTTTTCTGAAATCCGTATTGGTTATCTATTAATTTATTGTGCTTATCAGCCCACTTAGTTAGTCTGGTGACAAGTAACTTGGAATAAATTTTTGATAATATGTTATTGAGGGTTATTCCTCTATAGTTTTTGGCTTATTGGGTTCCACCTTTAAATATAGGTATAATTATACCTTCTCCCCAGCTATCCGGAAATAAGCCGTTTTTAAATATTTTATTATAAAACATAGTAAGAAAAGGAGAAATGATATCAAATGAGTGTTTGAAAACTTCTGCTATAAGTTTATCGGTACCTGGGCTTTTTGAGTTATTTTGAGAAAATACAGCTTGTTTAATCTCTGATGTATTAAATTCGATATCTAGATCGTCATCATATATGTAGTTATCGTTTGTCATACTTTTTACATTATTGTGATTACTACTAGGTACCGAGTCATATAAATCATTAAAGTGCACATATCATCTATAGATACATTAACAGTTTCTGTCTTTGGTTTTTGATATTGAGCCTTTACGTTTTTCCAAAACGATTTAGGATTTGATTTAGCCAGCCAGATGCGATATACGTTTACTTTCAGATTGGATATTATTTCTTTTACATTTTCGTTTAATAGATGTGTATGCACGTTTTCTTGTAATGAAATTGATTTTATTTTCGTCATTTTTGCTTCGAAGGAAGTTGTTTCTAGCTATATTAAATTCTTTTCTTGCTGTATAACATTCTTTATTAAACCACGATTTTCTATTGTTGTTGTTGTTGTTATGAATTTTTTTTTTTTTTCTTGTTTTACCAAAAAATTTAAAAGCATTATCTTGCATAAATATGTAGGAAATAGTTAAGAAAATATAATTAAAAATCCCTGATGTTAAT
Organism: Serripes groenlandicus; assembly: GCA_031761405.1. Classification (NCBI taxonomy): domain Eukaryota; kingdom Metazoa; phylum Mollusca; class Bivalvia; order Cardiida; family Cardiidae; genus Serripes; species Serripes groenlandicus. The sequence continues at coordinate 110,293,338 of JASEVX010000004.1, read as the reverse complement.
TAAACTGTGACCCAGCCACGTGTTACCTCTGCAGCAGACGAGCTGTGTACTAATGCGGAAAAGGAGCATTTATTTCTTTTCCCATATTGTTTCGACTGCAAATAAAATATATTTAAAGCAGACACAGGTCATAAAATTGTTACACAAGAATAGAACAGAACTTTATTCATGAATAATGACTTGAACACATATGGTTCATCGTCAAAATATAACATTTTAAACATATACACAATAATGGTAGATACATACATGTATATAGTTATTTATACTCCCTGTTGATGAAAATGTAAATAGACATATATATTTAGATAAATAATATAAATAGGATAATACATATTTATATATATTTAGATAAATAACGTATATAGGATTATACACAGATACAGAAAATATATTTAGATAGAATAACATATATTGGATAATACACAAATACTGCAAATACATTAAACATGTGTACAAGGTAAAAAGGTTTTAACCCTCTCCCACATATAGACGCTATCTGACGCCTCTGCTTTAGACGCCTTTTGAAAATATTGTAGCAAATGGAGAAATTGCTCATAATAATCAATTTCTCCATTTGCAACAATGTTTTTAATTTTATTTTATAATCATACTTCCCTATATAGTAATTTCCCAATTGTTTCGGGTATGTTTACAAAGTCGACTGCTGCAGATTTGTGGTATGTGCGAAAGGGTGAAGAAAAGTGTATTGTCTGACAATCAGGCTATAACACTGACTAGAGTGGTCGAGGCGTCAATGAGCGCTAAATATCCGTTAATGGGAATTTTATCTGCGATAGTTTTGTGTAAATCGGATATACGATCTATTCATACAATGGTTTATCAATGACCAACCTTTCTTTATTTTGTATACATGTATAAATCTTCTTTAGAATGTATTGTCTGGTTATTTATCTATACACATCAAATTTAAAGTGATTGTAATTCGATTTTCGTTGGTTTTTACATGTTCATATCTGTATGAATAAGTCGATTCACATAAGCTTAACTATGAGAACGTTTAGATCAGCGACGGTTAGATAAAGTGTTTACACAAACTGATCTGACCCTTCACTGTTCAGCAATCAATGGAGAGCGATTACCGTTTTACAATTTTCTCGCAGACGATGTTTTTAAACGGATTTAAAAAAAAAAAGCAATTACTACCTCATCTATAGTGTTTTCAACTTAAGACAAAAAGCATGCCGTCAATTTTCCTGGCGTAACATATTTGTCATAGACGGCAACATATATAAACCAGAGACACATAAATACATATATTTATATGTCTCTGTATAAAAGTAAAATCTAATGAAATGTAGATCTATTTCAAAATGATTTTATACTTCGTTTCTTGTTGCCTGTAACATTTACGTTCGTAGGGCCGACCCACTGATTTATACAGCAATGAAGATAACGATACTTCAGTCTATAATTACGGCAAAGGGACTATAAACACCAATACAAATACTGTGTATTGATACATTAATGATCGAGTTTATTTTATCTATATCCAGTTTTGACTTCTATATTTGGATAACCCTTTTCTCTCGTGATAGCGATATCATGGCGGTGTCCCAAATGTTGTGTGTATTTGTTTGAACAGTGTTATTCGCCCTTTACAAACGTATATCAGTTATATAACAGTGTTTCCCGAATCCCCAGTGCTATGAATATTGTTTTCCCTGACACCGATGCATCTATCGTAATGCTATCTCCACAACGCTGAGCGCCTAGGAAGAAATTGATTGTTTGATAGTTTACACCACTTTCAACACTTTTTCAGTTTTATCACGGCGTGTCCTGGGTAAATTACCAGTACGACTGGTCCATTAATTCTGACACCAGCCAGACAGTCGTAATGCTAACCCTGCAACCCTGAGCGCAAGGGGGGGGCAGCCATAACTTCCATTTTTAAGGTATTTGGTATGACCCGCAGACGACTTTGAAAGCATTGTGGGAAGTGATCGGTATGACCCGCAGACGACTTTGAAAGCATTGTGGGAAGTGATCGGTATGACCCAACCGGGGGTCGAACCCAACGATCCCACCCCAGGGCAGACGCTCTTACCACTACACAATGGACACTGTTGCTGGACAATAAAATTCCGACAGCAATAATAAATTCATAACTCTTTTGAAAGTCCGTCTTGTGATATGGAGTCCTTCATTCGATCCTGGGAGGGGTTATACACTAGACTACAAATAAATATGGTACATGTATACACCAATTCATTTACCGTGAAATGCGTGTTTTCCACGATATTTACTCATGTGTTATAATTCCCTTACTGTGCAGTGCTCAGTGCTCCAGGTTATGCTTATCGGCTGTTATGACGTCACAGCTCGGTTCGCCTTATTGAGGTTGTTTAAAATGGTAAATCACACAACTTTGACCAAATATATCTTCCGTTTAAATTTGATCGCTTCAATATGGACTTGACAGTCTGCTTTGTTGGAATATAGACTCCATATATATAAAAAATATTTTATTTTATATTTTTCTTTTAATGTCTGCTTTTGACAACCCTTCTCTGGAAATGCATCTGTGAACGGCTACATCTGTCAGTAACTGCCCCAGCCAATGCCGTCATATGGTTGGCATGCTTGTTGAAGGTGGCACAAACAATACGTGTTTTTTCATTGTGTTATTTTAATTCCTTCTCACGAAAAGAAAACTTCGGCGGTTTCGAGTTAACATGTTCCCACTTGCAGACGTATATTTTACGTAACTGCAGAAAACAACTAATGTAAACATTGTAGCAAAAAAGGAACAGGCTCATGATAAGCAATTTCTCCTTTCGCCTCAATATTTTCAATTATTAATTATTATAATTCCCAAAATACCGCCCCGGTCGTGTAGAGTTAGAGCGACCGCCTCTGGTGTGGGAGGATGCGGGTTCGAACCCCATGGTGCTCAGGATTGCGGGGTTAGCATTACGACTGACTCGCTGGTGTCAGGATAACTGGACCCGAAGTACTGGTAACTTGGCCAGGAAACGTCGTGATATAACTGTATACATGTTAAAAGCGGCGTAAAGCACCGAACATTAAATCAATCAATATAATTCCAATAACATATATTCTGGGAAAGGATAAAAGACAGATACTATTTAATTCCAGCAACTTCTACTATCATGACCATTCCAGGCTTCACGATGCGTATATGACTCAATGACGAACAGGGGAGATACTGCTCAGTAAGCATTGAGGCTGATCTGAATCTTCGCTAGTCGCAACATCGTTAAGGTCGGTTTTCTTGTGACGTAGCTCAATATTCAGCGGGCCTTTTGGCATACATTGAAATGAGTTTTCACTTGATGTAAGGATTCGAAATGGATATAGAAATGTAAATATATAATTTTAAACTTATTGGATATGTGATAACCTTTAATTGATATGGAAAGAAAAGCTATATGCGATCTCTTTAAATGTGCAGGTTGACACATATTGCCCTTAGATAATGTTTATGACTAGTTATACCTGTTTGGATTTTTCTGTTTTTTAAAAGTAAAACAATCTATGTTTTTAACTATTCCATTAAACAAAAGAGAAAATATTTGGAAATATTGGCAAATTACGATTATTTCAAACATTGGATGGAATGAAGAATTTACATTCATTTCTTTTCCCCACAATGTTATTTTTAAATCGTCTTCTTCAGACGCGATACAACTGATCCATAGCAGGGAAAGTGTTAACAAACTAAAACAGATTAACTGATTAAGTCTGCAAAAAATGCTCCTCCACAACCACAAAAAAACGATACATGTAACAATTTATTTTAGTTGAATCTCGTCCACAAAATTTATTTCATTTAGAACCATTTGAGCAAATATTTTAACAGAGATTTTCCATGTTATAAAACGACTGACAAATCGTTAATGAATATTGACATTAATTATCATATCGCAAATCCCGGGAGTAAAGCGTAGTCAAATCGCTAACACTACCCGTATCGTGGAGAATTTCTTATATATTGAATAGACGTGTGACGGCGAGATCTATTCGACACCGTCCAATCGCTCCATATACGTATCGGGTTTTATTATAAAGGATTACGACGGACTCTAGAGGATCATTTATGGATGAGTTGTTTTCTATAAGACCTAAACAAAAAACATAGGTAAAAACATAAACGGGCTGTTAGTCGTGGCGCGGTATATAACCTGTCGTTGTAGCGGCGTAGGTAACCGAGTAAGCGTCGTCATTGGAGACCCGCTTGTTTGAAGACAGGAAGGTCCAACGTTAGTGGTGGAACTTTTATGTTTAGACTTCTACAGTCGTTGGATTTGTTCTTACTGTTCGGAATATTCTTCGTGGTTGAAGTTAAATAGCTACAAAATATTATTTTTGATGAACTGTGTAGTTTAGTTTAGGGAATTCTGTTAAATTAACATACACCATGTCACAAGTGGGGTTTAGACCTCCATCCCAAATGAGTACGGGACGAATGGGGGTTAATTTACCCCAGATCCAGCACCCGTTGTCCAGGATGAGCAACCCGGACAATATGGAATTACGAGGGATCTCCAGATCAGGGGACAGGCCCATGTCTAACCCCGCCGGGGGCCGACCCCTCGCCAACGAGAGTCATTACCCCATACGGAAAGCGAACAGCGCTCTCTCAGGCCGCGAGAGTCGGGCCAGCCGAATGGGCCGGGAAAACGTTCCACCGGCGAATAATTTTGACAGCATTCCGGAGGGAATAGAAGTCATGCAGGGAGATCCAAATAAAACCAGGATGCCTATATTTGGTAAGATTTCTTATTATACTGCACGTGGGTGGGGTTACTCGATATCTATTTTTTAAAGTCACCATTTCTGTTAATGTCATATGTATGTTAATTACCAATCTTCGAATGAAGATTGACATTGAATAGCTCATACTTGTTAAAAGTGTATGTAACGGACGTTCAGGGTGTACCAAACAGTGTAGAACAATACTCTCGCTATGGTGACCTTATTAGAGGTGTACACAGTGTTGTCCTGAAGGACGGTAATGGTTACTAATTTTACAACAATCACTAATCATCATTCATTCTACCATTTCACTGGTTTGTAAATAAACTGCTATACTTCTCGATTTTTTGATGTTTCGTCGACTTTGTCGTACCAATTAGAAACGATACATGAAGACTAAGATCAAACTACTTAATTAACCCTTTCCCACATATAGACGCACTATGACGCATCTGCAGCAGACGAATTTTGAAAACATTGTGACAAAAGGAGAAATTGCTCAAAACGAGCAATTTCTCCTTTTGCCACAATGTTTTCAACTTTTTCACTTCCATATTTTTTAGAAGACAATTTCGAAGTCGTCTGCTGCAGATTTGCTATATGTGGGAAAGGGTAACAATGCAGGTAGACAGGTGCATGTCGTATAATTCAAGTACGAAGTATAATATCCGTATACCAAATAAGTCGTCATTTTCAGGTATTATCGAATAAATGACAAACAACTCAAAAATACTTTCTGGCTTTTATAAGACATTTTATAGGCGTTTTTTTTTTCGTTTTCTCCTACATTCTTTTTCAAAGATGACATGCCTTATTTTAGACGGGTTTGAATCATAATCAGATTTACAAGTTCTATTTTAGCATTCTCTTATTGAGTGTCTCTTTAAATAACGTACACGGGTAAATATTAAAACAAACAAGTAGCTGGAGCAGTAAAACACATGGGGTCTAATCGAACCAGATACATGTATTTGCTTTTCGTGACATTCTTCGTTTTTTTCCTCGCATGCTGATAAGACAATCAATATTAAACTTACAAAAATTAAGAGTACGTATATACATGGTCATAGGAATGAGGCCCGCCAGGCGATTTGGGTTCTAATTGACTCTCTATAACGGGGTCATATTATGGTAAATTAGTATTAAAATAGTGGGTCTACACTTCTTGTTTCTTTTGTCACAAAAGTTGCATCTAGGACTAATCTACATTCAGACGGACTAGACAGTGTATATTCTGGTGAGACTGTGATCTACATGCAGACGGACAGTGTATATTTTCGTGAGACTGTGTGGAGACACAGGCTCCTCTAAGTCGTCACTATACGCACGTGCGTTTACCCTTTCCCACATATAGACGCTTTCTGACGCCTCTGCAGCAGACGACTTATATTAACATAGTTGTAAAGCAAAATTACATCTTACATTGGCAAAATAAATTCACTCAAGGAAGAACCTAACTCTGGCCATACAGAACAAGAAGTTAGGTTTTATGGAGAAGAAGGTTAACCCTTTCCCTCATATAGATGCTTTCTGACGCTTCTGCAGCAGACGTATATTTGAAAACATAGTGACAAAAGAAGAAATTGCACAAAACGTGCAATTTCTCCTTTTGCAACAATGTTTTCCACTTTTAGTCATAGGTTATCTATTCAATTATAAAGATTTTCTATTTTTTGGAAAAATATGTTCAAAGTCGTCTGCTGCAGAGTTGTCGTATGAGGGAAAGGGTTAAACGTCATTCATGCAATACTGACTTTGTCTATGGGTATACAACATTCCAATTTACCATGTGTATTGTGTAGTTAGTGCCTACAATTGAAATGTCAAACCATTTATTAACCGTATCCGTTTAAGGTCATAGTCCATTTAAAAGATGTTTCTATGTAAATCTATAATTTTGTTATAAACTCAGATATTTTCAGCAAACATACATAGTTTGATGGGAGTGGAGTGTGAGAAGATTGCGGAAAAATCTTAAAAATAAACAATGTTTTATTATTCATAATAAATTTGAAAAAGTATATTTCTATAAACATTGAAACATCGAAATTACATGTATATGCAAGTCAAATTGAAGAAAGGGTCAGCCGCCGGTTAAGTTTTGTATTGTATTGTATACCGAATTCAATTACTTTACAATTACTCCCCGAGCCGCCAATTCAATGCTTACATATTTCTTTAAGACTTCCAGTTTACCATTTAATTCTATATATTAATCTTTTCCCTTGTATTTGAGAAGTTGTTTGCTAAGCGCGAACAAACATTTGCCAGTTTTCCCTTTCACTCGATATTAATTTATCGGTAAAATACCAGTACCACCTCGGTTAGAAGGTAAATACGGATTTCAATAAAAACCTTCAATGGTGAGCTTTTAGCTTGAGATTGTTTGCATGGCATTGTCGAGGAGAATCAATTTTAAAATCAAACTACAGCTGATTAATATTTTTAATTAAAATTCGAGTGTATTTAAAATATAGATTGGTTAAGCAGCGATATCGCAGTCACGTTGGACATAACAATCCCAATACGTGTCTTAAACATAAAACAGACTCGTAATTTATATGTCACTAAATACCTATATTTGGTGTACAAATCAACAAATTAAGAGTACGAACCACTTTCAAAAGAAGAAGGAAACAAAACGTCTATTAGATGATTTATTTTTTATGAATTGCAGTTAAGTCGAAAGAATGTGGCGGAATTCTCCGGACTTTTAATGAATTGGTTGTAAAGTTTAAACCTTTACATATATTTAAATCGTGGCTGATCACAAATCAAAATGACATGTCAAACACTTATCATTTCTTATTAATGGATCAAGTACGTACAATGTAGGAGGTGGTTTGACATACCTCGGTTTCATGCAAGGAAGCTACTTTAAAACGTAGGCGACATTTCTCTTTTGACTCTTTCACTTACATGTATAGGCGGTGTGAATTTAATGTTTTCCTCAAGCAAAGTACGTTTTGTAAAATCCCTAAATCAAACACAAATCAATAGACGTATCAGCTGTTTTCGGAAGCTTCAATTGTTAAAGAAATACGCCGTGGTCGAGTCATTAGCGTGTGGGAGGAGGGATCGGATCCGGTGTGACCCTGTGTGACCCGGTGTGACCCGGCTTCGATCCCCGAACAAGCCTTCATGATGGAGTACCCTTTAGCAAGGCATATTTCGTCTGCTGCAGATGTACGACAAGGCATTCTAATAATGTTCAGCAGAGACACCTTTCACCGCGATAAGTGGTATATCAAACATACACTTCGGATTTAAACGTTATTCAAACTTATTCAAGATCGTCTTACTTTGTATACATAATGGTAGACTAATAGCAAGGTTAGGCAGGTTGTTATTTCGACTCCCGTAGAAAATAGTTTAATAATTACAAAAGCAAACACGTTTGATTTGGTGACACGGACCATTATTTACTCTCAGTCAGGTAGCTCTACAACTATGAAAGAGCAACGTTCGACATGCTGCGTTTTTTTTATTGAAACCAGGTGTGTGTATTCAGATTTCACCTTACACACCGAGTGCCCAGCTAGTGCTAGTCAAAGGCTTTTATTTAAAACATTTATTCGGCTAACACATGTCCAAGTGTTGGGTGTGTAATCTAACACATGCCCAAATACTGGGTGTATTTTCTAACACATCTCCAAGTGATTGGTGAGTTGGCTTACACATATCAAAGTGCTGGTGTGTTAGCTTACATATGTCAAAGTGCTGGGTGTGTTAGCTAGCACATTTCAAAGTGCTGGGTGTGTTAGCTTGCACATGTCTAAGTGCTGGGTGTGTTACCTAGCACATGTCAAAGTGCTGGGTGTGTTACCTAGCACATGTCAAAGTGCTGGGTGTGTTAGCTAGCACATGTCAAAGTGATGGGTGTGTTAGCTAGCACATGTCAAAGTGCTGGGTGTGTTACCTAGCACATGTCAAAGTGCTGGGTGTGTTAGCTAGCACATGTCAAAGTGCTGGGTGTGTTACCTAGCACATGTCAAAGTGCTGGGTGTGTTAGCTAGCACATGTCAAAGTGATGGGTGTGTTAGCTAGCACATGTCAAAGTGATGGGTGTCTTATGCCAATCTGAATACGCCACTGTATTCATATGCCCTCTCTGGATTATGTTTTACATGCTAATATCGACCTAGCCATCACCTTTGTGGATACATACATATTTTAGAGACTTACACATATGTTCACGTCTTGCACATATTTTCACAAAATTTCGTGATCAACATTGCTTAAGTTATATGAATGAAAAGTCAAGGTTAAAACAAATTCAATGAGCGGGACAGTAATATAATAAGTTAAGCGTTGCGTATTAATCGGTAAACAGACATTAATACAGGATAAATAACAAAACATGAACAATACTTAACGATTGTAACAGTAGCAAACCTGCGACAATGACGCAGGGCTGTGAAACAGGAATTCGAAATGTTAACAAATATTTGATCAAGACGTAACTGTTTTCTTTTTGTACAATCTATTTGTATTATCTATTTAATATGCATATTTATTTTTATCTACATTCCAACGAGCAAACAACGTCGTTTGTGGTACAATGGTTAGCAAAGTTTTCCTTAATTGACACACACAGTGACACGAACATAAACGTCCTCTAACCAAGGTTAATAACCCTCGTCCTGCTGTACGCGACTTTAAGCGATATTCGTATATGAGCCGAATTAAGAGAAAACCAACATTGTGGACTCGGCATAAAACATCGATCCGGATCAGCCTAAGCATGCTGCGCAGGCTAACCTGGACAGATACTTTTCGCCGCTTGAGGATTTTCTGTTTCAGGAATCATTACTGTATACCTCTATCCCCCTGAGACGGAATGTGTCGGCCCGGATTAGCCTGCCTGCGCGGACTGCGCAGGCTGATCTGGGTCGATACATTACGCAGAGGCCATAATGTTGGTTTTCTCGTGGAACGGTTCATATTATGTTATCCACGACTTTGACTTTAAAATACGATTTCGAACACTGTATGCCAAGATGAACAGTGTAATAAAAATCTGACTAAAGTACACGATCTGACCAAATGTAAGCCTATGCGTAGCATTAATAGGAGATGATTTTAATGAGATTGAGTGTAATAATGTCCTACATTGTTCGCCATCAAACATTAATATGATACGCGTTGTAGGACTACAGCAGGATAAGTGTTACAAACTTAAAACATAACACTTCTCTGACAGATGACTACACTCCCGTAACTTACGGGTTTTGTCAACGTCTTGCATGTTATAGGAGCCTTTGTGTTACGAATTGATTAATGAATTGCAAAGGATGAACGACACAGATTAGACGGTACATATGTATGCAGACTGATCTTGGTCTGTGAAACATGGCATTAAAAGGTTTACATGCAGTGTATAATCTGTAGGGAGACATTTACACCATTTCCAAACCGCAGTACGGCTTTACTCTAACCCAACATACACACACATTCACAACTAGAACTATGTTGTTAACCAAGAACCTCGTATAAATGTTCTTCCATCGTGAAATAACTGAACTATTATTGAAAACGGCATGAAGCCCAATAATGTAATGTGAAACTGTTGTCTACAATTGCGAACAATATAGGCCCAGCTCGGCCTAGACAATCACGCAGTCTTAATTTGACTGACATTTATTTATCATGTTTTAATATCAATATGTGGGAACCCGTCAAACATCGGGGAGATGATACCTGGTACAGGAATGTACCGAGACAAGATTATATGCATTTGGCTGCTAGAACCGATTCCATGACGTCTGTGTCACCCGTATAGAGTCAAGTGAGTCAGCGCATCCACACCGTCGTCTAACCAGACTCTATCTTGTCGGCTGCTCAACTCAACATTTTTATCTTGATATTACTAGCGTTGGCTTTGGACTCTTCTAAATACAAAGCCTGACGAGAATACAAAGCCTGACGAGTCCTTTTTAAATATCCACCGTTTAAACGGTTAAATAAGAAAGGGTTTGATAATCTCCAAAACATTGATTATCTTTCATTCTAGCATGTAGAGGCTTACACCAGTCAGATTATCAGTCAGTTAAAAACCGACTTCAGTTATACCTTTTACTTCATAGCATCGTCTTCACAGTGATCGGTCACCGTGTTTCTCCCGTTATCAGACCGACTCGTCATATCGAATAACGTTGTATAGATACAACATATGGGCTATAGGACGAGTCCCGATAGTTCGATCGGTAACGGCGAGGGCTATCAACACAGAGACTGAGAATCGGCCTTCCATTATTTCCTATATTTGTAAAAAGATACAATGAATTGCGTAACTCGTCTTCCACCAATGAGATAAATGTCTGTGAGGGAAGGTAACCAGTTACCTGTGAAGATGCAAGTTTGGAAGGGGAACTTGTCGCAATGATATAACGGAAATACTGTTGAAAAGGTCGATACACTCCAATCAGTTGGTTCTAGGAACAAAACAAACATGTCATAAAGATATACTAGACAAACACGTCAATCAAAAATGTAATAAGGCATACTTAATATTCGACGAGAGAAAGACAGACATACAGAAAGACAACCTTTATCTGCTTAAATTTAAACATAAATGCAAACGTATTTGAACGAACGAAAGCCTTTTATTTATTATTCAGGTGACAATCCCATGACATCAAGATTATTTGTTCTCCATAACCCCAAATTATTCCATCTAAAGGCAATATGCAGAGAGTAGAATATTTACATAATGAACAATGACTTCCTTTTCCAAACATGAATATCAATGCCTTATTAGATAGATTAATCTTATTTTATTTTTTTATTTAACCATTTCCCTCATACCACAAATCTGCAGCAGACGACTTTGAACATGTATTGTCAAATAATAGAAAATCTCTATAATTGAATGGATAACCTTTGACTAAACTGAGTGGAAAACATTGTGGCAAAAGGAGAAATTGCTCGTTTTGAGCAATTTTGTCTTTTGTCACTACGTTTTCAAAAAGCCGTATACTGGAGAGGCGTCAGAAAGCGTCTATATGAGGGAGAGGGTTAATCGCATTGCCACACACACACACACACACACACACACACACACACATGGTGATATAAAAGGATTAAAGGACAAGAAGCGTTTTTTAAAAACACAAGACCAATAAAGGACCCGAGTTTGCCAAGGTTATATTGACATATTCGGACAAACTTCTTTATTAGGGATCAAGCTTATCTGTTAATAGATAAACCTGTTCAAGTCAGCAGGGATTTCGCCGCATAAACGCATTGATTCGATCCATTCAAACGTTTTGTATACTTAACAATTTGAACTTTTCGTTTAAACAACCCTATCTGAGTCGGGGATATTGCTTCAATTTAGATGAACGAGTTTCTTTTCGCGCTGTAAAGATATGTATACATTGTCCATTCTCAATACGTACAAGATCTTTGAAAGATTAAAATCACGTTTTGATACACTTTTACTGTATTTGAATTCAGTATGGCAATATCTTTTTTTGTAAAAACCAATATCTATTTCCAACCTTTATCTCAATTTAAGCAAGACTAACTAGCAATCTTCAATATGTCCTGTAAAGAAAAAGATTGTATACGCAAAATAAAAATATTGGTTTTAATGTTTATGTATTTCAATGCGCAATTTGAAGTAGGGATTTGAAACAATTGCATTCAGAGCACAAATTGTAGCGACGATAGCTACACGGGGTTTATAGGGATTTATCCCTACATTTACAATACGTTTGATCTTACTGTATTCTAACTGGAATCGTCTTTGCAAAATGTCGTGAGCTCCTTTTTAATCAGAATTAACAGTTTGCTTTTCCGTTTAAGGTTTTGTTATTTCTGAAATTCGCAGTATTAAGGTTTCCTATTTGGTTTCATATATTTAGACTGTTTTTGCAGCTTTCTAATACAACCTCGGCTATGCTGCGTTTCTCGATCGCGTTACTACATCTTATAAAAGCGACAGTTATCATTGTTTAAGTCATCTTCTATAAAAAAAAAAACCACTACCTTTTAGACTATTTGTCGGTGATCAATCTACTCAACTAACACTTTTATAACCGTGACTTTTTATAACATATGTTAAATCTATAGCAGACGATTTAAGAAAAAACGAAGGCAAACTATGGAGTTTACTATGAAAATATAATTTTTGAACGAAGTTGGAACCATTACGAGCAATTTCTGTATGCAAACGCGCATCATGAGGTAAAGACTCGAGGTCTTCATTTGCATAAATAATATTACTCGTGATAATTACGTTAACCCTTTCCCACATACAACAAATCAACATCTGATGGGTTTTAAAAAAACTTCTACATACGAATATGGAAAATCTCCATAAATCAGTGGAATTATTGAACACAATGGTAATATTGAAACATTGCTTATTATGAGCAAATTTTCCTTTTGTAACTCTTTTTCTGCTGCAGTCGCGTTAAAATGCGTCTGAATATGGGAAAGGGTAAATGTCTCTACTTTACTTTTCTCACGAATGCATCTTAGTCATGAATGGTAGAACAAAATATATCCTGGTGGAAAATATATCCTGGTAGAAAATATATCCTGGTGGAAAATATGCACTTTATTATAAATTGTCATTTAGTACTCACCCTTCATGTTTGATGACCACGTGTATAAATGTTTGTAGTTTCTAACAAATGTAAGTCTATTCTTATTTTTACCCATTACTTCATATGACTTTTCATAGGTCGTCTGTTTGCTTGACAATCATCAGACGAACAATTTCACTAATTTAGCAAACTGAAAGATTTATATTGATAAGGAGTTGAAAACATTGCAATAAAAGGTGAAATTGCTCGTTTTGAGCAATTTCACCATTATATTGCAATGTTTTCAAAAGGCGTTTGCAACAGCAGGCGTCAAATGTCGTCTGTCTGAAGTAATGGGTTAACAAAAAACACCACTATAAGTTTACTTTTATTTTAACAACAGGACAACCCCAGCTGAGTAAGTAACTAATACCGTAGAATACCCCTTTTAGTATGACCTAGCTTGGCGATTTTTAGATAGTAACACTCCTTTACATTGTTTTACATTGTTTCACCGCTTACCACATACACCCAGACAGCAGCAAACGAATTTAAAAACATCTTGGAAAACGTATGGAAACTTTCTATACGTGACAGAACAATTATTGAATAAAGTTGAAATTATTTGGCAAATGGAAAAAATGCTCATTTTGCTCAAAAGTGGCCTGCTGCAAAGGCGTAAGAAAGCGTCCCGTATATGGGAACGTGTTAAACACGTTTATGCCTTAAACATCTTATACATTACAATGATGTTAAGGATCTTGTGAAAATAAGAATAATTATTTTTACGTTTTGATGTATTCATGATAGGGAGCCACGTCAAACTAATTGACGTCGTATTGCACTTCGGTTACTCCATTACATAATGGAGAAGTTCTTACACCACGGGGGTTACACTTCTAGGTGTTCGTCAGTAGTCACGATGTCAGGGAAGACTCCGGTGAGACGTATTCACAAACTAGTCTGAATCTTCACTCATCTCATGTGCAATCGAACCCCAACACCATTCAAATTTAAATACTCCATTGCTACTTTGTATTATTGAAATTCCTCGTGATAATTTCTTTTTAGTTTTTGAATGTACATGTTGTATTTTCCCTTTCACTAAACGTTCCTGTTTGATTTAAGGATTGTGTTGGTGGTTGTGTTTCCTTGTTGTGAGTAGCAGAACTACAAAGATTTTCTTTTCTTTTTTATAGATGCTTAATTAGACAGGAAACTTTTATATTCCTTCGTACTGTAGAATTGGTTGATTGTTTTGTATTATTTAAACTCATTATGTATGGGTATGGAAAAGTTCTCGTCGTACAAAAGTCAAAAGGAAAAGTGTCGTTTATTTAGATACAACACTCGATCCTTGACACGACACACTACTGGAATACGTACAGTTAGATGTCATATTAGTATGTTTATAAGATAATCAGAACGGAGTTTTCAATGTCGTTATATAATGTTTGGATCCATGTCGGCCAGTTTGACCAGGGTGACCAGGGGGGTCTACAGTTTGTATGTTAAAGAAATTTGCTTCATAGATGTATCTTGCATGTTCAAGTACTGCTTTTATTTAGAGGAAAGTGTTTGCCTATTAATTTGCATGATTTTTTTAAAATATATATTCCTCCATATACCAATTATTCCTCTGTGTTCAGTTAAACCTTAATTCCTGCAGGTAAAATATATAAATTAATATGTCTTGAAACAGATGTCATCCTCTGCTTAATTTGTTTTTTATGACAATATTCTTAGCTTTATAGACATCTTAGCAA
This sequence comes from Serripes groenlandicus, assembly GCA_031761405.1. Lineage (NCBI taxonomy): Eukaryota > Metazoa > Mollusca > Bivalvia > Cardiida > Cardiidae > Serripes > Serripes groenlandicus. Next base: position 110,278,295 of record JASEVX010000004.1, on the reverse strand, counting down.
ACGTAAACACTTGAAATATTTGAAATAAACTTTATTATTTTATTCTTATTGTTTGGCACAGTATTTGCTTATGCATCAATTCACAAACATCAATATTTCCATAATATTTTTTATGCTTTTTTAAGAAATATTATTTTAGATTTTAAAATCCCCTTATTTCTGTTTTGTTTTGTTTGAAGTTTAACGCCGCTTTCAACAGCTTTGGTCATATCACGGCGGTCAGTGCACCTACCCATGTTTTCCTGGCTTTCCCACACCAGTACTTACACAACATTCTTTCGAAGCCACTGACTACTTTCTCACATAGATCAGAGGTGAGAGGCAATGGAAAACATCGCCCGAAAGAATGTCGCCGCAACCGGGTATCGAACCCGTGACCTCCAGATCACGAGTCAGATACGCTACCAATTGAGCTACCCGGCCGGGTCCCCCTTATTTCACCTCTTTATTTAATATTTGCAGAATTATAATACTTTTTAAAATAATATTTATGTACGCATATATGTATACTATCTCCCACGAATCGGAACACTCTTATTATCCCTGTTACCCACTTCAGTTTTGTCTGACGAAATGTGTGTGTGGGGGGGGGGGGGGGGGGGGGGGGGGGTTTGGGGGGGGGGGGGGGGGGGGGGGGTCATCTTCTTGCATCTGCATCATTGCTGAATTTCACAAAGTCGACTCTTATCTGGTACAATTCAATGTCGTAGTGTGACGGACAGTGGCAGAATCTGCATTGTTTGCAAAAGCCTTTAATTGCTGTTTGCGGTTTTAGGTCTTAAAGCATTTGCGAATAGTGAAGACTCTACACCGTCTCACCAAAGTCGTCACCGCCCGCATAATTGCTATACAAACCTAAATGGTTCTTCTGATAAACATCTGGAAGTGTAGCCCCACTAGAATTGTGCCAATATGTCTTTAAATGATTTCAAAGCGGAGTGCCATTCAGACCGTACATTGATAGACGCAGCTCACATAGTTCCATCACATCTACACAGAGTATCCTTCAGCTCACTGTATGTATATCATGAAATAAATCACAAACAAGAAATACATATGCGTCATGATAACAATACATCTTTGTACAAGGGTTGTGATCTGATCAGTTTGGTACAGAAATATGTAAGCGACGCGAATTTAACCCTTACGCTGCGAAAGGCAATTAAAAGCTTTTGCAAACAATGCAGATTCATGTGAGACAGCTCGTAACGAGCTGTCTCTCCTAAAATCTGCATGGTCTGTCACTAAGACATTGACTTTTACCAGATTCCCTGTTGGACGAAAACTGAAGTGGTCCAATAATCTATATAGACGAGTCGACTTTGTGAAATTCGGCAGTAAAAAAGTTAATTGAAACAGAAACAGTTGTCAAACACTACACCACATAACAATGTTCAACAATTGAATCACGTCACATGGAAACGAACATTTGTGTTTTTACGATCGGCAATGATCCAGATTAGCTTGCACTGGACTTTGCTGCTTTCCTTTAAGTCATAGGGAATCAAAGTGACTTATATATTTACGTATCGCGTATCTGTGTAACTATGATTCTCTATGATATTTTATCAGAAGAAATCTACAATAAAATATTTAACATATTTAGAAATTATTTCCATTGAGTTCAAAATGCTTGATTTCGTGTGACGTGGCTTAATTTTAATGCTACCGTTGTTGGACTCGAGCCAAAACTGGTGTAACTACTTCTTGTATCAATGTGTAGTTACAGTCATTTGGAAAGTAACCCTAAGCATTGTCCAGTATCGGTAATCATTAACGTCAATATAAACTGCCTGTATCCAGGTCGGTGTTCCATTGAAACCGAAATCAGAAATGTCAACAGAAAACATTCATAATCATCGATTAAAAGGCCATAAAGGAGGGAAAATGCCGCGTAAATGATTGTTTTACAGCTTGTAGCCGTGTTTCTATGGATCGCTATGACAGCGGGATCAATCGACCATGGGCTTCCGTGAAATATTTCTCTCATTTATAAAATGCATTCAGGGAACGCGGACAATAAAAACCTTTAATTCAGAGTTGCTTGCTTCTGAAGCGCGGATAAATATAAATTGTAAAATGTTCCGTTGAATAATTTCGGTCTTGCAATTCTAAGGACAAACTATTTTGTTTGCGTTGGCTCTAAGTATTTCTGTTGTCAAAAAGATATGTGTTCTTGTGTCCTTTAAAAGCTAGTATTTCCTGCATTTAGTCTGAATCTATCACGGACAGTTTCCAAGTTTAGAAAAATTAATTTGCATTTCTTTTATCAAATCTGTGCACTTATCAGACGTAAGGGGGAAAAGACACGTGTCGGAAAAAAGTCTAAGTTTCTTGACCTTACTCGACCCTTGTGTAATCAGACCAACTGACCTACATGTAGATTTTCTATTGTTGTATACAACAGTTTGGTCCCAAACAACGATGCCAGGACTTTATTGTATCGGTATCATGACCGATACGTGATCCCTGTCTGCGTCACTGTCTATCGACTCTAATATTAACACATCCTACTTTTAAAAAAGCTCGATGAGTAACTGCATCAATTATCAATTTGAATTTATGCTAGACGAACAATTCTTTTAAAGCTATAGTCACTTTTAGACCCAAGATCAAGCTGCAAAATCGAGTAGTATAATCGTGTTCTACATCGTTTGCCATGTCTTACAAATTGTTTGGTTGCATAGTGTTTTACGCCACTTTTAACAATTTGTCTGTTATCTCACGGCGTTTCCTGGGACAGTTACCTGTACTACTGGTCCGTTTATCCTGACACCAGCGTGTCGGTCGTGGTGCTAAGCGCCAAGGAGGGAGAGTATTTGCTACCATGTGTTAACAAAGTCTAAGACAAAACCTATTCAAAAACCGTTAGAAAACAATAAGTATGATGGTAGAATTTTCAGGTAATTCAACGTGACATCATGGTCAATACATATATATGAGCCGTCCCGCGAGAAAACCAACAATATGGGCTCTGCGTAATGCATATAGCCAGATCAGCTTGCGCAGTCCGCGCAGGCTAATCAGGGCCGACACATTCCGTCTCAGGGGGATATTGGTATAGAGTAATGATTCCTGAAACAGAAAATTCACAGGAAGCAAAAAGTGTCTATCCGGGTAAGCCTTCGCGGCATGCTTAGGCTGATCCGGGTCGATACTTTACGCAAATTCCACAATGTTGGTTTTCTCGCGGGACGGCTCATATTGGGACCAGCTTGCACCTACGTTCGTTTCAGTCAGTCTTTAACATGTAGTGATTATTCAAATGAGTTTTCTCAAGGCTTCTGTACAGAACCGTCGATTCGGATCAGTATTAATGAATGCAGTCTTTGTCCATAAGTTACTTATGGTTGTCTTTCGTGTAGAATTTACCTTAACACGAGAGATTACAAGCCAGCTGTTTACGTAAAGAAGGTATTTTTGATTGGCGATTTTAGATCAGAATTTCCAATATCTCTGTGTATTACAGAGATTTAACAATTTATATCCCATTATACGTTAATCCGGGAGGGATTTAAACCGTGTCACATGAACAGATTGCGTTACTGCAACATTGAAACGTGTTTCGCATGATACTACTTGGGCCGCACTTCAAGTCTTTCGTCATATATTGTTTTTCTAAAAAAAAGGTGTTCAGTGAAGGTCCTGTTCATACTGTGCACATGCTCACGTGAGGTTTAAGATAGGCCGTATACGCACATCGACCATTTTGGTTTGACACGACTCATTTATATTAGATCTATATGTAAACCGGTTTGCTCAATTCAATATACATTGAATTTAATTGATTAATCGCATAGTTACTACTCATACATGTAATGAGTTCAGTTGTGTCGAACAGGAGGAAGGTTTATACACATTTTAATGTCTGTGCACTCCATTTCTTACGGAATCAAACTCCGTCAAAAAAGATTATCTTTGTCAAGTTAACCCTTTCCCTCATATAAACGCTTTCTGACGCCTCTGCAGCAGACGGCTTTTTGAAAACATAGTGACAAAAGAAGAAATTGCTCAAAACGAGCAATTTCTCCTTTTGCCACAATGTTTTCCACTTTTAGTCATAGGTTATCCATTCAGTTATAGAGATTTTCTATTTTTTGGCAAACTATTTTGAAAGTCGTCCGCTGCAAGGTTGTTGTTTGTTGGGAAAGGGTTAAAAGGGTAGTAGTGGCTCCCCTCCTTGGCGCACAGGGTTACGGGACAGCTGGTGTCACGAAAAGCTTACCAGTACTACTGGTCATATACGCGGGAAACGCCGTGATATGAATGTCTTACTATTGAAAGAGGCATTTAACAGCATTTAAGTAAATAAAACCAACCATTGACAGTTTAACCTTGAACACCGGAGTTATATTAGGCTTATCGGAAGATCTGGTAAGCCACTAACTACACGTGGAAAAGACATTCTCTATCTTACACACTATTCAGTGAAAATAGTTCAAATGTCAAATTGAACTTACAAGACAGTTCAGTTTTCATGTTTTAAAAGTTCAATTATTTACTATAAAAGGATGAATACGTCTATTTATGCAAATTACAAACTGCTTGGGTTGGTATTTTATTTAAAATGGGGTCTCGTTTATATTCGATAAACGATCAATCGATCTATTTTCAATAACATTCAAGTGGAGCATTTATGTATTGCACACTATGTCCTTAACTCTTTTCAAAGATATAACCTCAATTTGATAATAAGCCTTTTTTTGAATTTCATATAAAATTGTCAACGCTTTCTCAAATTAGAAATATGTTAAGTCAAGATTTGTGTTTACTTTTCTTCGTTTTCTTTCTTTATTTGTTTTCAGTTTACGTCGTTTTCTTATTTTTAGTTTAGTTGTTTTTAGTTTTCGAGAGTTTAAACGGTACATTAGATAGTGGATAAAACCGCAATAGTGCGCAAACTACATCACTGTCATCCTTCTCATTTTTATGTTTATCCTGTAATAAAACGTAGCTGTAAAGATTCTCTAAAAGTGTACTTACTAAACCCTTTCAATGCTGATATTTTTAAAATAGACCAGTCCATATTTGCATTTGGAAGAGTCTATAACCAATTATATAAATATCAAGTTGAAGATAATGAGTTGAGCAGCCTACACAATAAAACCCTGACAGACGACACGCATGCGCCGTCTGGTCTGACGCTATACTGTCGGCCCAGGCTCCACACATTCAGTTGTAGTGGTAAAAGGGTTCGACTCGTAAATAAAGGCTTAAATTATTAGAGCATAAGTGACCCGAACACTCGAAGAAGGCGTACACTATCGAGCGAAGGGTCTAAATGATCTTGAAATGACATTTTAATGGAACATAATTGAGAAAAATCGATCATAATGTATCCTTAATTCCCTTTCCCGACTATAAGACGCGTTTTGACGCCATAGCAGCAGACGATTTTGGAAAGCATTGTGGCCAAAGGTGACATTGCTCAGGATGAGCAATTTCTCCTTTGGCCACAATGTTTTAAACTTTATTTAACAATTAAGCTATCTTTTAGGGAGATTTTTTTCAGGTTTTTGTCATTATGTTTTCAAAGTCGTCTGCTGCAGATTTGTTGTATGTGGGAAAGGGTTAATCCCCTTTACATAAATATGAGGAATTGAACACATTTATATAAGAAAAATATATTAGAACACAATTTAGGAAAGTTGCTCAACCGATTTGCATTTACATTGGTGAATTCTAACTTTCGTCGATTATATTTTGTTACTACTGTTTACACGTAGCTTTTACTTATTCTTATTAAATACCGAATACAGTTAACGCATACTACGTTAAACTTCATTTCAAATTGGAAGTGTTTGAAGACCTTAACATTATGTTCTTTTATGGTAAAGAATATTTCTTCGGCAAACTGAAAAAAGTATACCCATTGTATATTGGTCAAGCAAAAAATGAAACACCATACAACTTTAAAACGGACTATTTATATAAGTCTTTGATACCTTCAATATCTATCCTTTCTTAACCCTTTCCCTCATATAGACGCTTTCTGACACCTCTGCAGCAGACGGCTTTTTAAAAACATAGTGACAAAAGAAGAAATTGCTCAAAACGAGCAATTTCTCATTTTGCCACAATATTTTCCACTTTTAGTCATAGGTTATCCATTCAATTTCAGTGATTTTCTATTTTTTGACAAAATATGTTCAAAGTCGTCTGCTGCAGAATTGTCGTATGAGGGAAAGGGTTAATACCATTAACAGCTTATCGATAAGCCGCGTTAAGGTAAGGTCATCTGGAACAAACCAGGAAAAGGAAAAATCTTAATAGTAAACCACAGCAACCAACAATCTGCGATTACTTCACTTATCTTTGCTGTGATGCTACTTGTACTACATCAACTATACTACTAGTTCTACCTATGACACACGTACTTATCATTGTTGTTGTTATGACTACACTCAGCTTGATAATACTTACTTATATCATAAGAGTGTACTACTACTACTACCTACGACACTACCACTTATTGTTGTATCTATGATTACAGGTTTCTTTGATACTATCTACTTATATCATATGAGTTTACTACTGTTATTACTACAACCTACGCCACTACTATATATTGTTGTATTTATGATTACAGGTAACCGAGCAGGAATGGCCAGTCGACAGGACATGCCCCCTAGCCGAGGTGGTTCCCGTCTGTCACGTGCATCCACACAGTCCAGAATAGAAATTGATGAGGTCAGTTTAATATAAATTACCTTCCTTACTGCTTCAGTTTTTTTTAAGGTCTGATATTTGTGAACTTCTCTGCGATGTTAATACAACAATTCCCGATAATCTATAGTGTTGTATTTTATCGTACAGACGACTTGGAATGACGTTCGTTGATGTTATGTACACAGATCAGTTACACTTATTGTCAGTCATGTATACATGCATCTTTTGACAATAAAACCCCAAGAAGTGTAGCCCAATTAGTTTTACACGTCAATTTACCTTTATATGATCCCGTTACATAGAGTCTATAAGATCCCAAGTTGATAGAAACCGCTATTTTCTTTACCTACGTCTGTCATTAATACGCTAGCAACGCATTGGTGGTGTAATTGTAGAGCGTCCGCCTCGGGTGCGGGAAGTCACGGCTTCGATCCCCAGCCGTGTCTTACCAAGGCCTTAACATTGGTAGAAATGGCTGCCCTCCTTGGCGCTCAGGGCTGTCGGGTTAGCATTCTGACTGACTCGCTGGTGTCAGGATAAACGACCACTAGTACTTGTAACGTATACATAACTGATATAACATAACTATTAATACGCCAAGGTTGAGTTTTTAGCCTGGAGCAAAGCATCAAATGGATACGTGTGTAGTTCTTCTTTGTGTTGACATATTTTCAAATATCGACAACTCTCAGGAAAATACATATGTCGGTTTTTATTTAAAATGAAGTGGAATAGTCGACGAGGTGCTTGTCAACTAGATATATGTGAACGTTCATATGTCCAATCTGATATACAGCATGTCCAGCTCATGTATCGAGCATGTCTAGCTCATGTATCAATCATGTCAAGCTCAGGTATCGATCATGTCTAGCTCATGAAAAAGTAGCGTATAGACTTGAAAACTCAGAAAAGACAAAATGATCACTATGAGCAATGTTCTCCTTTTGTCACAATGTTTTTCAAAATTCGTCTGCTGCTATTGCTTCAAAATGCAATTGCACGTGGGAAAGAGTTAATGGGTTAAGGGTCAAACCATGTTTGAATTCATCGGATTTCACATGTATTTATAGGTTTCTATAACTGTATACAGACTATTTTACAGAGAGGTTTTAAAAGATTAACCTTTTCCCACCTACAACAAATCTGCAGCAGACGACTTTGAAAACGTCTAAGAAAAAGCACAGAAAATCCCTTAAAATGAGAGAACATTAATTGAATTGAGTTGAAAACATGGTGACAAAAGGAGAAATCGTTCGTTTTGAGCAACTTCTTTTTTTATCGCAATGTTTGCAAAAAGACCGTCTGAGATGCGTCAGAAAGCGTGTATATGAGGGCAAGGATTAACACCGTATACACCTTCAAACACCAAATAGATTTATAAAGACCGGTATTGTAGACTCTTTAGTTCATACAAAGATTATCATGAAACTTGATATCATATTCAATACCTACAAATCGTGTAGCAATTTAATACGTCAGCGGAAAATGAGACATTTAACAGGATAGTAATCGAGTCATTGTTTATCAATTATGGTGACAATATGGCTCAGAGGTTAACGTAACGTGTTATCGAATCATATAACGAATAAGAACGGCTAGAAATGAACCTGTTGCTATTTTAGAAAAGATGACACAAGACAACCAGACACATCTAGAACTTGAAATACAATGAAACATTTCAAATGAATGTAAATATGTAGAATTTAAAAGTAAGATTGAAGAGATATCGTTATATATTTTGCTGTGGTTTTGATACATTTAAAATCCAATATCCATTTTATAATACATCTATACCGCAAATACAAATATCGTTAACAACAATTTCCAAATGATACAAATTGAATTATAAGGGTTTCACATACTATCTGAAAATTACAAATACAATCATATTTAGCTGAAATTGAGTTGTTGATGGCCCGTTTAGAGTCAACTAGAAGTCAAGTACTGGACCTTTCCATGAAAAAGTGCCTCGCGTGTATCGGTGCTTTATACTGAGCACGTTAACGAACCTAAGTGTCTTTTTGGGTATCGCGCCTGGATTCCCTTGTATATCACTTCTCTGTCTCTTGAAATACTCTGCACCTGCCAGATGTTTGTACATCCTATAGTGTTCATTACTAATATTCTATAGAAGCAAAAAAGCTTACGCTCAATGAGAGCATTTGTTCTCTACAATAACATAACATTCAATAAAGCCGCATACAGGAGGACAATGATTCATATAATGACCATGTCACATGACCATGTCACGTGAAAGTAGAACTGATCTTCGGGACGTTTAGGCCACAGAATACTCAGACTTCTAGGTGTCTTCTGTTCACCACCAAAACCATTCAAACATCTAGAAAATCTAAATATTTTTATATAGCCACAAGAAGATGTACGGCCGAACGGTCGGTTTTCGGAAGGGTTAGCTCAACTTACATCAGACAATTATAATGGTTCTATCTTATCTTAGATTTAAAAAAGATGAACATCTGATTCCTCATCTGGAACAATTAACAAACATACAAACCCATGTTAGCATGGATAACAAATCGTCAACAAGTTATCGAACACATGATTATATAGCATACCATCACCAATATATTGCCAGACATAGCTATCCGCTTAGGCCGAATGATAAGCGTTAGGGATTTGGAACCGGGGTCCAGGGTTCGAATCCTTCTGGCGGCGGTCAAAGGCCTAGCAAATAGAAACTTTGAAATATATGTATATATAGTTTAACACTTTCCAACATACGATAAATGTGCTGCAGACGTCTTAAAAAAATCATCTACGTAAATTGTATGTTTAATCATTGATTACCGTTGATTACACTGTGGAAAAAGGAGAAATTTGCTCATTTTGCAATAATGATTTTTTTAAAAGGCGTCTGCTACAAGTACGTAAATGGAGTCTGCGGGTGGCAAAGTGTTAGCGAGTATAATAAGGACAAACATGGAGATCAAAGACGGTCGAGTACCGTGCATGTATATGTGCGATAGACTCACGCGTGATCTGTCACCGGTTCTCCGGTATTCATGACAATATACATGGGGCTTATCTCTTGTTCAGCTACCTTGTTAAGATATGGTCTCAAACAATGTCGTTACGGTTTATTACACGTGGAACTATGTTAGCGTGGAAATCCATGTTAGATATCAATACAAAGGTTAAATCAATGACTACACACTGTTATATGAGCCTCAATGGATTACAATGGGCCTTCCAACCATTTGCACTCAGTTTAACTCCAGATCAGCCTTTATGTACACACTGCCTGATCAGGATCTGTACTTTTCACAATCGACGTAATGGACTATTGAAGCATGCTCTGGTTGGAAGTAAGATTACTGATCAGACAGTATAACTTTATTGACTGATCTCAATCCAAACATTGAGCCGCATGTGGCTGAATGCCTGTTTTTACTGTTTCGATGCTCATATTGACAGGAAATCACACCCTTCAGGTCTTTGAATTGATATTGAGCTGTATTTCATGCATAATGCTTCACATACACATATGACTGTATTTATTCTGATCTGAGTGACCAGTGTTGAACCATTTGACGTGTCTGTTTTCATATGTCGATATTCAGCCGTGACCAATGTTCTGTATTGTTTCCTCCATATAGCTCATTGACATTCAATTCATACGACATGTGGTTTCAGGAATTCAAATTAAACCCCGCATCAATTCGAACAAATTATAGAATAGTCAGTTATTGTATTCTTATTTAAATCGTACTGTGTTTCTGAAAAAAAGATAATGCAACCAAGCGGTGTATTTACTTTTAGAATTGTAATGAATATTTCCAAACCTGAATCGATCACTGTATGTATATTATTGCTCGGTGATATAAACGAACTCATTTAACGACATCATAATTGGCTCCATTTGTAAGACTTCTTCTTTCATCGTATTTAGTTTCCCTTTAAGCAAGTATATTGATATTTGTGACCAAGAGAAACTATAACTAACATTTCACACCAATGCATGCATGTTAATTCTTGGATGGCACATTATCTAGCCTAGTACTGGTTTGTTTACCCAGGGATCATGAATACTTAGATTTAATTGCGCTCTAAATGACCTTAGCTGTCGATGCGCCATAACACAATATACATTCATTAATTAATTCTTGGATGAATGCGTTTTGTACGATGAACATGTACCCTGAATTCTCCATGTATAACTTTGATTAGTACAAGGAATTGGTCCTTGTTTGCAAGAACATCAATTATTATGCTAAATTTCTATTTCAGCTGGAGATGATACTCCGCAACAGAATGAAGGGAAACTTTTTTGAAATCAGAAAACAATTCCAGAACAACGACCCCGAAGGAAAAGGAAACGTTTCTAGGTAAGCCACACGTTCGGCTTAAACCATTATCTTTTGGTAACAAAATACGTGAGAGCCTTTGGCATGAATTAAAGTAGCCCTCTCCTGTTTCAGAAACTACACTTATAAAGTAGTTCAGTGTTGATAACTTTAATGTTCGATCTCCGTGCAATATGTCCGGTAATCAACAGAACATACGTGGAAGCTGTTTCTTGTTGCAACTCCGAATTTGCAAATATCTCGGCAAAAAGAATTAAAGTGTAATTATAAAATAAGTAATACATCCACCCTTTTTCTACAAGAGTTTTCAAAATTCATCTATTGCATCAGCAATAGAATTCATTAACTCGTATTACAGGATTATTACAGTGCCAGCACGAGGATGGTGCACGACATTACCTCACATGACGCGACTTAAGTCAATATACGGTACAATTATGGCGTCTAGTTGAGATGTAAAAATGAGCCGTCCCGTGAGAAAACCAACATTATGGCCTCTGCGTAATGTATCGATCCAGATCAGCCTGCGCAATCCACATAGACTGATCCGGGCCGACACATTCCGTCTCATGGGGAAAGAGGTATAGAGTAATGATTCCTGAAACAGGAAATCCAGAGGAGACGAAGAATGTCTGTGCGGGTAAGCCTGCTCGGCATGCTTATGCTGATCCGGGTCGATACTTTACGCAGAATCAACAATGTTGGTTTTCTCGTGGGACGGCTCAAAACTCAAGTATAACTTATAACACACACTAATATATTTACAGAGAAGCTTTATACCGAATCCTGACCACAGTACTGAGCCGCCCTGTTGGACAGTCCCAGTTTAACAGACTGCTAGAGAGACTTGGGTTTGCCAACAAAATTGTGATCAACTATACGGAGTTCTTTTCCTTGTTCCGTAACATGAACGACGAGGATTCGTCCTACCCAAGATGGATGGACCCTGTACAGAGACAACACCTTGAGAAAGCCTGTATGACGTCATCCCAAGTTCATGTTCAATTGAAGGAAAAGGCGAAACAAAGGTATGGTTACAGAATGCAACGTTTTGGTCCTGATAGTGGACATTTTTATATTCCAAATGTTTATATTTTGCGTTTTAAATACATACTAATAATGAAAAAAAGGTTCACACATAAATGAAAAAAGGTTCACACATAATAGTATTTGACTCTTAGAACAACATCAATACCAAACTACACATAAATGAAAAAAGGTTCACACATAATAGTATTTGACTCTTAGAACAACATCAATACCAAACTACCAACTACTGGGGTCATTATTTGTGAATGACTTAAGAATTGACAGTAGAAAAACGATAATCCCGTTTCTTTATCATGATATTGCTACTAGTTATAATATTATTTATAGTCCTTTCAGCATACAAAAAGGAATCTAGAAGCCGATAAACTATAGAAAACATACACAACTGTATTAACTACACATCGTTACTATGTGAAGTTACAGAAGTTGCAATCGTTTTGCATGAATCCATCCTTATTTTGATGTTTTTCAGGTTCATGGATGTAGCGGAACTGTTCCCCCAGTTGAACCCAGGAGGTACCGGTAGAATATTGAAGCCCGAGTTCCGACAGATGTTGAACAAACTCATGTTTTACATGGACGATGATGAGTTTGAAAAGCTCTTTCAAAAGTGAGTTGTCATGTGGAATGCTTTTTTATACACCAGTATATGAAAACGGATTGTTATGTTTTATTTATCCATTACAATATGTTTCTTTTAAGAAAAGACAATTTACTAGATGTAGCCATGATAAGTATATTTTCGTACTTTCGGAAAACTTAAAACACACACACACACACACACACACACACTTTCATGTAACAGAAATTATCATTGACAGTAAATGAGTTGATAAAAATAGACACCTTTATTTAGTTGGATTCCATTTACAGTTCCCATATATAGACGATTTTTGACGCATACGCAGCACACAAATTTGAAATCATTGCGATAAAATGAGAAATTGCATAAAACTTTCATTTTTTGAAAAAGCTCAAAATGTTAAATCAAAACTATTAAAAGTGAATGCGCTTTTAATTTCGATTTATGTTAACTGAGTTCATCGTTATGTTTAGGTACGACCCTGACGCAGCCGGTACAATAAATGGTGAGAAGTTCCTCAACAAACTTGGTATCAACTTTAGCGTTTTGGATACAAACGGTAGACTCTCACCAATTTCTGAATCAGGTACATGTTTAACCCATTGGTCTGAAACATCCTCATCTTCTGATGCCTCTGCAGGAAGCAAAGTGAAGTTAGAGAATACTGAACTACAATAATCGAAAACTGTCCTCTATTACACCCTCTTTTGTCTCTACATCAACACAATACATATAATGTTAAAGCTTTTTTAATACATTTTCCTCCGTCGGTTTTAAGTACAAACGATTGTACATTTTGTAAATATGTAATTGACAGTTTGGCCCTCAATATTGCATTCCGTGACAATTTGGTTATCAAAACTTCATATGAAACTGTGGGCGGCTATCTGCCAAAAGCAATAATTATAGCAATTGCGATCAGTGTAGATCCAGGTATGAGTCCTGACTGTTTGCAAAATAGTCGTTGACGGTATAAAGAAACTTCTGTAAAGCAGTATCTATTTGGATCATTTAGATCTATTTGGCCTTTTCCACACGTGTTATAATTACGTTAAATCAAATCAGATCTAAAACGTACCAACCACACTTCAGCTTCGCTGGTTTATATTATTTTGGTCATAACATTCCTTATGCGCTAGAAACAGAACATTGTAGTCGACTTGAAAAAACGACATACATTTATGCACATATATTTTGCATTATGTATGATATAATGAAAGTTCATCACTCATTAAGTACCCTTTATTTATTTCTTTACAACAGTCCTTCGAAAGTTAAACATATCTGATAAAAAAGTGATAGAGGAATATAAAAATATGAGTAAGTTAAGTTCTTGTTGAACTGGTAAATGGTGTTTTAATGCAGTATGCAGCTGTTCCTTTCTTTAACAAAGCTGTCAAAGCGTTTTTCGATACTTTTGATCGACTCTTAGACATTCCTTGTGTCATTTACTGGTGATTCTGGGAAACTCAAATTCTTATATGTTTGATCATAAGAACTAATTCACTGTATTATCACTAAGACAATTATGGAAGAAATAACATATTATTGTATCTGATAATAGATACTCTCTCCATGGTGGTAGCATTTCTCCGTTGTTTTCAAGTGCAAAACAATTTGTATGAACATATTTGATGCATTGGATAAAATATGCGTAATATATTTTGACCATGCGTCCATGATTGTCTGGTTTATTAGGGGCTTACTTCAACACAAATGTGCGGTGCAGCCTGCTTTTGTAAGGAGACACATTTGAAGCTTCTCTCCATCCTGCGGTTGGTCACGTTTTCACTTACTACCTAACTTATTTATATTCCTTTGATCACTCTTGTTTTTGTTTGCACGTGTGCTTCCAAATTAATTTAAACCACTAGAAATTCACGTTTGAAACTCGGTTGCCATTTGATTAAGGCATAAGTACATACACTAGTACATACTTAGCTACATGTTCGTGCTTGCCAAGCACTTTTACGTTTGATCCATGTTAAAGGGGGTGAATATCCGTGTCAATGTGTTTTATTTGAAATGCGTTAGATGTGATACCTTCACTATAATAACGTCATTACGTTTTAATTTCGTCGTAGACCAATCAAAGTTTCACACCTATTATAATAAAAGTTATTGTTGAAATGATTTATATTTTCATTCTATACTTGGTTATATTTACTTCCAAGTGAAGTAATGGATCTAAATTTGCAAACAATTCTTACTTATTTCACCAAAGTATGGTGTTATTGATATTTAAGTGTGAGACAAATCGACAGAATTATTTGAAGCCAATGCTTCTACAATGATTTTAAAAAAAAATCTGTAATTTACAGAATCAATATTTACATGATATAAGTCAACATGTCAAAACAGAACACGGTATTGCTCGATCAATCTTCGGGTCTGAATATTGGAGTTTTTGAAGTGTTTTGAAATAAATCACAATTATAATTGATAAATAATTAAATACATTGTTTGATGAATACGGAGGTTCTGATGGCGTAGTTTAAATCTGGTGGAATCAATATGTTATAATAAAAGTATAGATGATTTACTAACAGCATATACTACAATGTATACGAATTTCAGATCGTTCACAAAAACGTACCCCACGTAGGAAGGAATTAGAACGTCGCCACCAGATAGACGTGGAAAGATGGCTGAAGAATAAATTCAGGGAAGGTTTTGCCAGTATGAGAGAAGCGTTCGAGGCTAAGGACCCAAAACTTGTAGGAGAGGTAAACACATTAAGAGGAATGTCTCATAATTTTGGGTCTCGACTTTCAAACAACGAAAACTATTTCAGTTGTTTTTGTGAGGACTGTTTATGTTGTAGAGCTCTTAAAGTGCAAAGACAACCTTAAAAGGTTAGTCTACCAGGTCAAATAGTACCGTTAATCACACGATGGATGAAGATATACTTCACAAATCACGTCGAAAAATCATGCAAAAATAGTCATCTTTAAAGCTACTCTTAGTACTTTTAACAGATTAAGTTTGCAGACCGAATATCGTGAGACGGTCTCTTTATAACATTACATTTGCATCGAAAACGAAACCACCAAAGCTATTTTGAAGATGTTCGATTCATAATGATTAAGCACGTCTGTAGAGTGTTTTTGGAGTTCATATAATTTAATTTATACGACAAACATGCCATTTGTAAATCTTAGAAGTACTTTCAATCTATTTAAACTGTCAAATACCAGTTTTCCTTCTATAGGAATGTAATACCGTTTCCCTTGTATATAACTAACAACATCTTACAGGCATGTATGCATACTTTAAGATTACTTTAAAAAGTATACTTTATTTATAAAAAAATTACTTATACAAGAAAGAAGTAGACAACGTTTGAATGTTTCATTTCAGGTTCCATTTGACGACTTTATCGAGATTTTAGGAAACTTCGGATTGAAACTGGAGAAGAAATACTTAGCAGCGTTCCTGTCCCGCTGTAGCATATCCGCCGGCCGTAACGGGACGATCCCATATAGAGACTTCCTCCACCGGTTCCAGGACCGCAGCGAGAAGGGCATGACCCACACGATTCTTACCGATAATAAACACAGGCTAGTGAGACTGTTAGTTTCGTAATTTTAATTATACGTGTGTGCCGACCCGCACCTCAGTGTGATAGTGGAGTGGCTCCAACTTAAATGCTCTCTACATCTCTAGGTCTGGTTTGTATACCGTATAGGAGACATCCGATCTGAACAAATGGAATGATAAACAAATAATTCTAGAAACAGTTATTCTATAGGTGAAGACCAACATGTTTTTACTGATTGTATTTACAAAAGATAATTGATCTTTCAAAAGACGAACTTAACCTAATCATAAGAGCAGCCCAGATAGTGATATTCAAGAAACATAAAACAATACTTTATACTCAAATATCCATAAAGTTAACGTCTACTTATATGACGTTAAAACACATTGAACATAAATGTATGTTCAATTGATATGGATTGCTAAAATTTCAACAGTTATAATTTACGAAAACTATTTTGACACATATATCACATTTGAAACAAAACCTTAGGAATACATATTTGTTCAGAATGTCTCTATAGTTCATAAACATTAGTCATTTTCTTTTGTTGTAACGCTAGCTTATCGTGTATGCAATTTCAAATAATTAAAACGGGAACATATGTTAAGCTTGTTCTACACCTGGTCTTGGATAATTATTGCACGTTCAATGCGCTTTTACAGACTATAAACGATAAACATGATAAAACATAAGCAAAATGAAAACCCCCAAAGTATTTTGAATGAAATATGCTTGTGGGTCAAATAACAAAAGAGGCGTTCACTGACGCTCTGCAGAAACGATCCTAATTAGGAAAAGAGAACACCTGTATACGATAAGCTAGTATTGTGGGTATTTGTGTATTTCATATGCTCATCATGAGTATTAATCGTTTCTACTTTATGTGATGGATCATTATCAAAAAATCCATTTCAAACCTTAACCCTGCATCTTACGAACATTATTCATACATTCTGTCTATGGTTTCATCTAACTCAATTGTTTAGGTACTTCAGCCTTTACACGTGTCTTCCTTAAATCAGTTGTTCTTACTTTATCTTCTTTTGGTACTGTCGATCATCGGCACAAGGTATCTCGAACTAAATATATTTACATCCAAAGCATATGTTGGCACAACGTTTAGCACGATAACAATGAATGTAACGTGTGCTCTATTTCACTTTTAATTATTCTCAAGTAAACTTTGTGAGCTGTTCGTGCACCCATTTTGGGCAAATGAATTAAACTAATCAACAGTTATATCTGTTAAAACATTCATCCATGTTAGAATACGTTATCATTTTAAAACATATTGGTAAATTAACTAAAATACGCTCAACTTTAATTTCTTGAGTTATCAACTGCATTTTACGACTTTTGTGGGGTGATTTGGTTATACATGTAGTTTTTATTAAATGACAATTACCTTAACACGTAGATACTACTGTAGTTAGTGTTTAGTTTGTAGATGGTGTTGATTAAACGATAATAATTCAAACTTCATACAGATTAGACTGAACCTCCTATTTGTTTATTTTCGACATGACTATGAACGTCGACACGGTGCCTCCTCTTGTATTTCTTTAGATCAGAGTGAACCTTGTTAACTGTTGATTCACTCATCAACTTGTATTCTTCAGATACACGTCAAATTATATACGCATTGATAATTTACTTTTTCGAAACCATGTAGACCCGTCCTTGCGGCTACAATCTAAAAAAGCAACAATGTCCATTTTATTGTTGATAAGCGGAACAAAATATATCTACTTCATTTAAACATGATATTTATTTACTACAAATATTTTATATCAGAATGTATTTTACTAATGAAGATTCCAAATTCGATTAATTGATAGTCACGTGTAGTTATATTTTAGAAAGTCGAAACTTGTAGTTTTACATATGAAGTACTTATAACTGATGTTTCAGCTGTACTCGTTAATTAGATATCTGTATATATAATGTTGTTAATTTCATTATTAATCATAAATAGGTTTAATGACGGTCGACAGTCCCCAGGTGCCCAGTCTAACCTCAGCAATATTGAGGCTCAACTTATGAACATGTTCCAGAGGGATTTCCTAGCACTTCTCGGCACTTTCAAGTAAGCCATTTTTTAACTCTCCAGTATTATCACGAGGCCCAATTGTCTTTCATTAGTCATCAACACGTTCACGTTTGTCCTTATTTATTTCGCCGATATGTTAAAAAAGAACCCTTCTTAATCATCGGTTATTTATAGTGTTTCAAACTCTTAACCTGTTTGAAAAACTCCTTCGCATTTTCATTAATGTCTTTATCAAACATCACTGTAACTTAATCATAACATGCCTGTTCTTTTTTATTCTATAATATTTTTTACTTGGTCTTAGAATTATGATTTTACGTAACGAAAATATCTTATATGCTTCAAGTTTTGTCAATTGGAAAGAGCATTAATTATAAACATAACTTCGAGTAACCAATTAATCTGTATAACAGGAGTATAGATAAACTGGAGGCTAGCGTGATAGGCCAGGAAGAATTCCGTGCAGCCATGGAGAGCCGTTTCAATCTGTCTCTAACTGACGAGCAATTTGATGGATTTGTGGACAGAATGCCACTAGATGAGGATGGTAACGTTAAATATACAGCCTTCATGCAACAGTTTGATACCAGGTAAATTGCATGTTCTAACATGAACAGACTTTATACACGTTTGATACTGTCGATTTATAGAAGCCCCTTATATCTGAATTCTCAGAATTCATGCAACACGTTGATGAACGATATTCTCTTTATCCCATTGTAGGATCAGATTTACAAACTGTTTGGATATTGTGGAGCTGTAACAGCAATTTTGTTGCACCTTTATGTTCAAATGACTTGGTAATGAATTGGTATAATATTTACGAAAACGTAAACATTTGTTGTTCACACCAAAGATTCAAATTTGACAATAAGTTCATCTATCAAAACTGTATGACATTTCCTTTCTTCAACGTCACATAACTATGTTTCGAATTTGATGGCAGTATTCTATAATAAAAAGTTACGTGTAAACATATCGTAGTGAGATATCTTATACGCGTGTTTATTATTGAATCGTCATATTGAAACCTTGTTTAACCCCTAGCGTATATTTTGTTACTAAATGGTATGAATTTATATTGACTCTTTCAGTTTTATATTTATTTTGCACACGTATATATAATCCACAGAGGTGTAGCTCCAAGCTTATTCCCAGCAAACGAAGCTGCCCCTAAAAAGAAACACAAGATCGGACCACTGCCAGAGGATGACGAGCCCATTCACATTCCAGCCCAACCCGCTATGGTTCAAACGGAAACAGCCGAGTACATGACTTTTGACGATCCCCTAGTTATGGAAGAGACCGGACCCCGCCGTTCGCCACAGGAACTGTTTAGGGTCCTTAAGGACTTACTAGGTCGAAGATTCAATGATGTAGAGCGGGTCTTCTTTGATTTAGATGAAATCAATTCAATGAGACTTTCACAAGAACAAATGTTCCAGCTCCTTAGAAGGTAATATACATTATACGGTGTTTCTCTGAAAAGAGTTAGACAATTCGACGCATCACAAAAGTGCATATCTATAGCATGAGGAGTTAGCCTGTACGTAATCATACATCGTTTTGTCTCGCCTGCTTTTCAATCAGGATGACGCCATTAAAGTCACTTCGCCGTCATCTGTCAGCCATGTTTAGTCTTAATGTATTTTGAAAACATATTGGCGGTCATTTGAACAGCTGTATAAATCGAAGTATAAATATTTAATAGAGCTGAGAACATTGTGGACAATTAGGAGTCTCTTATTTTTCCACGTTTCCAAAAGCCTTCCACTACAGATATTTCAAAATTGGTCAATATATGGGAACGTTTAATAAAACCATCTTTATGATTCCCTTTACGCAGGTTCCCCGAGATTAAACCCGAGGTTACACGAGGTGAAGTGAGAGACTTGTGGAAAACGTTCATCACCAACAAAGACAAAACCTTGGATTATTACGAATTTGTTCGTCACTTCGGCTTTTCTAAATCAGCGGCTACTTTCCCGAATGCTAAACGTAATCCACCAAAGCATGGAGACGCCGACTGCATGATTCGATCCAGAAAGTTGAACTGTGCCGCCGATATGCTGCAGGATAACCTGAGAGCAAAGGTGGGTAGTCTTACACAATTTGGGTAGTACAATAACCATCTACATGCCAATTTAAATAGACAGATTCTGACACAATGAAAAGAAATACAGTTGTATTCGCATAATGATACGATACGTGACACATGAGTAGGTGAAAACTAATGTTGAACACGGTGTTGAACCTAACAATCATAATGATGGATTAACCCTTTCATAGTTATAAATCTACAGCAGTCAACTGAGTCGTAAACGTTGTAACAAAAGAAGAAATTGCTCAGCATGCATCCGTTTGCCTAAATGTTTTCGAAAGTTATCTGCTCTGCTGCAAACTCGTCAAAATGCGTCTACATGTGGAATAGGGTTCAATGGTACGATCGTTTTGTAATCTGTCCATAATGACAACATTACAAATTAAGATGACCAGAACTCTACTCGAACGACGAACATTGTTACAATCCTAGTATTAGAGGCTTGGCAGTTAACCCTTTACCGACTATAAGACGCATTCAGACGCATTTGCAGCAGACACCGTTTGAAAACATTGTGGCCAAACGTGAAATTGCTCATGATGAGCAATTTCTCCTTTGGCCACAATGTTTTCAACTTTATTTAGCAATTAAGCTATCTTTTATTGACATTTTTCAGGTTTTTGTCACAATGCTTTCAAAGGTGTCTGCTGCAGAAATGTCGTATTTGGGAAAGGGTTAATGACACACTATACGAAGACATTTTATAATAGATAAATGTTTAAACCTTTCTCACATGCAGACGTAATCTTTCGCATCTGCAGCAGACAATTACATTGTTTTGGCTATAGTAGAAAGTGTTCATGTTCATCATATGCAAACGTTTTCTTTTCTTACAATGTTTTCTACTATATTCAATATTTTAATTTTCAATTACAGAGAGTTTTAATTTATTTCCCTATATGCCCTTAAAGTCGTCTGCTGAAGATTTTTATTTGCGAATACAACAAAGTCATACAAAACAATACCAATAATGTAACTATCGCCTTACAGATTGACTATATGTGGGAAGACCTTAGGAAAGAGTTTGTTACCATGGATCCCTTTGGTACCGGGTTCGTTTCGAAAGAAGAATTCCGAGAAGTGCTTACAGAGCTCTGTGTACATCTTAGTCAACATGAACTGAACATGCTCACTACGAAGTTTGATACAACTAGGGACGGAAGGTGAGTGTCTAGTGTTGTGTAGTAAAAGAAAAAAGAAACTGCCTCACGAACTCTGGTGTAAAACATGGGTCTAAGCAGTTCCACGAGAAAAACCAACACTGGACTCAACCCAGATTAAGCATAAGTATGCAGCGCAGGCTAACCCGACAGACACTTTTTGCCTCCTGTGGATTTTCTGTTTCAGGAATCATTACTCACTCTATACCTCTACCATGTTCAACAATGGGTGTCTCCATTTCTCATGGAATAAAAGTTTTATAATATTTTTATAACTAAAATGCAAACAATGCTGATTTTAGGTGAGACAGCTCGTTACGAGCTGACTCACATGAATCTGTAATGTTTGAAAAAACCTCAATATTGCCATTGACGCAGGAAGAGTGAATAACTATGTAGGGTTGGATTACCCAGCGCACACGTTTTGTCAGATACTGGCCCATGTTATTCGCCCATCATTTGCATATGTCCTTTTTGCAAATACACAGTTAAACATTATGAAGAGTTAGTATCCTAGATCGGAAATGAAAGGGGATAATACATTAAATATTGCAGCAAAAGGTCGTAACTCCGTATTATAGCTTAAAGATATTTCATCTTTATAAACATAACAGTGCGATAATAATGTATATTTCAGGGTATCCTATATCGAGTTTTTGAAGCCGTTTGCCTTGAGGAAACAGACATGGCGTCATGGAAACAACATGTTGTCATTGTTACAACACCCACAGGCCGAGTTACCCATTGGTGACATCGTGGAACCACCCCAGAAAGGTCTACACGGTATTACATCCAAACTGAGACAGAAGGTAGGAACTATCACAAGCATTTAACCTTTCCCACACACTTTCGCTTTCTAAAGCATCTGAAGCATACGACTTTCAACCCTATTTAAAGACAATACTTGCATTTATCACATGACAATGCTTGTATCAGATCTTATATACCCATTAAGTATTTCTTTATATGTCACACGTGTAATACAACATGACCGAATCACTATTGTTGTATTTATCCGCAAATGTTTTCAAAATGGCTGAGAACGAGTATCCGGTAAACACAAACGTCACGATAGATGGACGAGGTAAAGGGACCATTATCGGTCATACAAATATTGTTTTATAATTTCGCATTGGTTTATTGTCTGCTGTAAATTTGTTGTATATGGGAAAAGGTCAATTTGTCTTAACAATCAGGACCGTATGAACAATTCATAAATATTATAACTCTCAATTTGTTGAATGTTCTAAACTTCAAAGGATAACATTTTTTTGATTGGTTAAACCATATTCGTTGGCCACTCAGAAATGAGTTTACTTTAAGTAATTTAAAACTAGAATAAGAATAATATTTTGAAAGGTTGGCGAATACGGGACCATGTATTGTGACATATTTTAAGTCGAATCGTGTTAACCCATTACTTCACATGATATTTCAAATGTTGTCTTCTTTACAATCAACAGATGGAACAAGTTGAACCTGATAAACTGGAAGTAACTTTTTCATAAAGAATTGAAAATATTGCAATTAAAGGTGAAAATGCTCGTTTTGAGCAATTTCACCTTTTATTGCAATGTTTTCAAAAGTCGTCAAATGTCGTCAGTGTGAAGTAATGGGTTATTGCCGAGGGATGCCATCTTTGTCGTTGTGGATTCGAATTCCAATCCGACCTACATTCATTCCATCGATTTAGGAAATATAGTTATATTCTAGCAAGATTGAGCTAAATTGTTTTTGTGGGAATGAGGCCAATTGTTTTAATTGTTTAAATTCCCAACTAGTCAATTGTTATGGAAAGTACTGGATGTCATTGGCTTATGGAAATGATAGTAGATTTCTTAAGTATAGCGCACACATATATAACAGACAATTATATGCAGTAATTGCATGGTGTCAATGTTTGTCCATACATGATCTTAAATAATCCAGATTATTTTACACAAAGAGACATGAAAACAATACAATCCTTAAACAAGTGATCATACTTACACCATATATAATGTCGTTGTTATATTAATGCTTGCTAATTATATGTTAAATATATACGTTTCAGCTCGCAGGTGACTGGAAAAACCTTCGACGAGCTTTCAGAAAGCTGGACAAATCGAACAACGGTTTCCTGTCCGTCCCTGAGTTCAGATCCGTCCTAAAGCTCGCGAACGTTCTCCTTGACGAAGACGAGGTATACCATGTATTGAACAAGTTTGATCACAATATGACGGGTAAAATCCAGTATGAGAAATTCATTGAAGAGACATTTAAACCCCCTACACGTCATAGTGTACGACCCCCCGTGTGAATATAGGAACAGCATAGACATTATAACTGAAACCCATTAACCATGAGCATTTTACCATAGCAGAGGACTAGATAAGGAGGAGTGAACTGGTCTATCTCCATCCATAGCTCTCTTATGACTCCACTAAACTCTATGTTGTGGGTACTCGAAAGAATGAGACGATTATTTTGAGTACCAACAACATAGGATTTGAGGGTCAAATGGAGAGTTGGGTATGTGAAATACTCTTCTTATCTGGAGCTCTGCCATAGTCGAGGATAGTTAACATTAGCAATGTGTGGACGTTGTAGATCAAAAACAGGCTGCACAAATGTGCGGTCTAACACTAGTACACTCTTGGCCTACAATGCTCGCCCCTCGTCTAGGCGTTTTTAGTAAAATAACTCAATAAAAGGGACTGAACTTATCTAAATTCAAGAATGGAAAAGTAAAAACTCTTAAAAACAGGACAATGGTTAAAATATGATTCAAATTGATGTCCTGAACAATGTGATATTGTCATATTTTAGATAATCAAACACGTTAGATAAAAACTAATAATTATGTTACAGAAAATACTGCTTTTATAATAAGTCCTTGAGTTTTTTCATTTCATTTTTAAACGTTACTTTTTGGACGTCGCCTGACATTGTGACATGGGTTTTTCATTATAGAGTTGTAATTTGTTAAATTCTTTTATTTTAGGGTTGACATATATCATTTTATCGGTTCTTTATGAGATGATGGATGCTTTATTGACTGTGATAATTTCTAAATGTATTTTATTATATTTGCTTTTTACAAAACATATTCATATATATCAAATATGTATTGCAAGGCAATGAAGGCCTACTAAGTATTAATTCATAGCATACATTGTTGGGTTTTATGACAGGTTTTTACTGTCTGTGCAATGAAATCTGTATAAAAGCCTTCTTGCACTTCCTTAATTTTTATATTTTCACTTTTATTATCGGTAAATTTATATTTACTGAATGAACTGGTTCCTACTACAAAACTATGTTTGTAACTGCCTTTGAATAATTTCTGATTTTAAGAGTCCTATTTGTCATTAAAAGTTTAGTCTTAAAACATTGACACAGGACTATAAGATTATGTGTAAATTCTAGAAAAAATATATTTTTCCAGAATGAGATATTACTATATATATTATTTATTTAATGTTATATATAATATGAGATCAAATGCAAGTTAAACACAGGCATAGCATAACTGTATATTTATTAGGACAAACTATATTTCAGAATGCATGTACTTTTATCATTGTATAAATGTGATATTTGTATGAAACTATGATAAATGTGATATTTGTTTTAAAACATGATATATATGTATTATCGTCATACAATGAACATTGGTGTATCTTAGTCCCGTGTTATACATGTATTTGTTTTGTTATTTTTGTAGTTATTTTCAAGTATAATTCTAATTGCTGTTTTTCAATCGTTACATGTTTATTTTATGTTTACGTTCTTGTTTTTAAGAGGGGTATTAACAAAGTCTTGGTTATTTTATGAGCTGAAACTACTATTGGATGTGTTACAACATACACATAGTAATGTGACAAACTGCATATACATATAAATAAGAAAGCTTATTAAAGATTGACATACGAAAATATACAAGAATAAATGTAACTATTAATCGACCTCTACTGACCAAGGTATTCTCAGAGCCTCACTTATTTCTGTAGGTTTGTGTTTTTTATGATATTGCCAGTCTGTGTGAAGTGCTCTTTCATCATATACATAATAATGGTGTGATTCTAAGGAGGAATTACTGCATCACATGAACTTTGTCACGCGGAATTAATGGCAATTACTGCGAACATAAACACTTGAACGATAATTGGGTTCACACTAATTGTTTCCCCGTGACTTCCGGGTTGATACTGCGAACAGAGAATGTCATGATCCGACTGCACTGAGACGCAGGATGATCTGTATGTTTGTCAGTTCAAGATAACCCGGATGTAGTTGTACCTGTTTATAATCGATGCCATTATTGATCACTGAGATATATAGTCTACGTCATCTGATGATTTATCAGGTCTCTACATTTATCTTTTCTTATGCATGTTCCATGACAGTATTATAGTGTCTACACCGTTTATGTCAATAATTTCAGTGTAGTTTACATGCATCATTAACAATTAAATGAAAACTGCTACAATTTCTTGATAAAGAATGTTGTGATTTTTTTCCGATAAGAACTGACCGTTCATTCTCAAAGCAATGCATGTAACAAGTGACATTTAGTGTGATAATGTTTGAATATTTATCAACTTCATGTACATGATTATATTTCGAAAATTCTCACAATTAAGATATAGTCCTTAATCGCTAATCCAAATTAACTAAGACCAACTTCGGGGCATAAACGACCAGATTAAGACCAATCTGCGCACCAGTCTGATATATCAACAGTCTGATCTATCAACAGTCCACTCTCGTTTACTCGAAGTCCAAATGATCAGCGCACTTACTTCGAGTTATCCGTATCTGAGTTATCCAAATATTGACACTTAGAAGCTAATGTAACACACTGTCTGATTTAAGAATTATTTGGAGTTTCTTTTAAAACACCGCTAGAAAATATTGTAGGAAAATCATGATGAGCAATGTCTCATTTTTCAACAATATTTTCTTCTCTGTATTATAGCAACCAAAATATTGTTGTACATGCACTGTGACAGGTTGTTTTACTTCGAGTTATGCAATGCTTCGATATAAGCGTTGACGAGAAAAGAGAGTCGACTGTATTACCAGCTCGCCAATTAGCAACGAACTCGTCTAAAGAGCGGCTAACAAACGTCATACGTTTGAGTCAGATATCATGGATTCACAGGCTGAACAGCATCTACACTGGTATCTATTACCCTTCAGTTGGTGTCCCGGGTGCATGATTCATTTCAAACCAGAAACACTGCATATATGTTTGTCGTCTCTCTGTATCCTGACCACGCCCATTTCGGTAACTGTGATAATGTTTATTCATGTTTGCAGTTTTATTTCCTATCCATTCTATATCATGTAAATAAGGCACATATAATGTCGTTTTACAAATAAAGTTACGAAACATTAGATGAGCGTGTCCCTGTTTTTAAATTCCCTATATATTTAGATTTGACTGTTTCATACATGGAGTAGGTTATTGATTGATTTATTGATTGATTGTGGATTGTTTTTAACAATATTTCAGTCATATTACAGCGGCCAGTTTATATATCCACAACTTTCTCACATGAAAACTGATGAATTAATTGAAGTTTATCGCCATTTCAACGGTATATCAGTTATATCACCGGTGCCAATTCACTTAACTTGGGTTTGCTGGCTTTCTCAGAACAGTAACTCTACACAACAATCTATCCAAGCAACTGGCTGATTTTACATATAGACTTCTATCCGATTTGGTAGAAAGCGTATGACGCTTGTCATATTGACTTCTATCAAACTTCGGAGAGAATGTTAGCCAAGTTTGGATTGGAACTTACAACACCCGGATTAACAGCCCAATTCGCTACCGACTGCGCCATTGGAGCTATGCCCAATGCGTAAGCAAAATGGGATAGTGCTTACCTTATTAAATTAATCGTTTGCCGTTAGTGATATACCTTAAAACGTGTGCATTGAATACATAGAAGAAAAAGGGTATTACGTTTGGGAAATTAGTTTTGTTGATTGGTTGGTGTTTATGCCGCGTCCAACAATATTTCAGTTATATCACAGCGTTTCTTGGGTAACTTACAAGTACTATTTGTCCATTTATACTGACCCCAGTCAGTCAGTTATATCACGGCGTTTCCTGGGTAACTTTCCAGTACTATTTGTCCATTTATACTGACCCCAGTCAGTCAGTCGTAATGCCTACCCCCGCAACCCTTTGCGCCAAGGAGGGCATCCATTACTACCATTTTAAAAGTATTTAGTATCAAACCCGCGACCTCCAGCACGCGAGGCGGACGCTCGACCACTGCACCACGGAGGCGGTTGCAAAATTGGAGGTATGGCTTTGATACAAAGTTGAAATGTCTCATTTTCCCACAATGTGTTAGAAAGTCGTCCACCGTACAGGAGCTTTTACCTTTCCCACATATAGACACAATAGAGGCGTGATAAAACTATGGTAAACTGATCATAAGCAATTTCTCCTTTTGCCACACTGTTTTAAATTCTGCTCAATGATTTTGGTTTTATTTAAAGAGAATTTCAATATTTTATGGCAGGAAAAGGGTTTGTCGTTGTACTCCCGTTTCATGGACATTGGATTGTTCTATTGTACCAAGTCGAGAACCACAAAATGCACTTTCGAAAACATAAAATAATTGGAAGATACCATTTCGGATAAAGGCGATTACCTTGGCGTAAATCGTATAATTAGTTCTCGTATTTTCCTGTCTGGATAAAGTTGTACGATTCATGAACGTCGAATTGATTGATTCCGGTTTAACGCCGTTTTCAACAGTATCTCAGTTGTACAGCTGACTGATAACCTTAAATGTGTTGATAAACCCTCGTCGTTAACGAGTGAGCCATCATGACTAGAAGCTAGTGCGTCGCAATGCGTAGAGTTTATGTTTCATACAGAACAGTACAGAATAGATTTATGGACTCAAACTTTACACAGTTTATGGTCATTTCAATACCGTTTTGGAGGACAAACTGCCTTTTCATATTAGTAACTGTAAAAGTGGAATAGCCAAAGATATCATGTAGATGTGTATGTAGTAAAATATATCATGTAGATGTGTATGTAGTAAAATATATCATGTAGATGTGTATGTAGTAAACTATAGCATGTAGATGTGTATGTAGTAAAATATATCATGTAGATGTGTATGTAGTAAAAGACATTTGAAATCGCATATCATTGACATACACACGCATACTGCCACATAGTATTTATATCAAAACATTGTTAAAGAAGACAGAAACATATCTATACAAGCAGACTAGTCAGGGGGAATAAATCGTACCTGTTTTAATTTGGTAATGAAACAATTTAGAGTAGCTTCCCTGTATGATATTTGTTTCAAATCGACAGCGTCCTGTCTCAATAAACATTTTTCACCCAATATTGGTATTGGCAGGGATGTAGATAAGACTAATACGTCCTGGTATTGGCAGGGATGTAGATAAGACTACTACGTCCTGGTATTGGCAGGGATGTAGACTAATACGTCCTGGTATTGGCAGGGATGTAGATAAGACTAATACGTCCTGGTATTGGCAGGGATGTAGATAAGACCAATACGTCCTGGTATTGGCAGGGATGTAGATAAGACTAATACGTCCTGGTATTGGCAGGGATGTAGATAAGACTAATACGTCCTGGTATTGGCAGGGATGAAGATAAGACTAATACGTCCTGGTGTTGGCAGGGATGTAGATAAGAATAATACGTCCTGGTATTGGCAGGGATGTAGATAAGACCAATACGTCCTGGTATTGGACAGATAGCGGGAAAACTAAAATGCAACACTTTCTTTCCGATCACATGAGTACCGAATTATAAACAAAATATGAGCCGTATCACGAGAAAACCAACATTATGGGCTCTGCGTAATGTATCGGCCGAGCAGACTAATCCGGGCCGACACAATTCGTCTCAGGGGGATAGAGGTATAGAGTAATGTTTCTTGAAACAGAAAATCCACAGGAGGCGAAAAGTGTCTGACCGGTATAGCAAGCGTGGTATGCTTAGGTTGATCCAGGTCGATTTACACATGTTATTATATATAAAGATACGCCGTTATTAGGCATATTTTATCATTTCTGAACACAGAACTTAAATAAGAATTTTTCAGACAGCTGTTGAATGTTGATTTTCTCGTGGGACGACTCATTTAACTTTAGACTTTGACCATAAGTTGACTAGATACATTCGTGTATGTTCGTATAATCAAGTCTGGCTAGACGAGCATTCACTAAAGTACATAGTTTCGAGTGCAGTGCATCGATTGCATGCGTGTGTCCGGGGTCTGTTAGTATTCGCACTGAGAGCCACAAATTAACCCAACATAACTACCATGTGTGTAATCACGACGAATATAACGAGGGCTTGGCGTGAAAGGGTTGTAACTAAAAATTTGTATTTTTTTACCAAGGTTAATAACCTCGCCATAAAGTCTTTAAAAGCGTTAAATAATTTTTATTGGTAAACAATGGAAATTTAGGTGCCATTGCTCGTTCTGAGCAATGGCACCTAAATTTGCATTGTTTACAAAGGGGTCAAAATTGCCCCTAAACCAGGGATTTCAAAATGGGTTTTTAGATACAACCGTTTCACGCCAAGCCCTCGATAAGCAAGTGTTTATGAGACGAAGTTTGTACTATAACGATACAGAAAGAACATTTGATGGTGACTACTTTTGGATGCCGCATCGCTAGGAGCTGACCTTCGACTCTTGGATTAATTGTCACACAAGGAAACGAAACGCGGATGTTAGAAACGTACGAAAACGGGCAAAAGACAAGTAGAGAAAAAGGGTGCAATTCAAAAAATGACTATTATCATTACTGTTATTATTATCATTACTGTTATTGTTCTCATAACTGTTATTATAAGTATTATTTTTATATAAGATAATGCACGTTTTAATCAAAAGGTATTTATGAAAATTGATAGAGACCCTTATAAATACTTTGTGCATCAATTTATGTGAACATTTGCTGACAATAGTGAGAGAAAAATGCACAGTTGGACTTCGAAGAAAGACAATAGCTAATAGACAATAGACTATTTATAGAGGTAGCCATTTAAATTTACCCTTCGGCGAAGTATATGTTAAGATTGAACATTGTATAGACTGAACTTCGCTCACGCAAAGTAGAACAACAAGAGGCAACTAGTGGGGGGAAATTGCAGGATTAAAGCCCCGAGAAACGTTTCACGTGATACAATGAGGTGTTAAACAGGGTAAATATTTAACCATTTCCCTCATTTTACTTGTACTTAAGGCTAGAATGAAATAAACAGTAAAATATGGACAGAGATAACTCACATCACTCATCGTTTAGCAGCCAAACTGACGATGATGTATGCTCTGGTAATGCCACCATCTCTCAAGTGATACACCACAACAATTCTACCAAGACTTAGATCGGGCACTCGACAACCAGCCGAAGGATGTATATATTGCAGATCTTATT
This sequence comes from Serripes groenlandicus, assembly GCA_031761405.1. Classification (NCBI taxonomy): domain Eukaryota; kingdom Metazoa; phylum Mollusca; class Bivalvia; order Cardiida; family Cardiidae; genus Serripes; species Serripes groenlandicus. The sequence continues at coordinate 110,247,360 of JASEVX010000004.1, read as the reverse complement.
CGAGTATGTAAGGATGATCCCGATTCTGTTAACGATTATAGACAACGTCTTGCAAAGCGTGCTAAACAGAATCAGACATGTCCAAAAACAAAACTTTTAAACCGCAGAAATTCCCCGAACTCGTCTAAATCCCGAAAACTAGGCAATGATTGCTATATCCTAGACATGTTTACAAAGGGCAACTGCTGCCGTGATATACTCGATGTTTTTAGCAGTACCACGAATGGCACCTATGACTATTGTGCTAATTTAACAGCACATACTATACACGATTCAACTATGAACACCCAAACACCAACGCAGAGTCACTCCTGCTCGAAGTCGAAATACCGGATATAACAACCATGCTGTTGAACTTGCAATCTGATCTTGCAGCTGTGTCTAATGAAGTTAAACATAACAATGCAATTCTGATGGACATAGCCAATGATACTAAATCGATTTCCACTAACGCAAAGATTATTTTGGCATCAGTGAACGGATTGCGAAGTAGGTCTGGAGACACCGCAACGGTTGATAAACTGCAAAATGACGTCGAACACTTAAACAACAGCCTAGCGTGCATGAATAAAAAGATAGACAAGGCTGTGGTGAATTCGGAAACTACGGCATCCAAATCAATTAGTCGGGAAGCAAGTACCGGTAAGGAAAGCTCAAATGTCGAACACAATCCTACATTTGCAGATGGCGTAAAAACGAAGCAACCTGATCTGGCTCAACTATTAATTGAGAACAATACAGACAAAATCATAAACTCAGTCATAGAAACGAAAACAGCAGGATTAAAAAAGGATACCTCTCTTTCTGTTAATTCAACTAAACCAAGAAAGAGCGACGAAAATAATGCAACGATTCATATTAAAATACACGACAGGGAAAAACGTCGCAATAAACAACAGAACGAAAATCCAAACTATCACGAACATACACACGATCAACGTACGGAAGAACATAATCATTGATGTGAAAAAGAAACGGATTGTGCCATACTATGTAGGTAACATAGACCCCGATGTCAGTGATAACGACATATATCAGTATTTAACAGATAGCGATGTAAAATGTCCATATATAAACATGTTTTGTGGTCGATACGGATCTGCGACTAAAATCAACATTCCCGAAAAATGCTCAAGCCAAGTCGAAGACGACGAGTTTTGGCCTCCGGATTTGACTATTCGTAAATGGCAAAGTAAAGCTGAAATGGAAAAGGAACGAACAAATAGACGATATGTAAAACGAAACACGTCACATAAAAGACGTACTAGATACGATACATACCGTGAAAACGAATATAACGACGACTACAACAAAAACAATTATAAAAATGATTATAATTCACAGTCACAGAGTGTATATAATGATCACGACCCTGGCAACACACATCAGAGATATTAACTATAAAGCTGAAGATGTCATAAGCGGGTTTGAAAAATACTTTACTGATATATTTGATACCCACGAGTTAAATCCCAAAAGTAAACTGGAAATAGAAGTCGATGAAACGCTGGAAAATTATGCTAGACTAAATCCTACTACAATAACGCTCTCACAAACAGTAGAACGCGAGTTCACATGTGACGAGGTTAAAATGGCTTTAGTTGACCTTAAACGTGGGAAAAGTCCATCTCATGACAACATCACTAATGAACATATTATATATGGTAAAACACCAATAGTGCATGCCTTGGTAGAGCTCTTTAACTCTATTCTACGCTTTGAAAGTACACCCGACTCCTGGCGTAATAGTTACATAGTACCGATCTACAAAGGCTCCGGAAAGCCAAAAAATGACCCTACCAGCTATAGGCCAATTTCACTGATACCGTCATTCTGCAAAATCTTTGAGAAGATATTGGTAGATAGAATGCATTCTTTATTATTATGTAATAAAACCATATTTCCATCTCCACAGCAACAAGGGTTTCAAAAAGGGCTAAGTTGTATTACAGCCGCGTTTTGTCTACAGGAAACTTTTAACGAACTCGCGGATCTACATAGTAAAGCATTCGTGGCTTTCATTGACTTTAAATGTGCCTTTGATAGCGTATGGCACAATGCGCTATTTTTATAAACTCCATAATCTAGGAATAGTTGGAAAAGTATGGAGGATAATAAGGGATTCCTATACAAACTTGAATTGCTTTGTTATGGCAAATGGCAATAAATCACTTCCAGTCCCGGTAAAACGCGGCGTACGTCAGGGAGGGGTCGCTTCCACATTTTATTATCTTATCTTTATAAATGACTTACTTAAAGAACTTGAAAATTCAGAGTATAGCCTACGTCTCTATTCGCCAATCCATGCTAAATGTGGGAATCCTGCGTTTGCTGATGATTTATCTGTAATTGCATTAACGCCTATGTATCTCCAAAATTTGCTTGACATTGTGTACAGGTATTCCTTTAGATGGAAATTCGAAGTAAATTGCAAGAAATCCAATGTCGTTGTATTTAACAATAACAAAAAGAAAAATGCCCCTGTCAAGTTTTTACTGGGAGAATCCTACATTCATGAAATTGACAGTGTTGTACATCTCGGAATTCGACAGGATGGATCTCTAAAATTAACAAATCGCATTTCAGAACGCTGTCAGAAAGCAAAAAATGCCTTTTATGCAATGGCTGATCTTGGTATGAGACCTAATGCATTAAATCCATTAACTTCTGTTAAGCTGTATAGCACAATCATTATCCCAATAGCTTTGTATGGGTGTGAGCTATGGAGTAATATAACAAGTTGCGACGTACTCAAGCTCAACCGTTTGCAACATTTTATTGTAAAAACTATTCAGGGATTTAATATCAGAACAAGGTCTGATATGTGCGAATCAATGCTTGGAATTAAGCGAATCACATCATTGATTGATAAAAAGAAGTTAATATTCCTGCACAAAATCTTGAGCCTTGAGAATAGCTCTCTTTGCAAAAAGATTTTCATGAGAAAATTTATGCAATTCGTATATAACCCGACAAAATCAATACGTGGTTACGTTCCAGATATATGTTCATTGTTGAATAAATACAACTTGAATTTTCTTATGAATATGTATGTAAATGACGGTTGCTTACTGCCACATAAACCAGTATGGAAGCAATGTATCAATAATGCTGTTGACCAGTTAGAAACAAATGAGTGGTTAATGAGGATGCAATCGACTGATTTCGTCAGGTTCAGTCGAGTGCATACATCAATCACAGCCTGCAACCTGTATAATATCTATGGTACAAGAATAGCTGCACATAAAATAGCCTTCATGGCTAAATTGTGGGTGACTGTTGCTTCAGAAAAACCTTCGTCATGTGATCTGTGTGGCCGTATACATTTAGATGTTATCAAACATAGAATAACAGAATGTAGCGCAACATATGATAAGAAACGATTATTTCTTAGTGGCATATACACCAATATTGGCCATGAAGTATATACTGAGCTAATGCTTGCAACCAGTGAAACGTTTTTGATGATGGTTTTAGGTGCAAGCCCTACATCAGTCACCACTGATTCAGAGTATTACTTTCGCTGCGAAGCTATATTATTCGCATACAAATGTTTCAACGGCCCATTTTAGACAACACAATGTTTCTGTGTATGTGTGATTACGTGGGTATATGTGTGTATGTGTGTATAAATGTGTATATGTATATGTATGTGTATATATATGTGTGTGTGTAAATATATGCATATATACATATTGTGACTATTTGCAATCTGAGTACTATAATGTAAAGATTGATCTTCAATTTCCATATCATTTTATGTATAGAAACTAGTCCAATTACTTGTTGTTAACAGTTGATATAATGAATGTATTCAATTAATCTCCGAACGGAGGAAATAAAGAGAATGAATGAATGAATGAAGTATAACTGTTATTATTATCATAACTGTTATTATAAGTATTACTGTTATTATCATTATCATTATTGTTATTATTATCATAACTGTTATTATAAGTATTACTGTTATTATTATCATAACTGTTATTATAAGTATTACTGTTATTATTATCATAACTGTTATTATAAGTATTACTGTTATTATTATCATAACTGGTATTATAAGTAATACTGTTATTATTATCATAACTGTTATTATAAGTATTACTGTTATTATTATCATAACTGTTATTATAAGTATTACTGTTATTATTATCATAACTGTTATTATAAGTATTACTGTTATTATTATCATAACTGTTAGTATAAGTATTACTGTTATTATCATTATCATTACTGTTATTATTATCATAACTGTTATTATAAGTATTACTGTTATTATTATCATAACTGTTATTATAAGTATTACTGTTATTATCATTATTGTTATTATTATCATAACTGTTATTATAAGTATTACTGTTATTATTATCATAACTGTTATTATAAGTAATACTGTTATTATTATCATAACTGTTATTAAAAGTATTACTGTTATTATTATCATAACTGTTATTATAAGTATTACTGTTATTATCATTATCATTATTGTTATTATTATCATAACTGTTATTATAAGTATTACTGTTATTATTATCATAACTGTTATTATAAGTATTACTGTTATTATTATCATAACTGTTATTATAAGTATTACTGTTATTATCATCATAACTGTTATTATAAGTATTACTGTTATTATTATCATAACTGTTATTACTGTATTACTGTTATTATCATTATCATTACTGTTATTATTATCATAACTGTTATTATAAGTATTACTGTTATTATTATCATAACTGTTATTATAAGTATTACTGTTATTATTATCATAACTGCTATTATAAGTATTACTGTTATTATCATTATTGTTATTATTATCATAACTGTTATTATAAATATTACTGTTATTATTATCATAACTGTTATTATAAGTATTACTGTTATTATCATTATCATTACTGTTATTATTATCATAACTGTTATTATAAGTATTACTGTTATTATTATCATAACTGTTATTATAAGTACTACTGTTATTATCATTACTGTTATTATTATCATAACTGTTATTATAAGTATTACTGTTATTATTATCATAACTGTTATTATAAGTAATACTGTTATTATCATTATTGTTATTATTATCATAACTGTTATTATAAGTATTACTGTTATTATTATCATAACTGTTATTATAAGTAATACTGTTATTATTATCATAACTGTTATTATAAGTATTACTGTTATTATTATCATAACTGTTATTATAAGTATTACTGTTATTATCATTATCATTACTGTTATTATTATCATAACTGTTATTATAAGTATTACTGTTATTATTATCATAACTGTTATAATAAGTATTACTGTTATTATCATTATTGTTATTATTATCATAACTGTTATTATAAGTATTACTGTTATTATTATCATAACTGTTATTATAAGTATTACTGTTATTATCATTATCATTACTGTTATTATTATCATAACTGTTATTATAAGTATTACTGTTATTATTATCATAACTGTTATTATAAGTATTACTGTTATTATTATCATAACTGTTATCATTATCATTACTGTTATTATTATCATAACTGTTATTATAAGTAAACTGTTATTATAAGTATTACTGTTATTATCATTATTGTTATTATTATCATAACTGTTATTATAAGTATTACTGTTATTATTATCATAACTGTTATTATAAGTATTACTGTTATTATTATCATAACTGTTATTATAAGTATTACTGTTATTATTATCATAACTGTTATTATAAGTATTTCTGTTATTATCATTATCATTACTGTTATTATTATCATAACTGTTATTATAAGTATTACTGTTATTATTATCATAACTGTTATTATAAGTATTACTGTTATTATCATTATCATTACTGTTATTATTATCATAACTGTTATTATAAGTATTACTGTTATTATTATCATAATTGTTATTATAAGTATTACTGTTATTATTACTATTATTATCATTATTAACATTTCTGTTATTATTAACATTTCTGTTATTATTTTAATTTCTGTTATTATTATCATAACTGTTAAGAACTTATTATAAGTATTATCATTATCATGATTATCATTATTAGTTTGGTTTTTCTAGTTTATTTGTATTACTGTCCGACACATTTCGCACCTAAATATTCCCACCATACTAAACACCACTTCGTATTAGTAAGCACACGTGTCAACACGCGGGGGCTAAATTACTTCAAACGCATTGAAAATGATCACTTGACAATCTTATTGATCTTAAGATCAGATTTTATAGTGAACTGTATCATTGACGTGGAGCTTTATTTCACAATGTTGTTGTTCGTATTTCAAACACACCCTCTCACACACTGTATTCGTTCAAAAGTTGTATGTTGTTGATAAAGAATTAAATACCACCTCTCACACACTATATTCGTTCAAATGTTGTATGTTATCGATTGAGAATTAAATACACCCTCTCACACACTATATTCGTTCAAATGGTGTATGTTATCGATTGAGAATTAAATACACCCTCTCACACACTATATTCGTTCAAATGTTGTATGTTATCGATTGAGAATTAAATACACCCTCTCACATACTATATTCGTTCAAAAGTTGTATGTTGTTGATTGAGAATTAAATACACCATCTCACACACTATATTCGTTCAAATGTTGTATGTTATCGATTGAGAATTAAATACACCCTCTCACACACTATATTCGTTCAAATGTTGTATGTTATCGATTGAGACAATTAAACACACCCTCTCACACACTATATTCGTTCAAATGTTGTATGTTATCGATTGAGAATTAAATACACCCTTTCACACACTATATTCGTTCAAATGTTGTATGTTGTTGATTGAGAATTAAATACACCCTCTCACATACTATATTCGTTCAAAAGTTGTATGTTGTTGATTGAGAATTAAATACACCCTCTCACACACTATATTCGTTCAAATGTTGTAGGTTATCGATTGAGAATTAAATACACCCTCTCACACACTATATTCGTTCAAATGTTGTATGTTATCGATTGAGACTATTAAACACACTCTCTCACACACTATATTCGTTCAAATGTTGTATGTTATCGATTGAGAATTAAATACACCCTTTCACACACTATATTCGTTCAAATGTTGTATGTTGTTGATTAAGAATTAAACACACCCTCTCATACACCGTATTCGTTCAAATGTTGTATGTTGTTGATTGAGAATTAAACACACCCTCTCATGCACTATATTCGTTCAAATGTTGTATGTTGTTCATTGAGAATTAAACACACCCTCTCATACACTATATTCGTTCAAATTTTGTATGTTGTTGATTGAGAATTAAACACACCCTCTCATACACTATATTCGTTCAAATGTTGTATGTTGTTGATTGAGAATTAAACACACCCTCTCATACACTGTATTCGTTCAAAAGTTGTATGTTGTTGATTGAGAATTAAACACACCCTCTCACACACTATATTCGTTCAAAAGTTGTTTGCAGTCGAGGGAAAATAAAATACACACTCTCTCACGCTATATTTGGTGTGTCGTTATCGTAGATTTGGTGCGTTGTTATCGTTGATTTGGTGTGTCGTTATCGTTGATTTGATGTGTCGTTATCGTTGATTTGGTGTGTCGTAATCGTTCGTTTGGAGTGTAGTTATCGTTGATTTGGGGTGTCGTTATCGTTGATTTGGTGTGTAGTTATCGTTGATTTGGAGTGTCGTTATCGTTGATTTTGTGCGTCGTTATCGTTATCGTTGATTTGATGTGTCGTTATCGTTATCGTTGATTTGGAGTGTCGTTATCGTTGATTTGGTGCGTCGTTATCGTTGATTTGGAGTGTAGTTATCGTTGATTTGGTGCGTCGTTATCGTTGATTTGGAGTGTCGTTATCGTTGATTTGGTGTGTCGTTATCTTTCATTTGGTGCGTCGTTATCGTTGATTTGGTGTGTCGTTATCGTTGATTTTGTGCGTCGTTATCGTTATCGTTGATTTGGTGTGTCGTTATCGTTGATTTGGTGTGTCGTTATCGTTCATTTGGTGCGTCGTTATCGTTGATTTGGTGTGTCGTTATCGTTGATTTGGAGTGTCGTTATCTTTATTTTGTGCGTCGTTATCGTTATCGTTGATTTGGTGGGTCGTTATCGTTGATTTGGTGCGTCGTTATCGTTGATTTGGTGTGTCGTTATCGTTGATTTGGTGCGTCGTTATCGTTGATTTGATTTTGTCGTTATCGTTGATTTGGTGCGTCGTTATCGTTGATTTTGGGTGTCGTTATCGTTGATTTGGTGTGTCGTTATCGTTGGTTTGGTGTGTCGTTATCATTTATTTGGTGTGTCGTTATCATTTATTTGGTGTGTCGTTATCATTGATTTGGTGTGTCGTTATCGTTGATTTGGTGTTTCGTTATCCTTATCGTTGATTTGGTGTGTCGTTATCGTTGATTTGGTGTTTCGTTATCGTTATCGTTGATTTGGTGTGTGGTTATCGTTGATTTGGTGTGTCGTTATCGTTGATTTGTGCGTCGTTATCGTTGATTTGGTGCGTCGTTATCGTTGCTTTTGGGTGTCGTTATCGTTGATTTGGTGTGTCGTTATCGTTGGTTTGGTGTGTCGTTATCATTTATTTGGTGTGTCGTTATCATTGATTTGGTGTGTCGTTATCGTTGATTTGGTGTGTCGTTATCGTTGGTTTGGTGTGTCGTTATCATTTATTTGGTGTGTCGTTATCGTTGATTTGGTGTGTCGTTATCGTTGATTTGGTGTGTCGTTATCATTTATTTAGTGTGTCGTTATCATTCATTTGGTGCGTCGTTATCGTTTATTTGGTGTTTCGTTATCGTTATCGTTGATTTTGTGTGTCGTTATCGTTCTCGTTTATTTGGTGTTTCGTTATCGTTATCGTTGATTTGGAGTGTCGTTATCGTTGATTTGGTGTGTCGTTATCGTTGATTTTGTGTTTCGTTATCGTTATCGTTGATTTTGTGTTTCGTTATCGTTATCGTTGATTTTTATGTTTCGTTATCGTTATCGTTGATTTGGTGTTTCGTTATCGTTATCGTTGATTTTGTGTGTCGTTATCGTTATCGTTGATTTGGAGTGTCGTTATCGTTGATTTGGTGTGTCGTTATCGTTGATTTTGTGTTTCGTTATCGTTATCGTTGATTTTGTGTTTCGTTATCGTTATCGTTGATTTGGTGTTTCGTTATCGTTATCGTTGATTTGGTGTTTCGTTATCGTTATCGTTGATTTTGTGTGTCGTTATCGTTATCGTTGATTTGGTGTGTCGTTATCGTTGATTTGGTGTGTCGTTATCGTTGATTTGGTGTGTCGTTATCGTTATCGTTGATATGATGTGTCGTTATCGTTGATTTGGTGTGTCGATATCGTTGATTTGGTGTGTGGTTATCGTTATCGTTGATTTGATGCGTCGTTATCGTTGGTTTGGTGTGTCGTTATCGTTGATTTGGTGTGTCGTTATCGTTCATTTGGTGTGTCGTTATCGTTGATTTGAAACAATGTAAGGTTTGACATTAGAAAGAAATCCTGAAGTCTAACACGCATCTGAAATTGATCTTAATTATTCACATGACTTTTGAATATTTTATATAAATCAATCATTCAACACAAACCTCCATATGGTCTGACAGTGGAAATCTATTAATTAATTAAACAATGTTTTAGTTATAACACGGCGTTTTATGGGTCAGGTTCCAGTAATACTGGTTCATTTATCACTATAGCGAGTCACTCGCCATGCTAAACAAACAATCTTGATTGCCAAGGAGGGAAAACCATTCGTACAATTGTTTTAAGTATTTGGTACCACCCGGCATGCAATCGCACCCGTGACCTCCCGCACCCGAGGTTGACGCTCTACCACTACACCACGGATATAGTACATGGTTCGATAATACGAAAAAAAACCATAAATGGGTTTTTTCGCTTAAAGGTAACAGGTGTGAGACTTTTTTTTTTTTTTCAATAACCCATGAAGCTTTCTGAAATGAAACTGGAAAAATCCATGGGGGCCGCCATTTTGGATATGTTTAAAAAGCAGACATAAAACACAGATTGTAAAATTATTGTCGGCTTTTTAATCATTTTTTTAAAATCGGTTTTTAGGGTATGTATAAAATGAGCAGAAAAACACGGATTGAAAATTACTGTCGTCTTTTTAATCATTTTTTTTAAAATCGATATTTAAGATCATTAAAGTGCTGTGTTATGTGGGAATTAACATTTGTACGAAAAGTTAAAAATAAATGGAAATCTGTAAGAAATATGTTTTCCCGTTCGTCAAAAAAACGACAGCATTAGCCTTCTACGCCCCGAAACTAAATTTTGACTGTATCGTAGCCAAAGAAGGTCGTGACGTCATTTCCGTGACACTTCATCTTGGCGTAACGTCAATGGAGCGACGTCGTTTCCCGCAAAAAAGTGGTATCAACATAAAAGACCCCAAATTCCTATACATGAGCTATTGACTCACTCATTCAAAGTATAATTATTTATCAAACATTGTGGCAAAAGGATAACTTTCTCATAATGAGCAATTGTTCTTGTGGCGACAATCTTTTCCTAAATGGTCTGTTGCATAGGCCTCAGAAACCGTCTCTAATAGCGAAAGGGTTTAGCAGAAATGTGACCCCTTACATAATTTGTTCCAGTCATATTGACTGGTTGAAAAAGGCAGTCGCAAGGTGGCATCAGAAAAGGGCTGATCTATTTGCTTCTTTACCATAATGCAGGTGATCGATTAAGGATCATCTTGGCCCTCATGTTTTAACCTCGTTCATTATAAATGTATTCCTTGATTTTCTGAAAGTCTTTACTTTATTATTTTCTGTTCAAATAATAGACAACAGTAATACGAATTTCAAATATGTTTTGATAATGCAAGAAACATGACATTAACATTATTATTGTCTAGTCAATTACTTATAAATCCTGTTTTCTGGCCAAAGTATGCTCTTTAATTTTTGTTTATAATTATCTTGCGTTTTTTTCGTAAATAGGTAGCACCTATAGATATATTAATGATATAATAAAACACACTGGAGCAGTACATATTTGTTCTCATGAACCAAAAGGGTGTGGGGTTAGAAACAAGATTGTCACGACCTTATTACCATAATTACTTTCCCATATGCAGACGCATTTCGTCGCATCATCAGCAATCAAATTTTGAAACATTGTGGCAAAAGGTGAATATTCAATAATTGTACTAGAATGTATAGAGAAATCTCATTTATTGCCCACATATTTTCAAATCCCTCTGTTGCATATTTCTAGTATGTGGGATAGGGTTAACTCTTAACCATTTCCCTCTTATAAACGCTTTATTACGCCTCTGCAGCAGACGACTTTTGAAAACGTTGTGACAAAAGTCGAAATTGTTCAAAACGAGCAATTTCTCCTTTTGCAACAATGTTTTCAGTTATTTTTCACGTTTTTGTATATAGGTTTTTCAAGTCGTCTGCTGCTAATTTGCTGTATGCGGGAAAGGGTTATTTAAAGGGGACAAGGAAATTTAGACCAATCAACGAATCGATATTAATATCGGGGTCTATCGAGGCTGCAGTGACTTTAACTTCAACCGTTTACCTCATATACTATGTATAGGTTTGTCTGTTGTGGACATATGGGTAATTAATACAGGCTCTAGAAAAATGGAAGTTTAATATAAATATAGGGTTCAAATCTGCTTGAAAAGAGGAATAACTCCTCGTTTTAGCAAAGTTTTCCTCTTTGCACAATGATTTGTTCTAGTTGTCTGTTATATAAGGCACCAGAGATATTCTATGTCAGGGACAGGGTTTATACATATCGTTGAGAAGGGTTCTTACATCCGATAGTTGAAGTGTTTCGTTAGAAATACTAACCAGCTTGTGACAACATCTACGGTAATACATGTATGAATGTTTATACGTTACAGCAAATGACTGTGATACGTATGTATATTTCGCTGTCATATATATAGAGTCTACACTGTCTGCATATGAAGCAGAGGGTTTGATACTATACGCACACTTTCACACGCAAAGGGCCGTCTGATCAGCTGGTGCGAATGATCAGAATGGGTTTAAATCCCATTATGACAATTTGGAACCTAGCAGTTTTTGATATGATGTAGTTAATGTATATATTTGTTAACAGACATATGTAACTGCTATCTTTATCATGATGTAGATACATCGGTCTGGAACATATCCGTCCACAAACATGAGTCTTCATCCCGTCGCGGTAAAAGTATTCTTGTGTGATACAGATCTAAATGTATCTATATAACTCTGTCAGGGACAATGGATATATTGATGTTTTTGCAAACAATACAGATTCATGTTAGTCAGCTCGAGCCGTCTCACCAAAGATCAACATTATTTGCCTTTTAGTAATCAATTTATTCCAAACACTTTTATTGAACGAAAAAAATGAAGTCGCCCAATTTTAAACATGGTATAGTCTATGTTTGGGTATTCGGTGTTGAAAGAGTTAGAACTGGTTTATTTAACTCTTTCAGCGCCACAGGCAATATTGAAGTTTTTGCAAACAATGCAGATGCAGGTGAGTCAGCTCGTCACGAGCTGTCTCTCCTGAACTCTGCATTGTTTGCCTTTTACTAACCAAAATGTTCCAAAACTTTCATAAATTGAGAAATGGACACACCCGATTTTGAACATGGAAGAGTCTACTTTAAAAAATTCGGCGCTGAACGAGATATACTCACATCTAGTGACAGAAGTAACATAAAGCGTGAATACTCCGGTAAGCCTGTACGTTTGGAAAACTCCTAAACTATTAATGCCCATGACTCGTAGATGCAAGACGACCTATTTACCATAACTCCGATCATATATATATACATAACTAGTCATATAGAAGTAGTCATACGCAACGTGACATCGAATATTACTTAGTATAACGAGGGGGATATAAGGATGTGATATCAACATGGGAAATACACGTTGTTTCAAATAAACAGGAGATATTAACATCGTGTGTGGTTGTACTTAGGACATTAATGTTATGTGATATATTTTAAATTCGATTTCATTAGTAGTATGGATTCAACCCATATTAAATGTGTAGTGGTTGGAGACGGGTAAGATCATTTGCTTAACTTATTAAACATTCTTGATTTTGTTTTTCTGTCAGCTCCAACAACTGCTCGTTCTACCGTTCACTTTGTAACCGTCTCGTTTATACATTGTACCTTGTTAAAGAATATGACTTTATTCTGCAGCGCTTGTATTAACCTTTTCTCACATACAACAAATCTGTAGCAAACGCCTTTGAAAACATTATGACAATTTTTTTTTTGAAAAAATGACCATAACAGATAGCTTAATTGTTAAATAAAGTTGAACACATTGTGGCCAAAGGAGAAATTGCTCATCATGAGCAATTTCACCTTTGGCCACAATGTTTTCAAAAGTCGACTGTTGCTATTGCGTCAAAATGCGTCTGTTCTTTTCCCGCATACAACACATGTGCAACAAACTTTGAACATATCTAGAAACCAGTAAGGAAACGTTTCTACGAATGAACATATAGTTATTGTTATTGGAAGGAGTTGTTACATTGTGGCGACAGGAGAATATGCCCTTTATGATCAATTACTCCTTTTGTCACTTTGTTTTCAAGAGTCATCTGTTGCAGATCAGGTTCTAGCATCGAACTTCTATAGACTAACCCTGAGCACATTCTCTGTGTTCAGGGTTGAACGTTGTGCTCCATACAAGACTGATCCGAAGATGAGGTTCGTTTCTGGCCAATGCGATGGTTTACCCTTTCCTACGGACCGGACCGCCTTCAACACTTTTTCTTTGTTTTGTTGGGGTTTTCAAGATCATTTCAGTTATATCACGGCGACAGTTCACTTAGTCATGACTCCCTGCGTAAACACATCAATACTAGGCTAGGACGTGTGCATAAGGGCATTTAACTATGACAACAGCACCGCGTTTGGGGATCGAACCTGGGACGCCCAGTGCCAAATCCCCGACGCTTTAACCACTGGTCCACGGCGGATTCAACACTAGTTCAGTGTTATAACGGCGACCTGGGTAAATTACCGGTATTGCTGGTAAGCACATTCCGACACCCCGAGCGTCAGGGAGGAAAGCTACTACCACAATTTTGTTTTAAAGTCTTTAGTTTGAGTTGAATGTATAAAACGCTTATAGAACCCTCATTCTACTGTATCAATATTCAAAAATTAGCCGTTCCACGAGAGAACAAACATTATGGATTTCGCGTACTGTATCTACCTAGGTCAGCCTGCGCAGTCCGCGAAAGCTAGTCCGGGACGACACACTCCGTGGGATAGAGGCATAGAGTAATGATTCCTGAAACTCAAAATCCACAGGAGGCATAAAGTGTCTGTCCAAATTAGACTGCGTGGCATGCTTAAGCTGATCTCGGTCGATACTTTACGCAGAGTCCACAACGTGGGTTATCTCACGGGACTGCTCATATGCCGTAATCCACGAGCACGACTATAAATCCCGTTTGCGAACAATGCAGACTAAGATTCATGCTGATACATAAGATACATTCATGCTGTTTAATATGGGTCTACACTTATCGCTATCCATGTATCTTGCAGGATAAACTACTACATACATAGTTATGGACTTATTAACCCTTTCCCTCATATAGACGGTGTCTGATGCCTCAGCAGCAGACGGCTTTTTTTTGTGGAAAACAGTGGTGCAGAGGTAGAGCGTCGGCCTCCCGTATCAAAGGTCCCTGGTTCGAGTCCCGTGATGAGCGGGTCCTGACTTTGGGATTTTTCCACACAAACGGCGCGAGTACTGGTTAAGTCTCCAGGAAGCAGACATCGAGAGTGATTAATCTAAGCCAAAGGCTTGTTTCGCAATCGATTTAAAATAAATAAGTTTAAACTAAGCAGACGGCTTTTTGAAAACATAGTGACAAAAGAAGAAATTACTCAAAACGAGCAATTTCTCCTTTTGCCACAATGTTTTCCACTTTTAGTCATAGGTTATCCATTCAATTATAGAGATTTTCTATTTTTTGACAAAATATGTTCAAAGTCGTCTGCTGCGGAATTGTTGTATGAGGAAAGGGGTTAAACAATCATTGGTGAGGATAGTTGTTGCAGGTTTCAGCGGGTTAAGGGTTAACTAGGGGTTGTATACAGCAGGATAGGGGTTAACTGCTTGCCTATATGTATTCAATCTCTACAAATACATTGCCATGCATATGTATAAACCTGGTTAATTGTAAGATAAATATCACACGGGACGATTATATAATTCTGTATATGAGTATCCCTTGAGGACATTCGGTTGAGGACTTCACGAAACATTCATTATAAAGGTAATGAATATTGTCCGTACATACTCAAGATTATTGTACAAATAGCCAAGGGGCGTAAATGTTTTGATTGTTACATTGTTACAAGTTCTTGTTTCACTTTACATGGTTCAGGTTCAGGTTCAGGTTTTGACAATCAGGAGTGTTCTAACTTTGTGAATTTAAAATTGAAATTCAAATTTCTTTAGTGGAAGACAGTGGTGCAGAGGTAGAGCGTCGGCCTCTCACATCAAAGGTCCCTGGTTCGAGTCCCGTGATGAGCGGGTCCTGACTTTGGGATTTTTCCACACAATCGGCGCGAGTACTGGTTAAGTATCCAGGAAGCAGACATCGAGCGTGATTAATATAAGCTTAAAGCTTGTTTCGCAATCGATTTAAAATAAATAAGTTTAAACTAAATTTAAACCGTTTTGCAAAAGTGATACTGAACACACTAGCGATTTAATAACCTGGTTTACAATTAGTTAAGAACATGTTAAAGGTTGATTTCAAGCCGAAACGTTACAGTTATTATACTATCCGCATCTCTTCTATTGAAAGAGATGGAGAAAGCAGAACTTGTCTGCACAAATATACATTGTTGATTTGTGTATCTTATTTAACCCTTTTCTACATATAACAATTCTACAGAATACGACTTTGAAAGCGTCTAGGCAAAAATGTAGAAAATATCTATAAATGAAGGTTTACTTATAGAATAGCGTTGAATACAATGTTGCAAGATAAGACATTGTTTACCAGGAGCAATTTCGTCTTTTGCCACAGTGTTTTAAAAAAAGTCGTCTTCTGTAGATGCGTCAACATGTGTCTGTAAGTGGGAAAGGGTTAAAATCCACTACGGTGTAATGTGACAGAACGAGATACTGATTTAAAATTCTGTTATTATTTGTTGTTTGACTTCATTATCGGGACGTATCTGATATTTAGTACTGCTATATGTGTGACGTTTGACAATAGTCACTGTGACACGCGTCATTCGTCTTCCACCAATGGATTAACAGTCTTTGTGGAAAAGCAGCCAGTTGCTTGGAAAGACTGTTTTGTGGAGTACTTGTGTGAGATCGCCAGGAAACACATGAGTAGGTGAATTGGCAGCCGTGCTATGACTGAACAATTGTTGAAAACGGCGTTAAACCCCAATCAATCAATCAATCAAGGCTATATGAATACTTTACTTTACTTTTATTCAATAATCATATTTTCATTTGT
The DNA here is from genome assembly GCA_031761405.1 of Serripes groenlandicus. Classification (NCBI taxonomy): domain Eukaryota; kingdom Metazoa; phylum Mollusca; class Bivalvia; order Cardiida; family Cardiidae; genus Serripes; species Serripes groenlandicus. Next base: position 110,230,827 of record JASEVX010000004.1, on the reverse strand, counting down.
GTATAATGTTCCATATTTGCCTCGCTTTTATAAAATCTGTATGCATCAGATTGTGTTGTATGTGGAAACGAATTGAAGTACATCTTCCTTGACATATCTAAGAAATGTCAATCAAAAGTTCATACCATATTTGGGCAAGTTGAAAATAAATAGCGTGTATGCCACTTAAGTCATCGAGAATGTTAATTAAACCGTGCATAGCATACGATTATAATCACTTCAAATCACTTAAAGTCATTTAAACGTCCCCTCTGTCATATTATTAAAGAAGGTCATTGACAACGATTGATTGATTGTTTAATTTGAGTTTAACACCGTTTTCAACAACGTTTCTGCATAACGATTGCGGTCAGTTCACCTACTCATGTGTTTCCTGGCTTTCTCACACCAGTACACAACACAACAGTCTTCACAAGCAACTGGCTGCTTTTCCACATAGACTGTTAGCCCATGTGTGGAAAACCAATGACTCTTGTCAAACGTTTGAAAGAATTTTAGCTTGATTGGCTTTGAATTTACAACCCCTGGATTGACAGTACGCGATTCTACTGACTGAGTTTGAAGTTACAACCTCTGGGTTGACAGGCCTCGTCTCTACTGACTGAGCTACCGTGGCACGGCCCATACACAACGAAGTGAAATCGAAGATCGCTAGGTTTAGTTAGATGTATTGTTCACATGTTTGTATCATCCGTCTGTGTTGTGTATAAATTGTTTTGTATGTATATGCTGTTTGCAGCGAAGGACCGTAGACATCAACTCGGGTTGAAGTGCATATTATTACTATGAATGCGCGAAAGTACTTTTACGATCCGGAAACACTCATTGCTTTACCCACTTGTGTGAAATCCATATCCTTAATCATTTCCACACGCGGATGCATTTGGACGCATGTGCAGCAGACGTCTACTGATACATCGTGGCAAGGAGTAAATTATAATTAGACACAGTGTTTTCCAACTGTTTTCAATAACTATAATTTCACATGCAAATGTATACAAATATTTATAATTTTGAGTTTGGAGGTTTTCAAAATCGTCTGCTGTCGATGTGTCGTGTGTGGTGAAGGGTTAAATTTGATTGTGTACCTTATTCTCAAGTGACTATCGGTGCATATCTATGTCGAAGAAAGATTATTTATACATTGCAACATATATATACATATAAATAACTGTACTATAATGTTAATATACATATTTCGAGAGAGTCGCATAGCCGAAAAGGTACAAGTTGACATTTTTGAATTGTGTAGGTTCAAATCAGCCATCTTATCAGCCCTGTCTATCATTACATACACAACTTGACTGAAGATTTTGACAAGCTTTTCCTATTAAAATGTGAACAGTATAGAACAGACTGTTTGGATGCCCAGGCTGATCTGGATTTACACTGTTAAAAACAGCCAACCTGTACCTAGAACAGACGGTGAATCATTTAGTAAATTTTGCATTGCAAGCATATATACAACTGCATACGTCTCTTCCATCGTATGACCGTCTCTATGGTGTAGTAGTAGTGTGTCTGTCTCGTGTGCAATAGGTTACGGGCTCAATTTACGACCGGATCACGCTGAAAACTTCACCTAACTAAATGTCATAATACAATGGGTGAGATTGATGCCACTTCAACAGCTATATCACCGTTTCCTTGTTAGGTTACCAGTACATGACCCGGCTAGAGGTCAATCCCGCGACCTCCTTCACCCGAGGCCGACGCTCTACCCATGCATTACTGAGATCGGGTCTTTGAGCTGCTGAATGCCTATTGTTCTTTAACCTTTGCAATGCTGAATTTTTAAAAGGGACTTGCCCAGCTTTGCATTTGTAATATTCCATAGCCAATTCTAGGAATACCAAGATAAAGTCTTACGGTTTAGGAGCCGACAGTAAAGAGCCTGGTCAGACGGCGCGATGTGGCGGCTGGCCTGGGTCGAAACTGGTGACACAGGCTTCACACAAGCGGTTCCTGTAATCAAAGTAGTTAAAGTGAAGCATTGCTTGAAGGGACATAAAGCCATACTCGTTGACCTAAACAACACGATAGGAAGTAATTACATAACAATGATTAATAGTGAATCACATCCAATGAGTAATACGAAACTGTATAAGTATCCCCGTCTTGAAATTGGTCAATAAGTTATTTAGTACACACTTATTTTCGTTTTGTAAAGTGTATGTAGCGCACGTTATTTAAAGATATCACTCGGTTTTGAACGATGAGCAATCACTTTTGTTTTTTATTAAACCTCATCGATAATTATCGAATACATCATGTGTGTGTGTGTGTGTGTGTGTGTGTGTGTCACAGCTATAAACTCAGATGATGTTATTCACCCTCGATGTCTGTGTCATGAATACTTAACCAGTACTTGCGCCGCTTGTGTGTACAAATCTCAAAGGCCGATCACGCTTATTACGGGGTACGAACCCGAGACCTTTGGTAAATGAGACCGACCACTGCACCACTCTCTTACACACACAACTTACTTCCTTTAAACTGTTATGGTTTGACATTATCCTTAAAAACACTGTTATATTTCGGTAATCTAAATAGATTAAGATAAAAGAAAACGAATCCTGGGATGTATTAAGTTTACGCTAAGTGCGCTTGCCTTACTTATGTTAGCCTAAGCGATTTGTATTTTTTTTAAATGGTGTTTTACGTCCTTTTCAATATAATATCCGTTATATCGCGGCGTTTCCTGGGACAATGACGAGTACTACCGGTCCTATTGATCCTGACACAGATGTGATGCTATCCCCACAAACCCGAGCGCCAGGGAGGGACGCCATTACAACCATTACAACACCTTTCTCCCACTCCCAAGGCGGTCGCTGTAACCATTAGCCCTTTGAGGCGGTTCTAACCAGCATTTAACGAAAGTACTTGTTTGGATAACAGTATGTAATATACCAATCAAATGAATTACAGTATCTTGTTTTTCAAATGATACAACAAACTTAACAACTATTTTAACGCTAAGGAGATGTAACCCTGACTTAGTTGTTGGGGAAAATATTAGACCTAGTACACGCCTGAGTGCTAGGGTCTTTAGGTAAATCTAAACAAGCCTCTGCGGTGAATGGGGATCAGCATCACGTTGGATTCTAACAGCGTCAATTATTGGTCAATATCTTCTCGTCTATCCTAAAGGATCTTAATGGATACTGCTTACCGAAGGTTGATTTTAAACTTCTATGATTAATTGACGAACAGTGCAGAGACAGATCAGACTGTGCGGAAGCGGTGACTGATCTGGATCTGCACATGCCGGACATGCTTAACAGGTGGTGGTGGTGGTGGTGTGTGTGTGTGTGGGGGGGGGGGGCGTTTGCAGTACACCGCTCATTTAAGCTCTTTATCATTACAACAACAAATACAATATTCTATTTGGACATAAGTTAGTAATAATAAACGCATCGTTGGTGTAGTGGTAGAGCGTCCGCCTCGGTGGTGTAGTGGTAGAGCGTCCGCCTCGGTGGTGTAGTGGTAGAGCGTCCGCCTCGGTGGTGTAGTGGTAGAGCGTCCGCCTCGGTGGTGTAGTGGTAGAGCGTCCGCCTCGGTGGTGTAGCGGTAGAGCGTCAGCCTCGGTGGTGTAGTGGTAGAGCGTCAGCCTCGGTGGTGTAGTGGTAGAGCGTCCGCCTCGGTGGTGTAGTGGTAGAGCGTCCGCCTCGGTGGTGTAGTGGTAGAGCGTCCGCCTCGGTGGTGTAGTGGTAGAGCGTCCGCCTCGGTGGTGTAGTGGTAGAGCGTCCGCCTCGGTGGTGTAGTGGTAGAGCGTCCGCCTCGGTGGTGTAGTGGTAGAGCGTCCGCCTCGGTGGTGTAGTGGTAGAGCGTACGCCTCGGTGGTGTAGTGGTAGAGCGTCCGCCTCGGTGGTGTAGTGGTAGAGCGTCCGCCTCGGTGGTGTAGTGGTAGAGCGTCCGCCTCGGTGGTGTAGTGGTAGAGCGTCCGCCTCGGTGGTGTAGTGGTAGAGCGTCCGCCTCGGTGGTGTAGTGGTAGAGCGTCCGCCTCGGTGGTGTAGTGGTAGAGCGTCCGCCTCGGTGGTGTAGTGGTAGAGCGTCCGACTCGGTGGTGTAGTGGTAGAGCGTCCGCCTCGGTGGTGTAGTGGTAGAGCGTCCGCCTCGGTGGTGTAGTGGTAGAGCGTCCGCCTCGGTGGTGTAGTGGTAGAGCGTCCGCCTCGGTGGTGTAGTGGTAAAGCGTCCGCCTCGATGGTGTAGTGGCAGAGCGTCCGCCTCGGTGCGGGAGATCGCAGTTTCGACCCCCGGTCGGGTTATACTTTAAACACTGTTAGCAAGGGCTTTCCCTCCTTGGCGCTCAGGGTTGTTGGGTTAGCATAACGACTGATTGGCTGGTGTCAGGATTTATAAATGAACCAGTAGTAATAGTAACTTACACAGGAAACGCCGTGATATAACTGAAACATTGTTGAAAGAGGCGTAAAACACCATACAAACAAATCAAACAAATAATAACTGTAGTTTCCGTTGGAATAACAAAATACTTTTACGTAACCAAACTTCTATGTAGTCTTTTCCGTTCATGATAAAGCACAAGTAAATAAACTGTCTACTTCCTGAATTATTTACTTGGTGAGAAAATACAACACCTAATTAGTGTTTGTTTCGTTTTAATGATAAGCTTTGTACCTTGTACTTCCTTATTAAGAAACAAAGAAGAAAGTAAAGAGTTAAACAGACAACATCTAGGACGTATTCAGAGTTACATAGACAACAAGTGTCCTCATACACTGAGGTACTAGGACATGTGATAGCCTAATAAACCCATCAAATTACAGCTGATGATAGTTGCGTCATCAAAACTTTCTTTAAACGACATCTTCTCCTAAACCGATTGGCCACATTTGACGACACTTTACAGGGATGATCCTTTGGTGGTGCCCTTTGAAAATTGTTCAATACAATTTATTGCCAAGATTGTTAAGATTTTGCCCCTGGGGTCAAATTTGTCTCCGCCCGGTGGTTACCCTTTTCTACATAGAAATGCAAAGGGAAACTTTGAACATCTTTTTGTCAGAAACCAACATGGCCAAAACCTAGATATTTGGTACATAGCATTTCTAGTGGTCCTCTTCTGAGATTGTTCAAATTATGCCCCGGTCAAAATTGGGTCTGCCCCTTAGGTCTGCCCTTGGGTCACCTGTTAACATAGAGAGATATAGGAAAGACTTTTAAAAAATATTCTTATCTGACACAGACCTATCAGTTTCCCCTTATGTCATATTAATTTGACGAAAGACAGACAACATTGGTTGTCATCTTGTGGCAAGTGGGGCTATACTTGACATAGCGCCCATTACATTAGCTTACCTGGCAGCATTACCTAGCATAGTACATAACTCATGTGAGCGATCCAGGGACATCACGACCCCCTTGTTTATTGCAGCATAGTTGGTAGAACAAAAGGACATAATCTCATGTTTTAAAATTTATGATTAGAAATAAAAGCGTTTCAAAATACAAACGACAACACAATAAAAGTCATATCATTTAAAGACACTTACTAAAAGCAGACAGCATTTATGATATGATTTTAATATGCGATTTGTTAGTCTAATATACCATGGTTCAAATAAAATCAAGTGCTCAGTGATGGCACTGTTCATTTCGGTGAATGTTACGTATTAGCACATTCGTACGATTTAATGGTGCAGTATAGTTCGAATAACGTCCTATACATGTGTTGGTATCTTTTGGTTAGCTTCCTGATGATCCTTTTTTCAGGGGGATGTTATGGCTCCTTTTTTCTGTCCATGTGGTCGCATGTTCACAATGAATGTAATTGGTTGCTGTTCTTAAGCACGGCTTTTCAGCATGACCTGTTGACTTTGTATGTCACTATTGCGTTACTCCACCAGTTCTTTTTCAAAATACGTACGTGTCGCTGCAAAAACCGTCAATTCGGTACTGTCCTGACTAAGACAATTATCGCCCGTTAGCAGGATTGTTATCCAATAACACCGACTTGTAACATTGCATAATATTAACGAATCTGTACTTACAGTATGCCGTATAAATACTCTGTGTACATCGTGAACCAAACAATTACCGAATTATTTCGGACGTAGTAGTGAACCGTTCATAAAGATGGCGTGATACGGGTAGATATGCGTTAAACAGTATGGACTCGCAAGCTTATCCAGGCCGACACATTTCGTCTCAGGCGGGGTAGAGGTATAGAATAACGATTTCAGAAACAGAAAATCCACAGGAGGCGAAAGGTGTGTGTCCGGGTTATCCTGTGCGACATAATATGCTGATCCTGGTTGATTACTTTACTTTGTTGGTTTCCTCGTGTAACGGCTCATATGTTTTACTTCATCTTCAAATAGAATTGGACCACGTGATGTAAATAGAATTGGACCACGTCATGTAAATAGAATTGGACCGCGTCATGTAAATAGAATTGGACCACGTCATGTAAATAGAATTGGACCACGTCATGTAAATAGAATTGGACCACGTCATGTAAATAGAATTGGACCGCGTCATGTAAATAGAATTGGACCGCGTCATGTAAATATAATTGGACCGCGTCATGTAAATAGAATTGGACCACGTCATGTAAATAGAATTGGACCACGTCATGTAAATAGAATTGGACCACGTCATGTAAATAGAATTGGACCACGTCATGTAAATAGAATTGGACCACGTGATGTAAATAGAATTGGACCACGTGATGTAAATAGAATTGGACCACGTGATGTAAATAGAATTGGACCACGTGATGTAAATAGAATTGGACCGCGTCATGTAAATAGAATTGGACCACGTGATGTAAATAGAATTGGACCACGTGATGTAAATAGAATTGGACCACGTCATGTAAATAGAATTGGACCACGTGATGTAAATAGAATTGGACCACGTCATGTAAATAGAATTGGACCACGTGATGTAAATAGAATTGGACCACGTCATGTAAATAGAATTGGACCGCGTCATGTAAATAGAATTGGACCACGTGATGTAAATAGAATTGGACCACGTCATGTAAATAGAATTGGACCACGTGATGTAAATAGAATTGGACCACGTCATGTAAATAGAATTGGACCACGTCATGTAAATAGAATTGGACCACGTGATGTAAATAGAATTGGACCGCGTCATGTAAATAGAATTGGACCACGTCATGTAAATAGAATTGGACCACGTCATGTAAATAGAATTGGACCACGTGATGTAAATAGAATTGGACCACGTGATGTAAATAGAATTGGACCACGTCATGTAAATAGAATTGGACCACGTGATGTAAATAGAATTGGACCACGTCATGTAAATAGAATTGGACCACGTGATGTAAATAGAATTGGACCACGTCATGTAAATAGAATTGGACCACGTCATGTAAATAGAATTGGACCACGTCATGTAAATAGAATTGGACCACGTCATGTAAATAGAATTGGACCACGTCATGTAAATAGAATTGGACCACGTGATGTAAATAGAATTGGACCGCGTCATGTAAATAGAATTGGACCACGTGATGTAAATAGAATTGGACCACGTGATGTAAATAGAATTGGACCACGTCATGTAAATAGAATTGGACCACGTGATGTAAATAGAATTGGACCACGTCATGTAAATAGAATTGGACCACGTGATGTAAATAGAATTGGACCACGTCATGTAAATAGAATTGGACCACGTCATGTAAATAGAATTGGACCACGTGATGTAAATAGAATTGGACCACGTCATGTAAATAGAATTGGACCACGTCATGTAAATAGAATTGGACCACGTGATGTAAATAGAATTGGACCACGTCATGTAAATAGAATTGGACCACGTCATGTAAATAGAATTGGACCACGTGATGTAAATAGAATTGGACCACGTCATGTAAATAGAATTGGACCGCGTCATGTAAATAGAATTGGACCGCGTCATGTAAATAGAATTGGACCGCGTCATGTAAATAGAATTGGACCACGTCATGTAAATAGAATTGGACCACGTCATGTAAATAGAATTGGACCACGTCATGTAAATAGAATTGGACCACGTCATGTAAATAGAATTGGACCACGTCATGTAAATAGAATTGGACCACGTCATGTAAATAGAATTGGACCACGTCATGTAAATAGAATTGGACCACGTCATGTAAATAGAATTGGACCACGTCATGTAAATAGAATTGGACCACGTCATGTAAATAGAATTGGACCACGTCATGTAAATAGAATTGGACCACGTCATGTAAATAGAATTGGACCACGTCATGTAAATAGAATTGGACCACGTCATGTAAATAGAATTGGACCACGTCATGTAAATAGAATTGGACCACGTCATGTAAATAGAATTGGACCACGTCATGCAAATAGAATTGGACCACGTCATGTAAATAGCGACCATCAGAGGCTCAATAATTGATGTCATAAAAACCACATTTCGTGTTCCAATTATCACGAACCCTTTTATTAATGTATGTATTTATTATGTTCAGTGTATTTCCAACTTTTCTTATTTTTCAGGAATGTTGGAAAGACTTGTTTAATGAAGACATTCGTAGAAGATTCGTTTCCAGGGGATTATGTCCCAACAGTGTAAGTATTTATGATCAAAACCGGAAACCATCCGTTTGCTATGATGGTCGAATGAATCAATTCAGGCCAAACTCACACAAATTGCAGCAATGTCAAATATACTTTAATGTAGTTGACCTTGCGGACATTGGTTCCCAAGTGAGTATGAGTCTGATGAGTATACTAATATCCCGGCATTCGAGGCAACTGAAAAAGATTTTCTTTAATTTTCTGTAATTTGTTTCGTTTCTAAATTTCATTATTCACGAAACCGCTGTACCTTGTATAATAATTTAATATTGAATGATGTGGCATAATTCTTATATTACAAATTTACGAGTTTTGAGCCAACATAACCCAGTTGAACTAACTAAATAAAATGCAACGGAGTCCATGTTCCCAAACTATAAAGCATTGAGTTAATGAGTCCATACTCCAAAGCTACATTACATTATGCGTTCCGAGTCCATGTTCCAAAACTATAAAGAATTGTGCTACTGAGTCCGTGTTCCAAAACTATAAAGAATTGTGCTACTGAGTCCGTGTTCCAAAACTATATTACTTTGTGCGTTCCGAGTCCCCATGTTCCAAAACTATAAAATATTGGGCTTCTGAGTCCATGTTCCGAAACTATAAAGAATTGTGCTACTGAGTCCATGTTCCAAAACTATAAAGAATTGTGCTACTGAGTCCGTGTTCCAAAACTATATTACTTTGTGCGTTCCGAGTCCCCATGTTCCAAAACTATAAAATATTGGGCTTCTGATTCCATACTTCAAAGTTATAAAATATTGGGCTTCTGAGTCCATACTTCAAAGTTATAAAATATTGGGCTTCTGAGTACATACTTCAAAGTTATAAAATATTGGGCTTCTGAGTCCATACTTCAAAGTTATAAAACATTGGGCTTCTGAGTCCATACTTCAAAGTTATAAAATATTGGGCTTCTGAGTACATACTTCAAAGTTATAACATATTGGGCTTCTGAGTCCATACTTCAAAGTTATAAAATATTGGGCTTCTGAGTACATACTTCAAAGTTATAAAATATTGGGCTTCTGAGTCCATACTTCAAAGTTATAAAACATTGGGCTTCTGAGTCCATACTTCAAAGTTATAAAATATTGGGCTTCTGAGTACATACTTCAAAGTTATAAAACATTGGGCTTCTGAGTACATACTTCAAAGTTATAAAACATTCGGCTTCTGAGTACATACTTCAAAGTTATAAAATATTGGGCTTCTGAGTACATACTTCAAAGTTATAAAACATTGGGCTTCTGAGTACATACTTCAAAGTTATAAAATATTGGGCTTCTGAGTACATACTTAAAAGTTATAAAATATTGGGCTTCTGAGTACATACTTCAAAGTTTTAAAATATTGGGCTTCTGAGTACATACTTCAAAGTTATAAAATATTGGGCTTCTGGGTACATACTTCAAAGTTATAAAACATTGGGCTTTTCAAAGTTATAAAATATTGGGCTTCTGAGTACATACTTCAAAGTTATAAAATATTGGGCTTCTGAGTACATACTTCAAAGTTATAAAATATTGGGCTTCTGAGTACATACTTCAAAGTTATAAAATATTGGGCTTCTGAGTACATACTTCAAAGTTATAAAATATTGGGCTTCTGAGTACATACTTCAAAGTTATAAAACATTGGGCTTCTGAGTACATATTTCAAAGTTATAAAATATTGGGCTTCTGAGTACATACTTCAAAGTTATAAAATATTGGGCTTCTGAGTACATACTTTAAAGTTATAAAATATTGGGCTTCTGAGTACATACTTCAAAGTTATAAACTATTGGGCTTCTGAGTACATACTTCAAAGTTATAAAATATTGGGCTTCTGAGTCCATACTTCAAAATTATAAAATATTGGGTCCATACTCCAAAGTCATAACATATTGGACTACTGAGTACATACTTCAAAGTTATAAAATATTGGACTATTCGGGTCCATACTCCAAAGTTATAAAATATTGGGCTTCTGAGTCCATACTCCAAAGTTATAAAATATTGGACTACTGAGTCCATACTCCAAAGTTATAAAATATTGGACTACTGAGTCCATACTCCAAAGTTATAAAATATTGGACTATTCGGGTCCATACTCCAAAGTTATAAAATATTGGACTACTGAGTCCATACTCCAAAGTTATAAATTATTGGACTACTGAGTCCATACTTCAAAGTTATAAAATATTGAACTACTGAGTCCATACTCCAAAGTTATAAAATATTGGACTACTGAGTCCATACTCCAAAGTTATCAAATATTGGACTGCTGAGTCCATACTCCAAAGTTATAAAATATTGTGCTTAAGTATCCGATTCGTCAGAAGTTAGTTCATGCCCGAAATCGACAAATAAGACAGCATGGCATTTATTTCTAAGCATATGGACCGTTTGCGGGGTTTTATAGTTTGGGGTGCCATTAGGCATCTAATAGCGTATAGTTAAACATTCTTTCTTTACTAGAGATATATAGAGTTAATAAGACGAAAGTATGTATATTTGAAAAAAGAAAGCGACGACATAATTTTGAGTGGTTCATTGATAATGTTAAAATTGAAGAAGTTGAAAGTTTTATTTATTTGGGCGTTAAACTAGTTAAAACAGGAAATCTTCGTTGTGCAGTCAAATCCTTATCTGATCAGGCTTTAAGAGCAATGAATAGCCTATTATCGCTTTTAAAACAAATTAATATTGATCTTAATACAAAACTATCCTTATTTGATAGATTGGTTGTTCCAATTTTATTGTACGGTTCCGAGGTTTGGGGAATATATAATTATAATGAGATAAATAAATTACACATTAGATTTTGCAAAATTATATTGGGTGTTAGAAAACAAACCACAAATGTTGCGGTTTTAGGTGAACTCGGGAGAATATCGTTATCTGTTATTGGTATTGAACGATCTTTAAAGTACTGGATTAAATTAAAGCGAAACAACGGTAGTTCTATTTTGTATGATATGTATGTACAACAATGTAATGTATTATGTATGAACGACAATAGCTGGGCGTTTAACATAAAAAAAACACTTGATAATTTAGGTCTTTCACATATATGGGAAAATTTTAATCCAGATATAAACTATTTTCCTATAATACAAAGACGATTACGGGACCAAAATATCCAAGAATGGAGCGCAGGTTTAATTGCATCACGCAAATTGGAATATTACTCTAAATATAAAAACACTTTAGAATTCGAATCATACCTACATAACATTACTAATGATACATCTAGAATTCAACTAACAAGATTTCGGTTGTCAGCACATCATTTAGCAATAGAAACTGGTAGATACAATAATATTGAGAGAAATGATAGGTTATGTATATTTTGTAATCAAAAACAGATTGAATCTGAATATCATTTTTTATTTGTGTGTCCGAAATATATTGACATTAGAAATCAATTACTTCCTAGATACTTTACATGTTGGCCTTCTTTAAACAAATTTATATCTCTTATGAAGAATGATGGGAAAAAGGTACAAATTATATTAGCAACATTTATTAAAGAAACTTTTAAAATTAGAAAATTATGTATTGAACAAAATGAATATTTTAATAATCCTTAACGATTGTTTGATAGTTATGTTGCATGTATATTAATATGTATTGACTACTTGTGTATTGGTCATGAATGTATATTGCTGTGTGTCTTTGCCATATTTCACTTAAAGTTGTTTGTAAATGGCCAAAGGCATTATTTTATGCCGATTGCTAATAAAGTTGAATTGAATTGAATTGATATAATTTTGACACTGTGTTAACAGGTTTGATAATTACACAACAACAATGGCGGTTGACGGAATGACCGTGAACCTGGGACTGTGGGACACGGCCGGGCAGACAAATTACGATCGTTTAAGACATTTGGCATACCCACAAACTGTGAGTTGACTTTAAAGACACCATCACGTGACTTTTTCTTGAACAGATTAATATGAACAAAGAAGCATTGATACCGAATGTCCTTTAAAATATCAATCGGTAAATTGGTTTCAGTAAATAATTAATCTTCCTCTTTTTAGCAATTAATTTATTCATTAGGTTTATTATTAAAAGCAAGCCAGTGATTAAAAAAGAACATCCTACGCACATAGTTTTGATTACTCGAAAATGCAATAAGATATACTGCTTCGCTGTTTTCAGAAGACAGATTCGATTGAGGGAAATGGTTCGAATTAAACGTCATGTTCTAATTAAACGTTATGTTCTATTCAAACTTTATGTTCGAATTAGGAAATAGATCACATTTTGAGTGATATACCGGCTCTTGTATCACGATTTGGAGTTCAGGTAGGTAGTAATTAATCACGAAGGCCGAATGGCCTGAGTGATTGATTTATACACACCTGGTCGTAAATGAGATCTATTTCAATTTCTAGCACTTGTTTATAACTTAAAGGGATACAACTTAGGGGGAACTATGTTTTGACATGACGTTGCTTTCCTTGATACACTCACGTGTAGGCTATTCTATCTTTACTCCCCATTATATTTGTTTAGGTTATATTCTATTTTTTCAACTAACAAAACATTTTGAAATCAATTTTATTAACAGTCTAAGAACTTTTTATTTTTATTATACCCTTTAAAAATTGTCATCATGGGCAATTTGTTACTGCACAACGTTTTTGACCGGTAAACAGTATGCTGTTACATGGCACGCGCGTCTAAAATGATAGTTATGCACGTGCATGATGTCATATAAAACAATTACGTAACCGTTATAATTCAATTTTCCAACCGGCATTTACAACAAAAGCTCGTGAATCATTCATAAAATGTCAAGCCCAGCGTAGTAACGCATGTGCACTAAGCAACGTTGTATGAATAATACGCGGGAGGAAATTTCAACAGTCAAAACCAGTTCCGGAAGTTAAGATTGATATACAAGTTTATATTATGTTTTTCACTCAGCAATCCCGGATCTCTAAAGTTGTTTTTAATTTGCCTATCTTAACTTGCCTATTGTTTATTTGCAGGATGTGTTTATATTGTGTTTTTCACTCAGCAATCCCGATTCTCTCAATAACATACGATTAAAGGTACGAGTATAGAATGTGTATTACAATCTAAAATAGACACCAATAACCTTTATCCTTCAAACCGGCCGTAGAGGGATTTGAAAACACTTCAACATGAAAATGGAAAATTTCAATAAAGCAAAGTAAAAAAGTCTTCTAAGAAGATTGTGACAAAGGCAGAAAGTATTCATTATAAAACAAGTTCTCCTTTTCTCACAATGTTTTAAAAGTCGTCTGCTGCAGATGTGTCAGAATGCGTCTACAAGTGGGAAAGGGTTTACAAAGAGAAGAGGCGAACTATAACCCAGGTTAATTTGTTCGAGATTACCAGGGCTCGAACTCTTGACCTCTCGTCTCTGAGGCAAACGGTATAATAGTCCCTTACACAATCACATGCCTCCATATGAGCCGTCCCACGAGAAAACCAACATTGTGGAGTCTGCGTAAAGTATCGACCATGATCGGCCGAAGTATGCCGCGCAGGCTATCCCGGAAATACACGTTTCGCCTACTGTGGATTCTGTTTCAGGAATCATTACCCTATACCTTTATCCCCGTGAGACGGAATAGGTCGGTCCGGATCAGCCTGCGCGAATTGCACAGGCTGATCCTGGTCGATACATTACGCAGAGGCCATAATGTTGGTTTTCTCTCATATGTTTTTGGCTCATATGTCTATCTATTGGAAAAACAACTCTACAACAACTGTGGAGAACTTTTGCATTTTTAGAATGCAAACCACCAGCCTCTTTTCGATACTTTTGTTATAGGTATTACAATGGCATGTCTATATTTGAACAGTCCTCACTGATATCCAGTCATGTTCCTAGTGATAAAAAGATCATTTGACCTAATTTACGATACAAAACAAACTTATTTGCGATCAAAGTGTAAATTATTGGCTGGATATTAAAAGATGTAGATAAAGTATGTTTGTAAAATAGAGACTATGCATGATTTATTTATCCACTTTGTAATACACAAGAATGGTTTACAATAGTGTAGGGGAAGATTAAACTTCACGAATTTGCTGGCTGATCTCTGGCCCCAATTTTCGTGAATACAGTATTAGATCGGTCGATGTAGAACAAGTGGTTTCCCTACTTGTAGACACACGTTCATGTCATCTGCATCAGACGACTTTTGGAATTTTGCCAAACCATTTTCAACTCTATTCAATAACTATACTTTCATTTTTTCAATATTTTGTCTTGCTGTTTTTAAAGAAGTGTTTGACTATATTATTGCTGTATGTGGAAATGGGTTCAAGTCTGATTAGCGCTATAAAGGTTTACACATATTAACTTAAGGACCTTTACGTTAGTTATTTCAGCAATGCTGATGGGTAATGAATACATGGCGTATCATTACCAGGACGACATACACCAGTCGTGTATTGATTTAATTCCAGTATGACAGTAATGATGGCAGCATGAGGAAAATACTGTTACCCGACGCGAAGCAGAGGTTAACAGTATTTACCCGAGTGTTGACAATATGTACTGTTGTCACACTGGGCGCCATATTATATTTATTTTATTGTACCGAACACAATTACGTAGGGTTTAATTTAAACGTTATTTATTTTACATCGATTGCGTAACAAGCTTTCAGCTTATATTAATCACGCTCGATGTCTGCTTCCTGGAGACTTAACCAGTACTCGCGCTGTTTGTGTGGAACATTCTCAATGTCAGGACCCGCTTATCACGGGACTCGAACCAGGGCCCTTTGATACGAGAGGCTGACGCTCTACCTCTGCACCCCTGTCTTCCACTCGGGTTTGTCATAAGGACAGCCTATAACGTTCGACTGTATGCTTTTAATTTATTTTTTCATTTATAAAGAGTTTCAATAATATTGCAGAAAATGCTTTTAAAGTCGACTGTTGCCGATTTGTTTAATGTGGGAAAGGTTTAACGTCGAATTGCTTCTACGAACAGTGAACACGCTGACTCAGTTAAGCCCACGTCGAACTTAGTTGAATGAGGCAGCTCATATGCAACTTACCTTACTGTTAAATTTCCTATCATTATCATTCATGTCATTTTTTCCAGTGGTACCCAGAATTAAAACATCATTGTCCACGTGTTCCTATAGTCCTAGTGGGAACCAAACTAGATCTGAGGGAGAATGGTTTCCAAACTATAGACAGATGTAAGGAAAAGGAAGCTAAAAAACAAAGGCCGATTGTTACAACAAACGAGGTACGCCTACTTTATCAGTACTTCATTTCGTTCAGAGCTCCTGATAAGACGACTATTTCACATAGCGAAGTCCTTATTTGACTATCAAACCCTATGTTGTGGGTACTCAAAATATTGTCTCAGTGAGACGATTCGTTTGAGTACCAACACTATAGGGCTAAGTTGAGTCATACAAGAGATATTGATGGGAAAATGCCAGTTTAATCCTCCTTATCTAGTTCTGTGTTGTGTGATATATGAGCCTCTTCTTGGGAGAAGGTACTATTTCTCTTTGTTTAACAATGTAAATAAGTACTCCATACTTTTATATATGGATCCGTTCTTGGGGAAAAGGTACTAGATGGTTTGTGTGAACATTGTAGATTCAGATAATATAGAACAGTTCAGCCACAAACAGCCGCAGACGGGTAGATCTGAATCCACACTGTTCAGAAACGCAAACCTATCCCTACATACGGGCTTATTTTACCAATTGTTTTACCCTGTCCCCTAAATAACGGAACATCAGCTACAATGGTGACTATCTAGATCGAGTGTCTAAAGGTTATGTTTCTCCTAGTGCAGTTTATTAATTCGATATTTAACTCTTCGCTGCCAAAGGCATTTAACGGCTTTTGAAAACAGTGCAGATTCAGGTGAGACAGCTCGTAACAAGCTGTCTCTCCTGTAATCTACATTGTTTGCCACTTAGACAATAAATTTAACCACATTTTCTCTTGGACGAAAAATGGAGTGGTCCAATGTTCAACATGTAAGCGTAGACTTTGTGAATTTTGGCAGTGAAAGGGTTAAAACGTTCACCGAAGTTGTGATAATAATAATATATTTGACAATCCAGTTTTTGGTTTGTTTCAGGGTCTTGCCACGAAGCGTGAGTTAGGTGCCAGGAGCTATGTTGAGTGTTCCGCGTTGACTCTGAAAGGTGTCCATACTGTGTTTGAAGAGGCAGTGAAAACCGTGCTTAAACCAGAAGCAGACAAAAAGGAATCAAAACGATGTGTGATTTTGTGATAATATGTTTATACGTGTTATGGGTGGGATGTTGTCTAACAGCATTCTAAGTTATATTTCTAAAACAATGCATATATTGTTACATTTTTGTGATAGAAAATGTAAGTTCGAAATCAAAATGAGATTGTAGTGCACGAGTAATATCTAATTCTAGCTCGACATATAACGGAACGAACTATAAAGTTGTATATCTCAGTAGTTGTAAATTGTCACAATACACAGTGATATAAACATACAATGGACACGTTAAACTAGTCGAATAAGATGTTTCATTCAAAGTCAGAATACAGAAAGGACCGTTCGTTGCATCAACGTATGGATGTCGATAAAGTATTGTATTATATTTCTAACGATAAAATAAACAAGTAAGCAACCAGTGAACAATATGATTCCCGTTTTCAAGGGAGATAATTTGGTGTTTCAACAACACCTGTTGCATTATAGGTAACAATACACCAGCTAAATTTCTTCTTTGTTTCAATGTAAATCGACTAGTTTCAGCCCTCAATTGGCACACTTTCTTCGCGTTTCTCGTGAAGAACACCCTATATCATTGAAAAGAGTTACCTCTAAGTTCAAAAGAAAATTGGTGGGTCATGCATATGCAAGAAATAAATCACCCGGCGAAAATGGTTACTGTTATTTTGGACCAAATCTGGCCCGGACAAAACCGGTTTTTCACATTCTCTATTTTCACTTTCAAACAAGGTGAAAATACTAAAAATGATAAAAGCAACATTTCCAGTGCATCCTTTACACATTTACAATGAGTTTAAACTCAATGTCATATTTTCAATGCAAAGTTTCTTTTAGGGACAATTTGGCTCTAGAGCAGCATGACCACTGATGTATTTGGCGTATTTTGACCTATATCAATTGCTGACACACCAAATTATTTCCCCTTGAAAAGTGTGAATCTAAGAGAGTAAACATTATAGTTTGTAGTTATAGTGGAAATGTTCCCTAGTTGAATGTTAAGAATTCCATGAATATGATAATTTTCTTACAATTGTGTAGACGAATAAGTTATTTTTTCTGTTTAGCATTAGACAATGTATCCAAACCACAGAATGTATCCGTTTGTGTGTGCCTTTACATAGCTCACAGTGTTTACGAGAAAATATTTCCTTTATACTCGTATAACTGAAATAGCAATATATTTCTGATTTAAATTGGGAGGAGCATACTAATTCGTTTACAAAACACACTTAACTAATCATTTTTCCTGAAAATTACTCAAGACTGCGAAAAGATATGTCATGAATTCTAAAAACAGTTAAATTTTGCCACTTTAAATGAGAATAGTTACAAAACATTTAGTGTGAGAGAGGAATTTCTAGTTTTTATTTGATTTATCTCAAAGTATTGATCACATTACTACATTATCCATGAAAACTGAATTCCATTTGCATACTATCGAAGTCATAATATTACCATTATATGACGTACAACGCTAAAATAATTTAACTTCCCGCATATTTTACGTCTCAATGCTAGTGCTCATTTATAAACACTATATGTATGATCCGTGTAATTACAAAAGGGGTCTTAACCCTTTCCCTCATAGAGACGCTTTCTGACGCCTCTGCAGCAGACGGCTTTTTGAAAACATAGTGACAAAAGAAGAAATTGCTCATAACGAGCAATTTCTCCTTTTGCCACAATGTTTTCCACTTTTAGTCATAGGTTATCCTTTCAATTATAGAGATTTTCTATGTTTTAACAAAATACGTTCAAAGTCGTCTGCTGCAGAATTGTCGTATGAGGAAAAGGGTTAATGCATACAGAATCAATGATAACTCAGCTGAGCATATTCACCATCTACCAGAAACCTTACTTGTCCGACGACATTCAAACGTAAAAGAAAACGACGTATTGGAATATGATGTAATCACAATGAATGCATTGTATAGTCAATGTGTCATATCTGCAAATTGTAAAGATACTGTGCATTGAACAATAAGTAAAGTATATGTGCCTTGAACAAATGTTAAAGTCAATGTGTCATGCCTTCAAATTGTAAAGTTACTGTACCATGCCTTCAAATTGTAAAGACAATGTGCCTTGAACAAATATTAAAGTCAATGTGCCTTGGATTGATTATGAAGTCAATGGGCCATGCTTTCAAATTGTAAAGTCAATGTGTCATGAGTGCAAACTCTTAAGTCAATGGACCATGCTTTCAAATTGTAAAGTCAATATGTCGTGAGTGCACACTCTAAAGTCAATGTACCATGAATTCAAATTGTAGAAGTTAATGTGCCATGACTTTAAATTTCAAAGTCAATATGCCATGACTGCAACTTGTATAATGATGTGAAGTGCCGATTTGTTATCCAGTAATAGGGGGAATCATGTGGTCTGTGCTCTAGAAAAAACAAACATACATTCATGTACAGTGGAACCTGCGAATAAAAACCACCTATGGCAAAGCAAGGACCTGGTCTTTGTTCACAGGTAATTTACACGATAATTTATGAAGATAATGAGTACATGGGAAAATAAAAGTGCTTGTCCAATGTGGTCTTTAGCAGGGATTCGTTTGTGTTTGCATATATAAATATATATATGTGTGTGTGTGCACAGTTGACCCTTATCCATCTTCGCAAACCAAGGGTAATGTGTCCATTACATTACATAATTACTAACTGGGAATGCTAATGTACATATTATGCACTGGCTAGCGAAGATGAAACGTATCCCGCTTTCCTTGAATTTAAACAACATATATTCATCACGGTATGTGCGAATTCAAACACAAGTTGCGAACATTGTAGACCACGATTAGAATGCACGTTCGTGCATGAATAAGTGCTAATCACAATTTAGTCCCAGGAACACAGATAGATCAGTAGTTGTAAGAGATTTATTTTACCGGTGCCCATTATTTAATCGGATTCTGCCGATTGTTGTTCTTTAAGCAGAAATGTACCTATCAACCAATTGACCATCTCCTTTTCTAAACATTACACATGGCCGAAAAGGAAGACATCCGCTATTAATATATAATCGGAAAAGAAACCTGCACTACTTTGAATTTATTTGTTGTTGTTGATGTTTCTTGATGACATGTAAATAAATAATTGAAATAAATTTAAAAAATGTTTGTCCTCAAGTATTATATGTAGTTCGATCTTAAAATATGGCGAACAATTGTGTAAGTTTTACCTGCACTGAACCACGTGACACACAAACAGACCTTCAACAGTTTACTAGTAGCAGAGAAAACGAATCAGTCCGATACGGATCTAGTGGTGCACGTACCCTGGAGGTACTTACTTAGTTCGCTCAAAACAAAACAACAACACTACTCTATGTTGTGCGTACAGAGAGACGCATGTATTGGCAGTCGACACACATATATACAATGTACATATATATAACAGGCATATGTTTGTAATAAATACATTACAGAAATGTAAAAGAAATACATGTTTGTACCGGTACTCAGACATTAGTTACTGCGTATGGCTGACTCGCCCAGGAACAACCAGAGATAAAACTAATAGTAAAAAACTCTGGAAACCTGTGTCCATTTGTCAAATGTCATACCATGAAATGTCGAACCTCATTTGCAGTATTAATCCTTAAGATATCATTTAATAATGTATGAGTATACTCATATGTATTGAAATTAAGTTTTCTCTATTAACTTATTAATCATACCTGAAATAGGAATACTATCTAACAAAGATTTCCAAACAGAAATAAATATAAATACATTATTCCCTTATCAAATAATATATAAAAAATGATATCATTTCCATTTCAAAATTCTAACATGTTATATAACCAAGAAATATCTAATTTTAAATCTTAGAAATGCGACTGCCTCTGTCGATTGTCTCGCTAGAAGTGAGTTCTCGAAACGCCCAAGCTATAAATAGCTATCGCACATACATCCCGTGCGTATACAAAACCGGTTTTGTAGCTTCCCTCCGTGAGGACAAAGGTACTCAGCTATACGTTGTACCGTCGAGTACCAGCAAGTCCTTACTTAGTTCGCTCAAAACAAAACAACAACACTACTCTATGTTGTGCGTACATAGAGACGCATGTATAGACATACAAAGTTTAGGGGAGTTTACGAATTCAAATTCGATACTTATATCTGTTTGTAAATAATATTTCTACAAACTAAAGATTCAAAACCTTAGTCACAGACAATCTGTTCTCAATGGAATCCTTTATATAACCATCCTTAGCTATGTCGGTTTTCCACCGACCATGCCTTTTCAAACACCTTTCAGATATAACTGAACTATTTGCTGCAGATGTAACCCCGCTTGCTCTCAGGGAATGGGTACCCAGTTTCAAATCCGGTGCAACCAGTTTAAGTTTCTTAACTATAGTTTCTCTAGCTCTGGTATAGCTTAATTGCTTATTTTTCTTAATAAGAGATACTCTATTTTTTGAACAGAACCCCGGCTTAAATAAATAATCATCCGATGATGAAGAGATACCAGCTGCATTCATATATCTATATAACAATGATAAAGGACAAGCTTCTGAAACACCTTTGCAAATGACAACTTCCGATCCGTCTCTGTAAATGTCTGTTTTACTTTTTCTGATCTTTATGACTATGTGATCGTCGTTGAAATGAACATCTTTACATCGTAATTCTGTTACTTCGCTAATACGAAGAAAACCGGTATATGCTAACATGATCATACACAAATCTCTTAAGTCTAAAACGTTAGTGCAATCAGTGTACATAAAACACAAATTCTTCAACATATCAGAAGTTAAAATGTCTTTCTTTTGAACTGGTTTCGAATTGTTACGCTTGGCACATTCTAATAATTGTTTCACAATGCTATTTTCAGTCGGATCAACAAGATCGTTAATGGTATGTGCCCACTTAATACCGTAATATGCGGACGTTATTACACTAACTGATTTCCCCTCGTCCAAAAGAGACGTGAAATACATGGCTACACTAATTGGCAGCGCGGGCTTTGACACTAAGATATGCTGAAAACAGAATCTTTCAAACAAAGCAAAACAGCTCTTGTACTTTTTGACCGTATTGTCCGCCCTTGACTGAAGAAGATATCCCGCCATTCTTTCCGCAACTGATGATTGTGTATCGATCTGCACTCCTGCCTGATCTAATTTACATTTTAGTGTTTGCTTCAAACCAATACCTGTTACAATATAAATAATGGCTAATTAAATATCTTCAAACCCCAAATTCAAAGCCAACATATCAAATGTCAATGGGGTTTTAGCAAAACAACCGTTATTTCCTAAACCTGCAGATATGATGTTTTTTCGACCTAGATTTACAAAATCTTTCACCAATAGCTTGAATTCTCCGTTCTCATTAACTAGTTGTGGCCAAAATGGCGCACTCTTCCATTTCGGTACTATCAAAGTACTGTTAGCCCTTTCTCTGATAATCTTTCCAATACATTTTGAAATTAATCTTGGGGGAGGAACCAGCCAATTTCTATCGTTACTCCACGATTGCTGAAAACAATCAACAGCCTCTGTTTCTGGTACCCACCATCTTGAATTAAACCTGATACATTTAGTATTCAAATGGGAAGCAAATCTATCAATTGAATGGGAACCCCATTTTCCATCTAAACTGTTATAAACAGTATCGGCGATTGTCCAATCATCGCAATCGTAACACCTACTAAGGTAATCGGCTTTGACGTTTTCGCGCCTTGGAATCCATTCAGGACAAAGCACAATGTTTTCTTTATCACATACAACATTCAAGTTTACAGCAATATTTTGAATTGCAGAAATACGACTGCCATTAAGCAGAACTGAAATAACATTTTTATTGTCGCAATATACCTTGACTAAGGAATTCTGTAAAACGTTCGCATACGAACTAACGATGCGGTATATTGATTCCGCTTCTCTCCAAGTCGAACTTTCGTCGTGCTCAGAAAATGACCATAAACCGACCATTTCAGAGTCGAACTCCAAATCCGCTTCCGGGGACAACATTTCTTCCAAAGAACCCACATCCGGGATTCCTAAATCATACTTGATATCACGAGTTTCGGTCACTTCCGGGACCAGACAATTTGTCTCAAAATCCACCTCCGGGGATCTTTGCCTCACATCATTCGATGACTCGTACTCATTTATACTTAAAAATGGTAATTGGAAATTTTCCTTGAGGTTTATGCACCGACTTACAGTCGGTATCCCCCCAGTGGGTAAATATTCTACATAACCACCATAACCTGTCCCACTGGCATCTGAAAATAGGCTATAACTGCATAACCGACCATCTTTGATGGGTTTTCCACGCTCATTTAGACTGACCAAATTTGTGTTCCAGAACGTTAGCTCAGTAATTACTTCAGGTGTAATTCTTACTGGGGCGTTCCAGCTAGCTCTTGAATCAATACATTTGTACATATACCTAGTCATCAATCTGGTCTTTCCACAAAAAACACTTTGCATAGATACAATCTGACCGATTAAGTTCGCCAGATATTTAACATGAATGAGAAACATAGTTTTGAACTTGATCCCCTTCAAAAGGATCTTTACTTTGCCATGAAGCCTTTCTATCCTGTCTTTGGCAATATATAGCCGATTATTGTGCATGTCTAAATCATGACCTAACCATGTGACCCTCAGTATAGGTATCCAATGACACTTCTCATGAGCCAACAAAAAACCAAATGCGAGTAACGTTTGCTTTGTAAACTCACTGGACCAAATAGCTTTTTCATAGCTAGCATCTCCGCCTATTCCGTCATCTAAAAACATAATGACTTTATGACCTTTGCTCCTTAAGAACTTCACCACAACCCTCATAACTTTTGTAAATATAACTAAAACCAAGAAAAGTTCTATGCGCCTGGTATATATCAATATGATGATACGCTCCTTTCAAATCGAAAGTATACAAAAATGATCTATTATCAAACATGCATTCCGCGACTTTAATATCTTCAAATTTGACTTTGAAAAGATGGAGATACTCATTTATGTGTCTGCAATCAAGAACCAGTCTAGGTTTACCCTTTTTATTATATGCCACGGTCAAAGGGTTTACAACATGAGGAGGAGTTATCACCTCTGTAACTACACTCGTTTTTAACAAATTACTTATTTCGTCATGAACGAAACTCATATTTTCTCTAGCAGATTTATTATTCTTTAAAATTACTCTTTCTGGTACCATTTTTAAAGGTAACTTGTAACCGTTTTCAACAGTATCATGTATAAATACACTATCAGTGGCTTCTTTCCACTTTTCTAATTTAGCCTTTAGCCTGCCAACTGGTGTTATTACTTTTAATTCACCATTTTCCGTCTTTTCCACACAATGTACAACACTTGCTAAAGACCGTCCTACATTATTCTGAATAATTGCCGACGTATTTATACTTATCTTATTTTTCGATGCATTCGCCTGACAATCAGGCGAGCCCCTCCAATGGCCTGGTTTACCACAATCAAAACAAAGCCCCGGTCTGCGGGTAGATTGTGCAGGAGACGGCGTCGACGTCGTTGATGCATTGTTAGCCCCTTTCCGATATGGCCAAGCATTCGATGTCCGGCCTTTCTTCGTCTTTTCAGCTTTTATCTTTTTGGAAGCTCTAGCCTCAGCCTTGTACATGCGTTTCTCATCATCGGAGTCACTGGCAAGAGGGTTGGCCTCATACTCAGTTACCACCCGCCATCCTAATTCCGAAGAATCCGCCAATTTTATCAATTTCTGTCTGTGCGCCACTAAAGTCTTGGCTGAAATTTAAAACAAAGATTCTTTCACAAATACTATATTTAAATCGTGTCACTAGTACCGACAACATAATCAATAACGTTGGCAACTTTCATAATGCCTACGCGGTAGGAGCACTGCCATTAAATCAATAAATTTAAAATATATATGTTTATATATATTACTGAAGTAATGAATATCTTTTAGTAAAATTTATCTTCTGCTATCTTTTGTCGACATTCAAATTGTTTGTCAACTTGCAGCGAATGATCAGCCTCTTCTAGAGCAACATTGACTTTCGAGTTGAATTTGAACTGTTCTTCATTAGATTTTCGTTTAAACGAATGCCCACTTATTATGTTGCTAATCTGTGATAATTGATGACAATTAGAAGTCCCACTTATCTTTTCAAAGACGCTTTCCATGCTGGCTATAATCTCCGTCCCGTGCGTATACAAAACCGGTTTTGTAGCTTCCCTCCGTGAGGACAAAGGTACTCAGCTATACGTTGTACCGTCGAGTACCAGCAAGTCTCTGCGGACGGTTATCACAATTACACGACTATACATACAAGTAAGCAATGACGACATTATTCTTGTTTTATCACCGCATATCTATAATTCGTGTGATGTGGCTCGTTGACTACATGATTATATATCATGTGATGTGGTCCTGTGATTCCACGATGACAAATATGTGAATTACGAACATTCAATCCACAAGGTGTCAGTACAAACAGCACCATGTGGGCGGCACCCTGGAGGCAACCTATGGTAGTGCTATTTGCTATTTGATGGTTTCCTTGTGATGTGGTTCTGTGATTCCATGATGATAATTCTGTGAATTACGAAAATTGTATACACTAAGTGTCCGTACAAACACCATGTGGCGGCTCCCCGGGGGCAACCTATAGTAGTGCTCTTTGCGCCAGGCCCTACGATCACCAACATCAGAGTATGTTGACTTAGAACACGATCATTCCTACAATTTGATCTGAATGTATACTGTATATCAGTGTTTTTTATGTGCTTTGTTGACGTTAAATCTAACGGTATATAGATAGATAGATATTTCTTTATTTCCTCCATAAATGAAGAGTAAATACATACATACATAATACAACAAATAAAAGAAATAACAGTAAACAGTCCACATATTAGTTATTTACAGGTTGCTGTAAGAGACATACAAGTAACATCGAACATACGCAATTTAAGCATGTGTGTATTTATTTATTTATCGTCTTGGAGGGATTTGTTTGGTGGTTGTGGATGCAATAATGGAAAAAAGATCATGATGAGGGTGCAGGTTAATCATTTAATGCACGCATGCTACGCGACTATATCTGTATGTAAGAAAGTTTATGCTTATCCTTAACGAAACGAAACTCAAGGAACAGCAGCATTTCAAATGTTTTGTAAGTTGAATATCCATCAGCAATTCTTTTCACAAAAGAATTACCAGAGGATGTGGTAGCCTATGTTATATTGGATGCTAGAATGTGTCACATAAATATCATGTTATTGTCTGGTTATAGTGGTATTTCGACATTACAATATACAATTTTATATAAACAAACACGCTTGCTCGCGCGCACGCATATACGGACATATGCACTTACGCTAGAACACATGCATGCACACAGCCCACAATGTATGAGCAAATAATGGTAAATACAGAAATTATAGAATAATATTTATACACATATATACACACATACACATACACACACACACACATATACATATATACATACATTTAGATGTATATATACACCTATATGTACATATACACATATCCGCATCGAGCATACCCGATATATACATATATATATATATATATATATATATACCTTTAAGAAATAGATATACACACAATATTCTTACTCAAGTAATGTACATATTTCAGGCATTGTTTAAAACATGCGACTCGGGAGTTATCATCGAGAACAAATGACATACAGCCAGATAACAGTTCAATGATTTGCTCGTCGGATTTCATACAAATAAATGTGTTGAAATCGGTTTCTCCTAAGGAAGAGAAAAGCTGTACCCAAAGCTTCTCTCGTATTGGTTCGTTTACAGAACAAAATAGTAGTAGGTGTGTAGCTACACATAAAACAGACTCTTTACAGTTTGGACAGTATGTATAATACTTTTTAGAAAACAACCTGGAAATTACATGTATCACCGTATAGCAGTATTTCAAATGACTCCTATATAGTCTGCTGAAGTACCATATATTGCATGGTGAAAAATCATAGTGCAAAAGTTTAAAACTATGTAAAGTCTGGTTGTTTTCTATTGTGGTTATTATTTGGTTTTTCATGTAAGCATTCAAAGACTGATTAACTACTTTCTTCCATGAATAGGGGTTGGGAAAGTATGAACTTGACAAATATTCCGTTAATGTATTTGTCAAACCGTACTTTCCCAACACTCGGTAGATGTCGGGCATAGAGCCTTTTGCTTTGCTTGGTTTCTGCATAAAGCATTGAAGTCTGTAGTTAAACATATCTTTGATCCGCTTATCAGCATACAATTTACATAATTGACCAAAAAGAATTGCTGGTACTCGACGGTACAACGTATAGCTGAGTACCTTTGTGATGAAAACACGAATAATGTCGTCATTGCTTACTTGTATGTATAGTCGTGTAATTGTGATAACCGTCCGCAGAGACTTGCTGGTACTCGACGGTACAACGTATAGCTGAGTACCTTTGTCCTCACGGAGGGAAGCTACAAAACCGGTTTTGTATACGCACGGGATGTATGTGCGATAGCTATTTATAGCTTGGGCGTTTCGAGAACTCACTTCTAGCGAGACAATCGACAGAGGCAGTCGCATTTCTAAGATTTAAAATTAGATATTTCTTGGTTATATAACATGTTAGAATTTTGAAATGGAAATGATATCATTTTTTATATATTATTTGATAAGGGAATAATGTATTTATATTTATTTCTGTTTGGAAATCTTTGTTAGATAGTATTCCTATTTCAGGTATGATTAATAAGTTAAAAGATAAAACTTAATTTCAATACATATGAGTATACTCATACATTATTAAATGATATCTTAAGGATTAATACTGCAAATGAGGTTCGACATTTCATGGTATGACATTTGACAAATGGACACAGGTTTCCAGAGTTTTTTACTATTAGTTTTATCTCTGGTTGTTCCTGGGCGAGTCAGCCATACGCAGTAACTAATGTCTGAGTACCGGTACAAACATGTATTTCTTTTACATTTCTGTAATGTATTTATTACAAACATATGCCTGTTATAGATATGTACATTGTATATATGTGTGTCGACTGCCAATACACGCGTCTCTCTGTACGCACAACATAGAGCAGTGTTGTTGTTTTGTTTTGAGCGAACTAAGTAAGGACTTAGCTTTCTCTTCTACCAGATCTACACTGGCTGGTCGAATACGTGGGTTTACCTCTATCGCCACTTAAATTTTAACCATTTTCGATACATATCCTACCACATGATTCAGAGGTTTATAGAGCTTATTCGCGAACATTGTATAGTCAGATTAGTATGTGCGGATACACATAGTTCGCATCTGTTCTAAGATTGTTTTTTTATAATGTATGTCATATATAATGGTTATCAGGTATACATGTACATATTTACAATTTAAGTAAAGTGAAATTGGGATAATTTACCCTCTTACTTTTACTACTGCATGTAGACAAAATGTAGTGGCGAAATAAACCGTTTTCACAGGTTCGTCTCAGTCTTCACAGATATGAAAATTAAAGTCATTGGCAGCATGTCTTAAAGGCGTATGCTACAGTTTTTTCACAAAAAAAATCCCAATCATAGAATTTCTTTATTCTTTGTACTTTATTAGTACATACAATAACTGGTTGACATAAGAAAAAAAATATATTAATAATCGATATGAAAAAAAATATTGGCCTTTCAATGACATGACCAATTTCATCAAAGGCACAAATATAGGCATTTTGGCCGAAAAGCTAAAACACACAAAAAAAATAAAATGAAAACTACAAATCATATTAAAGTTCAAAAATAACTTTATATATAGAATGTTAATCAATATGAAAAAGGAATTTTTGAGACTTATATAAAAAAGAATATATTAAGCTGTTTTTCAAGGTCGGAATGGTGTCACATTTTACCACCGAAAAAGTTAAAATCATAGAAATGTTTTATTCTACATAATAGAATTTTCTGTAATTATACATTAACACTGAACATCGTTCACTTTAATACAAATGCAAAAAAAAAAATAGGTTACCTTACTCCTTTTAGAGGAAAGGACTTTTTCCTTGCTTTTTCTTGCGTTTTCTTAGAAATACAACCGTTTTGCTTAAAAACAGGCCGTGCTTCAAGGAAAAAGTCGATTTACCAGAAAAGGAGTACGGTGACCTATCTTTTTTTTTGCATTTGGAATAAGAGCTTAATATATTTTTTTTCATATTTTTCTCACAAATTCTCTTTTCATATTGATTTAAATTCTATATATAAAGTTATATATGAACTTAAATATGATTTGTAGTTTTCAAATTTTCTTTGTGTGTGTTTTATGTTTTCGGCCAAAATGCCTATAGTTGTGCCTTTGATGAAATTGGTCATGTCATTGACAGACGAATATTTTTTTTTTAAATCGATAACATATTTTTTTTTTCTTATTTCAACTTGTTATTGTATGTACTAACAAAATACAAAGAAAAAAGAAATTCTATGATTGGCAAATATTTTGATAAATAACTGTAGCATACGCCTTTAAAAACATTTATACAATAATTATAAGGTAATTTGTAATGCGGAAGGTGAATTTCCCCGTATAGCATGTAATAATGGCAACGTAGTGGTCACTATGGTAACACGTGGTCGCGCGTACCTCCGCAGTTGCTAAAATAACCATATACAACTTTTTTGTTTTGTTGATAACTCACATGGAAACCAATTAAAATGCGCGAAAGTTTGCACATTTGACGTGACGTAATGAAAATGGAAAAATGTAAATATAAGGATTGACTGTTATTTTTCGTGCGTTCATGCAGTATGAACGCTCGGCCGCGAATTTGCAAATTTTCCAAGAAGCGCTAGCGCGCTTCATGGATTTGCAAAATGGCGGCCGAGCGTTCATACTGCATGAACGCACGAAAAATAACAGTCAATCCTTAAATGAGCACAAGCTCGTGTTTTTGTCCAATGAAATCGCACGATACAACCAACATACCATTGCATACAATCGGAACTTTCTACAAACACCGCATCTCTATCTCGTTGATTTTTATGTTGTTGGTTGGCGTTGATTACCCTCGCACTCGGCACAAATGCCATTAGGCGATCAGCTATCGTTAAGAACGTTGTTTATATTGGTCATCTTACCTGTTTTATACCCAACGATTTTGTAGGAGACAATTCGTTTTAGCTGACACAAAGGTCAATCTGAGCCGACCTGTATGAGGCTGTCATCAGATCTATATACGAGCGAGCGAAGTTAAGATCTGATTTTAATGAGATTGTCGTTTGGCCTACAAATTCCTTATGAGTCGCCTAGATTAAACAGGCCGGGGATGCATTTGTTGAATCTAGGAAAGCCTTAGCGTAGCTTTGCTACATAATTGAAAACATTGTGGGACAATGATACAAATGCTCATTTACAGTAATCTGTATCAGTATGGAGGTAAACGCGTGCATGTCGAATGACATGTGCAACTGGACAATTCACTTTTATTAGTATAATGCAGAAATCAGACGTTAAGATTAAAACATTTATAATGTACGACAAAATTACACTTTTTATTCATCACATACATATCGTAAAAGTCAGAAATCAATTGTGATAGCATCATTCTTCTTCAACCAATGGACTAAGCGTAGGGTATCTAGGACTGATGATTAGGGGCATTGGCCGTTATGATATTTGTAGAAAAACTGTTAAAACCTGCGTGGGACTTCAATCAATAGATCAATCTTCAAAGAACTGAAGATGACAAAACAATGAAGTTTCTTAATCAGACCAGTGGGAGTAGCTGCATATTGTAAAATGCCTTTACGTTTTCACATAAGTTTCGATTGAACAGTAATCAAAGTAAACACACCAAATATATGGCAACTGCGATCAGCCTCGAGGAATTTGATTAACCTGCGCTTACCGCACAGTTTGATCCTGATTTGCTTCGTTCGGCAATTAGTTCCTGATCATCTCTAGGCGCACTTGACACGTGATACATAAGCAGGATTGCACAAGCAGATTTTGTTTCCCCATTTGTCTTAAATACCCGTAAGGTACGTTTGCTTTGAACACCGTCCATTGGTTGATTTGTTATATATATATATGGATACACAAAATAGTCTCAGATTGTGTCAATTCTAATCATCAATAATATTATCTTTGTGCAAACTGTTAAGTTCAGTACAACAAACTAATCAAATAATACTTTCATGTACATAGCATCTAGGTAGAGTAGAACACATGAGTTTTATATTGTTGGATATATCCTCTTCATATAAGGTACAAGAATTATCTATTTCCATCGTGAAGAACACGCACTGTGGCTCTTTGCTGCAGTGTTGCCCGCATCTTATGCTACTGGCAATGTTTGGTACGGAGTATTGTTTTGTGTAACCGTCCACATCATCCGTAATCCGGTGATACTTCGTTCCGGGTACTGGTATTCCTGGATAACAAATTAAGACACGTCTTGTTTAGTGTTTGACAAAAGCTGAGATCAACTTTGGAACATTACTAGTCTGATCAGAGATAGCACTTTCCACATTCGAAATCAATAAAGAGAATCGGGGTCCTACATAAACCTTAAAATAGTCTTATGGTCAACTATGAAGTCTTTACCCAGTAGGAACTATTTCTTGTGTTTACCAGCAGAACTATCATTCAACCAAACACGTTAGAAAGTGATATTCAAGAAAACGGAATTGCCAATACACATGCCGATCTGAACCTAAAAGAGTCGCTCATTGCACATAGTAGCATAAACACGATTTAGCATAACATTTTACATTTCTTTTAATCCATATTATACCTGCATACTGAATTTCACAAATCGTAATAAATCTACGTAATCTTCTTTGTGTAAAATACGTCCTGGATATAAATTAAGATTTGTCCTGGAAACATTAAAAAACTATGTCCTGGGTTCGTATAACATATGTCTAGGAAACATTTGAAAACTATGTACTGGGCTCGTATAAAAATATGTCCTGGAAACATATCAAATATGTCCTGGATACATATGAAAATATGTCCTTGATTCATATGAAAATATGTCCTTGATACATATGAAAATATGTCCTTGATACATATGAGAATATGCCCTTGATAAATATGAAAATATGTCTAGGATACATATACAAATATGAGCCGTCCTGCGAGAAAACTAACATTGTGGACTCTGCGTAAAGTATAGACTCGGATCAATCTTAGCATGCCGCAGAGGCTTACTCGAATTGACAATGTTCGTATCCTGTGGATTTTCTGTTTCAGGAATCATTACTCTATACCTCTATCCCCCCGAGACGGAATCCGTCGGCCCGGATTAGTCTGCGCAAGCTGATCCAGGTCGATACATTACGCAGAGGCCATACTGTTGGTTTTCTCGCGGGACGGCTCAATTATGTCCTTGATACTTATACAAATGTGGCTTAAATACTTAAATAAAATTTGTCTTGGGTTCATTTAAAGAGATGTTTTTAATAAAAAAGTAATATAGATATAGATATATACGCAAATATGTCCTGGGTAGATATTAAAATATATCCATGATACAGCATAAAACTATGTCCTGGGTTCGTATAAAAGTACGTCTTGGATTCATAAACATATACAAATGTACTTCGTTGTTGAGGCATATGAACACCAAAGATACCAAACACAATACATACACATACACATTTGGTATCATCAAGGGAAATGTATTCAAGCAAATGGAGCGAGAGGGCAAAGCAGACTTTATACCTGGAATTATTGGAGCAGCTGTCGTCGTCGTTATTGCTGTAGTTGTTGTTCCGACTGTAGTTGTTGTTATCGGTAGTGTTGTGATGCTAGAGATAGAGGCTGAATTGACAGACAACACTAAGCAATGCGATATAGATAAAACAGACAATGTTAACATGAAACCAAACGTGATTGGAAAATAAAGGGGAAGCAGATATTGAATATAAGACAAACAAGCACTAATGGTTTGCGTTAATTTTGAAATAAGCAAGTAGGTAATAAGTATGTTAGTTATTCAGTAAATTAGAAGGTAAATAGATATGTAAGTAAGTAAGTTAGTAAGATACAATTGTTTATTATTATGACATGTGGACACCACACATAAATAAGACACTGCCTATTATATAACGTAAATCTGTTTGATGTCATCACGTAGATAATGTTGAGAAGAGAAGACAGTAGTGCGGTAGAGTTAAGCAGAATCTTAATCTCATTAAAATCAGACCCACATTCTGCGCTTTGCGTATATTCGATCTGACGACGCCACAAAAAAAAGTCGTATCGAATTGACCCTATACATTAAAATATTTATTTACTCGGATCACTCGACAATCACCACTTTTCTATCTAGTTCTTTTAATTGGTTTATCTCCCATGTTGATACCTAAATATTATGAAGGCAACAATTTGTTTGGCTGACATAAAGGTCGATCTGAGACGAGCTTGTACAGGCAGTCATAGAGCTATGCAAGCGATTGCTCCTGCAGCGATGTTTATTCCTAGTTAAAATAAGATTGACAGAATCTATACCTGAAATGATTGGAGCTGCCGTTGTGTGTGTTGTTGTTGTTGATGATGCTCCGACTGTTGTTGTTGAAGTTGTTGTTACCGGTATGGCTGTGATGCTAGAGGTAGATGCTGCATAGAACAAGCAACAATAAGCAAAGGGATTTATAAGATAAAACAGCCCATTGAAAAAAATGAAGCCAGGCAGGATTTGAGGATAGTTAAAGCTAAAACGTTATGTAGCAATATGATCTTTAACACCCGACACGCAGGCAATAATGTTTAGTTTGTTTTATGTATTGTGAACATTAATTGATTATGAAACTCACAGAGTAACGAACGGATGTAATATTCAAATTTCTTTTTTTAACAATATCTTTTTTAAAGCTCTTGAAGTTGTATTAAAAACATTTTTAATTGTTTATTTGCCCTTTCGATACACGCTTAGGCTACCTCCTGTTCTTATTGTAAACTATTGTATTGTAAGGCAAACAAACAGAATGATATGGTATCTTAACTCGTTAATAGATAAACATGGTATCTTCACTTGTTAATAGGTAAACATGGTACTTTCACTCGTTCATAGGTAAACATGGTACTTTCACTAGTATATAGGTAAACATGGTACTTTCACTCGTATATACGTAAACATAGTACTTTCACTAGTATATAGGTAAACATGGTACTTTCACTCGTTCATACGTAAACATAGTACTTTCACTAGTATATAGGTAAACATGGTACTTTCACTCGTTCATAGGTAAACATAGTACTTTCACTAGTATATAGGTAAACATGGTACTTTCACTAGTATATAGGTAAACATGGTACTTTCACTCGTATATACGTAAACATAGTACTTTCACTAGTATATAGGTAAACATGGTACTTTCACTCGTTCATAGGTAAACATAGTACTTTCACTTGTATATAGGTAAACATGGTACTTTCACTCGTTCATAGGTAAACATAGTACTTTCACTTGTATATAGGTAAACATAGTACTTTCACTAGTATATAGGTAAACATGGTACTTTCACTCGTATATAGGTAAACATAGTACTTTCACTAGTATATAGGTAAACATAGTACTTTCACTAGTATATAGGTAAACATAGTACTTTCACTAGTATATAGGTAAACATAGTACTTTCACTAGTATATAGGTAAACATAGTACTTTCACTAGTATATAGGTAAACATGGTACTTTCACTCGTATATACGTAAACATAGTACTTTCACTAGTATATAGGTAAACATGGTACTTTCAATCGTTAATAGGTAAACAATGTACGTTCATTCGTTACTAAGTAAACATGGTATCTTCAGTCGTTATTAAGTGAACATGGTATCTTCACTCGTTAATAGATAAACATGGTATCTTCACTCGTTATTAGGTAAACATGGTATCTTCACTCGTTATTAGGTAAACATGGTATCTTAACTCGTTAATAATAAACATGATATCTTCACTCGTTATTAGGTGATAATGGCATCTTCACTCGTTATAGGTGAACATGGTATCTTCACTCGTTATTAGGTAAACATGGTATCTTCACTCGTTAATAGGTAAATATGGTATCTTCACTCGTTAATATGTAAACATGGTATATTTACACGTTAATAATAAACATGGTATCTTCAGTCGTTATTAGATGGACATGGTATCTTCGCTCGTTATTAGGTAAACATGGTATCTTCAGTCGTTATTAGGTGGACATGGTATCTTCACTCGTTATTAGATAAATATGGTATCTTCACTCGTTAATATGTAAACATGGTATATTTACTCGTTAATAGGTAAACATGGTATCTTCACTCGTTATTAGGTTAACATGGTATCTTCACTCGTTAATAATAAACATGATATCTTCACTCGTTATTAGGTGAACATGGTATCTTCACTCGTTATTAGGTAAACATGGTATCTTCACTCGTTACTATGTAAACATAGTATCTTTACTCGTTAATATGTAAACATGGTATCTTCACTCGTTAATAATAAACATGGTATCTTCAGTCGTTATTAGGTGAACATGGTATCTTCACTCGTTGATAATAATCATGATATCTTCACTCGTTATTAGGTGAACATGGTATCTTCACTCGTTATTAGGTAAACATGGTTTCTTCACTCGTTAATAGGTAAATATGGTATCTTCACTCGTTAATATGTAAACATGGTATCTTCAGTCGTTATAAGGTGGACATGGTATCTTCACTCGTTATTAGGTAAACATGGTATCTTCACTCGTTATTAGGTGGACATGGTATCTTCACTCGTTATTAGGTAAATATGGTATCTTCACTCGTTAATATGTAAACATGGTATATTTACTCGTTAACAATAAACATGGTATCTTCAGTCGTTAATAATAAACATGGTATCTTCAGTCGTTATTAGGTGAACATGGTATCTTCACTCGTTATTAGGTAAACATGGTATCTTCACTCGTTAATAATAAACATGGTATCTTCAGTCGTTATTAGGTGGACATGGTATCTTCACTCGTTATTAGGTTAACATGGTATCTTCACTCGTTATTAGGTAAACATGGTATCTTCACTCGTTAATAATAAACATGGTATCTTCAGTCGTTATTAGGTGGACATGGTATCTTCACTCGTTATTAGGTAAACATGGTATCTTCAGTCGTTATTTGGTGAACATGGTATCTTCAGTCGTTATTAGGTAAACATGGTATCTTCACTCGTTACTATGTACACAAAGTATCTTTACTCGTCAATATGTAAACATGGTATCTTCACTCGTTAATAATAAACATGGTATCTTCAGTCGTTATTAGGTGAACATGGTATCTTCACTCGTTAATAATAAACATGATATCTTCACTCGTTATTAGGTGAACATGGTATCTTCACTCGTTATTAGGTAAACATGGTATCTTCACTCGTTAATAGGTAAATATGGTATCTTCACTCGTTAATATGTAAACATGGTATATTTACTCTTTAATAGGTAAACATGGTACTTTCGTTCGTTACTATCTTAATTCGTTAATAGATAAACATGGTACTTTCAGTCGTAAATAGGTGAATATGGTATCTTTACTCTTTAATATGTAAACATGATATCTTCACTCGTTAAAATGTTAATATGGTATCTTCTCTCGTTAATATGTAAACCTGGTACTTTCATTCGCTTATATGCAATATGGTATCTTCACTCGTTAAGAGGTAAACATGGAACTTTCAATCGTTTATATACAACCATTTTACTTTCACTCGTTAATAAAGAAACATGGTACTTTCACTTGTTAATAGGTAAACATGGTATCTTCACTCGTTAAAATGTTAACATTGTATATTCACTCGTTAATAGGTTAGCATGGTATCTTCACTCGTTAATAGGTGAACATAGTATCTTAACTCGTTAATAGACAAGCATTATACTTTCACTCGTTAATAGGTAAACATGTTTTGTTCACTCGTTAACATGTTAACATGGTATCTTTACTCTTTAATATATAAACATGGTATTTTCACTCGTTAATAAGTTAACATGGTACTTTCACTCAGTAATAGGTAAACATGGTACTTTCACTCGTTAATAGGTACACATGGTACTTTCACTCGTTAATAGGTACACATGGTACTTTCACTCGTTAATAGGTACACATGGTACTTTCACTCGTTAATAGGCAAACATGGTACTTTCACTCGTTAAAAGGTAAACAGGGTATCTTCAAAAATGTTCGTTGGTTGATGTACATAGTGACGCTTTGTTACACGAATTATCCAGTCGAGGGTAACGTTTCTACCTACTTTCGAGTGCCAGCGATGGGAAAAGTGTATTAACTTGTTCACGGTTATTTAGTTTCCACAACAAAGTGTGTTATACTTGATGCTATTGACATGATGTCTGTGAAAATAAGTTAGTAAGATAATAAATAAGTAAATGAGTAAGCAAAAAGTTAGTAACTAAGTTAGTAAGTGAGTTATTAAGTATGTCAGTTGGAACATAAGCAAGCAAGCAATATCTAGGGAAACGTTTATGGTGTCATGTAAACCCTAAACAATACATGTAAATGTTTAGTAGTTGGTGTAATCAAATGAGCACTATTAAGAAGAGAGTGTGATATGTGTAAGCAGAAATTATACCTGGAATTGTTGGAGCAGCTGCCGTTGTTGTTGTTGCTGTTGTTGATGTTCCGGTTGTAGTTGTTGTTAACGGTATTGGAGTGATGCTAGAGGTAGAGGCTGCATAGACAAGCAACATTAAGCGAAGATATATAATAAATAAAAAGGCAAATGTTAAAATGAAACAAAACATGATTTTGGCTTAAAATGTCAGACATACAAGCATAACTTTTTTTTTACTTTTATACATTGTGAAAATGATTCGACGTCCGACATGAGTGCACATCAAACGTGTCACTGCACTCGAGGATGTACCGTATATACCGACTTTCGAGTGAAGGACTCTGAATTAAGTGTGCGGTTGTTCGCGGTCAATATGTTTCTATAATAAGTGTGTATTACTGGACGAATTAAAATAAAACCTTGTTATGTATTCGTGCGACTTTTCATGAAACATAAACGTAATTTTATCACAAGTAAATTACTTGCATTGCCTCTAGTATGTTTGATAAAAACAATTAAAATTTAGGAAAATATGTGATCGTCATAATGATATTTCTTGAATGTTCGTAGATACGAAAACTCAAAAGAAGGGAGCTTGTGATGTTCTTATGTACGAATATTTAAGGATGTAACTTGCGATTTTCTTATATAAGAATATTCAAGAAGGTAACATGAGATGTACTTGTGTACGAATATTCAATACGGTAATATGCGATGTTCTTTAATAAGAATATTCAAAAATGTAACTTGCGATGTTCTTAAATACGAATATTCAAGACGATAACATACGATGTTCTTAAATACGAATATTCTAGAAGGTAATTTGTGATCTTCTTATATACGAATATTCAAGAAGGGTAACATGCTATGTTCTTAAATACGAATATTCAAAAAGGTAACATGCGATGTTCTTATATACGAATATTCAAGAAGGGTAACCATGCTATGTTCTTAGGTACGAATATTCAAGAGGGTAACATGCGCTGTTCTTATAAACGAATATTCAAGAAGGTAACATGCGATGTTCTTAAATACGAATATTCAAAAAGGTAACATGCGATGTTCTTATATACGAATATTCAAGATCGTAACATGCGATGTTCTTATATACGAATATTCAAGAAGGTAACATGCGATGTTCTTATATACGAATATTCAAAAAGGTAACATGCGATGTTCTTATATACGAATATTCAAGAATGTAACATGCGATGTTTTTATATACGAATATTCAAGAAGGTAACATGCGATGTTCTTAAATACGAATATTCAAAAAGGTAACATGCGATGTTCTTATATACGAATATTCAAGAATGTAACCTTCGCTGTTCTTATATACGAATATTCAAGAAGGGTAACATGCGATGTTCTTACGTACGAATAGTCAAGAAGGTAACATGCGATGTTCTTGAATACTAATATTCATAAAAGTAACGTGCGTTGTTCTTATATACGAATATTCAAACGAAGGTATCGTGTGCTGTTTTTATATACGAATATTCAAACGTGTGGTGTTCTTATATACGAATATTCATAGCTATGATGTACTCCTGGGTCATTTATAGCAATTTAACCCGGATGGACGTAACAATAATACATTGTATGAACCACGTGACATGTGCTGAATAAATAAATCAATCAAACTACAAGTTTTGACTAGCACTTTCGGAGCACTCTATGCGTTAGGGTATTCTGAATACACACTTGAACTCATTCGCACACCTGGTATATGTAACTTCTGACAAAC
Organism: Serripes groenlandicus; assembly: GCA_031761405.1. Taxonomy (NCBI): domain Eukaryota; kingdom Metazoa; phylum Mollusca; class Bivalvia; order Cardiida; family Cardiidae; genus Serripes; species Serripes groenlandicus. The sequence continues at coordinate 110,191,689 of JASEVX010000004.1, read as the reverse complement.
TAGGAGTAAAGCAAGGGTATTAATATTATAAACACTGAATGTCGCGGAATGGAGTGGCAGCAGCGCCCACGAAACCACTGGATATGAACGTTTTGTGATAACATTTAATTCACGTCACACGAAAACGGACCTTCGGAGAATTATACAATTTATAAAGTTTACAAAAAATCAAATTACATAGTTATATGAGCCGTATCACGAGAAAACTAACACTATGGACTTGGCGTAATGTATCGTAATGTATCGACCAAGATCAGCCTACGCAATCCGCGCAGGCTAATCCGGGCCGACAATTTCCGCCTCAAAGGGATAGAGTTATAGAGTTATGACTCCTGAAACAGAAAATCCACAGGTGGTGAAAAGTGTCTGTCCGGGTAAGCCTGCGTGGTAGACTGATCCTGTCGATACTTTATGCAGAGCCCACAATGTTGGTTTTCTCGTGAACGGCTCAATTATAGTCGTTGTTTGGTAACGCAAGTTTGTCAGAAACATGTAGGGTGCTTTCCCGACTGAATAGCAAACAGCAAAGGCTTTAACCGATCCGGAACTACACTGGTCTCTGTGGTCAGTTTTCGCAAGGCGTGGTCCACGTGACATTATACTCGGATGACCCTGATACTTGTTCAATGGATGACTTGTGGAAAAAACATAGCTAAGCAAGCAATATGTATGTATGAAAAAGCTAAACATCTATAAGTTTGCCAGCTTCAAAATAATATATGTATATATATATACATAGAGAACTCTACCGGAAAAATGTAATAGCATGCAATCTTAAAATTCAATGACAAATCTATTGTTTTATATGTTATGATATACATACTTGTTGTTATGCACGTTCCAGAGTTGAATAATTTGGCTGAAATAGATAAATTGATTAGAAATATACTTGGAAGAGAAAATTAAATAACATTTAAATCAAAGTGTTTATTTCCTAACCGAACCACAGTGGTTTCCTACAAATGGCCGACTTTTGACTTTGAAGACCCGGATCAGACTTTGTAGCGGCTTACATAGGAGTATGTGTAACCCTTTCCCACATAGAGACGCTTTCTGACGCCTCTGAAGCAGACACATTTTGAAAACATTGTGGCAAAAGGATAAACTGCTTATAATGAGCAGTTTCTCCTTTTGCCAGGATGTTTTCAACTCTTTTTAATTATCATTATTTCATATGTAGAGATATTTTTCTCATTTCCCTTAGACATTTTTAAAGTTGTCTCCTCTTAGATTTGGAAGTATGTGGGAAAGGGGGATTAAGTTTGTTCTTTGTTGTTTGTCTCCGAATAGATGTTTTCCTGAAGTGTGTTTCAACCAGTCTAACCAAATGATGTAAATATGTCAGTTATCAGCTGTATGACGTTATTTCTTGCAGAAAGTGCGCGGTTCTATGTTCTTGTGTATTAGTATGTTATGAACAACACACTAGTTACATACACAAACATCTTTTAAAATACATCTACATCATAACAATGTTGGACAAAATTGTGACAAAAAGGATAAATTGCTAACAATAAGCGATTAATTTATCCTGTTGCTACAACGTTTCCAACTCGATTGAATACCAATGCTTACATTTTCAGATATTTGCCTTATAATGCACAGATGACTTTTAATTCATCTGCTGCAGAACTGTTTAACCACCATTAAACACGACTCATGCTGGTCAAGCTTAATATTCTAAAAACTTAACTGATCGAACGTATTGACATGAGAAGACCAACATTATGGACTTAAATTTGCGTTAAGTATCGACCCAGATCAGCCTGCGCAGTCCGAGCAAGCTAATCCGGGCAAAAACGTTCCGTCTAAGGGGGATAGATGTATAGAGTAATGATTCCAGAAACAGAAAATCTACAGGAGGTGAAAGGTGTCTGTCTGAGTTAGCCTGTGCGGCATGCTTAGGCTGATCCGGGTCGATACTTTACGTTAAGTCCACATTGTTGGTTTTCTCGTGGAACGGTTCATTTAATTATATAACAAACAAGCTTGTGTTTACTTACTAGAACATTCTGGTATTTCGCATGGTTCCCATTCTGGGATGGAATCACCTGTTTCATTGATATAACACCAGGGTTGACCCAGAGCCAGACCAGGGTCACGACACAGAGCGCCAACACCAGGAACTGTACACAAGTAAGTGAAGTAAGTAAACATATCTTTTATTAAAGTGACATGTGTGTAATATATAATAAAACATTATACACAGTTTGTTGGGATAAAACACCCGACCCCATGGGCATTTATGTCACTATCTTTAAATGTAATGTTTATGTACGTAAGTTCATGCATTCTTATCAGTGTGTGGTTCATGGAGTCTATATACATATATACACACATATATAATGGTATTATCGATGGTCTCGTTCGAACATGCCGATGCTACAGTTTGTAAACCATGTAGTTATTGCATCCCGGAACGAAGCCATCAAAATACAAAGTATAAGACGAGTGTCAATCGATAAAAGAGTTGTTGACACCCCCTAATCCTCGTTACTCTCAGTACACCATCCCTTTACCACATACAGACGCTTGTTGACGCTTCTGCTGCAGACGACTTTTAAAAACACTGTGACAAAAGGAGAAATTGCTCAAAACGAGTGTTCAACTCTTTTTAATAATAAAAACCTTAAGATTGTTTTTGTCAAAATGTTTTCAAAGTCGTCTGCTGCAGATTTGCTGTAAGTGGGAAAGAGCTATTCTTTATTAATCGAATGTAATGATAACGGAATGTGTCGTCATTCGTCGTCCGCCAATGGGCTTAATAGTGTATGTTATAGATGGTTGCCTGCTAAAATTGTTTTGTGAAGTACATGTATAAAAAACTCAATAAACGGTCGTTATGTGAGCTAGCCCCCGCTACATAACTACCGTTGAAATTCCGTAATATACCTTAAGCAAATAGTACTTAATATGGTTATAAATTCTTCAATAACATTGAAAGAACGATAACATTAGTATCTGCACCAGGCCTGGTAGTCCCGCCTTGTTGGTATATTGGTTAAAGCTTCCACGTTGAGGGCGGAAGACCAATGTACTATCTGCGGGTCATATCATACCAAAAGCTTTAACAATCTTAGAAGTGATTTCTCCGCTTGACACCCAGGGTTGTTTGGATGGTATTACCGGTAAGTAATGCGCTGGTATCAGGATAAATCTACATGTACCAGAAGCACCGGTAATTTACATAGCACATGGTGTTAAATACAGTCGTAAGCGGCGTGAAATCATATACAACAGTCCACAGGGAGGCTTGATGAGCGGGAGGTTGAAGGGTTAAATCCTGGTGTCAATAAAGGGATCTCTTTTTATATAACCCATGGTGAGCCGCCAGTACCAATTACCTGCCGTACTGGTGCCGAAAAGAAACTAATGGTAAATTATTACGATAACAATAATGACGATGTAACAAAAAGCAATTATATAATACTATTTAGATTGTTTGATTGTATGGTGTTTAACGCAGAATTCAATCATTGTTCAGTTACATCACAGCGTTTCCTCAGTAATTCACCACTACTACTTGTCCATTTATCCAGAAACCAATGTGTCAGTCATAATGATAATCGATCAATCCTGAGCGTGAAGGAGGGACAGCCATTACTATAATTTTGTACCGACCGGGGATCGAACCCGCGACCTCCCGTACCCGAGGCGGAGTAATAATAAGCTATCAATAGTTCCTTGTGTTAACTTACGAGAGAAGGCGTGGCTATTTGGTGTCTGGGAGTCCCAACTCTGACACGCCCATCCGCTGGTTGTACATGCTCGACCCCCACTGTACTCATCAGACTGGCCGGCGGTGTAACATTCGTTCTCTGACAAAAAATACGAAAGTAAACTAACGGCACGTTAATATCACAAATCTCATTCGTCATATAATAAGCACTAATAAACTACTACGCAGTCATATGTAACTAACTTCACAGTCATACAAGAGAAAGTTGATGCAAGGCATCAATGTCGCCGGAAAAGACTGCATTCATTTATTTTTTAACACACATGCATTCTTGACTTCCATTAGTCTAAACATACACATAATGTTTTCATTAAGGACTAATTCCAGGAATTTTTTTCATGATTTCTTTTTGTCAGGATTTTGGATTTTTTGTATTTGTCAATAAAACCACAACAAATACAGTTTGGGATTTAAATCTACATACAATAAAAAGCTATTTAACCCTTTCCATGTCTGAAGCAACAATGAAAACCTTTAAACGTTTAAAACATTGAGAAAGCGGTTAACTTGCTGAAGACATGTTAAAATTTATCCTCAATTGTTTAAAAAGTAGACCACACTTGAAACACCATATCAGCTAAATTGTTTATTTAAATCATTGATGCATACACTATGTGTATGGCGCAAGAGAAATGCCAGTTGCGAGTCCTATTTAAAAGATGGCAAGTATGAAATTAATTGGGTGCGAAAGACCAGATCTTCTTTATTTCTAAAATTATTGTTTTACACTTTATCAGAGTTTGTTCCTTTGTTTAATTTGTTTCAAGCCAAATAAACATTTAATATCACATATATTTAATCATTAAAGTGTGTAATATTAGCTATCTATCTTTTACATTTTCCTTCTTTCTCCTACATTCGACCATTGCACTCGTTTCGTGACGTATAAGAAATTAATTTTTCGTGCGACATTTTTAGTCTGCATAACTCGTCAATGTCATGGAAGCACTTTTCTAAGTTTACATTTTACTTCCGGTTACTTCCCTTTATATTTTGGCAATATGAAAGTATGTCACGAACTGAGTAGAAAGCGTTTAGACGTTCACGACCGATAAACAGGCTTAATTTGAGACATATGTTCTAAATATTTCTTATTTTTGTTTATGTTACCAGTTTATGTTGATACCTATTTAAATTAAAATTATAGTTTGACCACTCGCTTCTTCATATCGAAATGAGCATGCGCGAAAATCGATGTTAAAGGTCACGAAAATAGGACACAACAGGATACTATATTTAGTTTAGAAACAATTCCTTTTTTTTAGATATACATGGATTAACATTATTAAATGAATTCTACACAAATCAAGACATCTCTTTGAACATCAAAATAACATTCGGTAAGTTAAAATTGCTATTAAAAGTAGAATTCGACGTGATTTTTATCTCGATATTGACATATAACAGTCTGCAGCAAGTCTAACGGGGACTCTTTTGTCTTCGTAAATAAGACAAAAAAACATAAATGCGAGTCAAAATAAAGAAACTGCAAATACTTAAAACATCGGATTATCTATTTCATGTTAGATGTGTCATAACTAAGTGTTTTTAAACAAACACAATTGTAACATGTTCAAGACATTTAAAAATTATTTTTTTTTTAAAAATAACTCTGCCTCCCATGTCACTCCCGGCGAAAAATGAACAGACATCTCATTATAACATAAATTCTTCCAAAACCGCTATTTCTACGATTTCGCACAGTCATCTTATATTTACATGGAAACTTTCGACACCGTCATTTCTACGATCTTGCATAGTCATCTCATATTTACATGAAATTTCCAAAACCATGATTTCTACGATCTCGCACAGTCATCTCATATTTACATGAAAACTTCCGACACCGTCATATTTATGATCTCGCACAGTCATCTCATATTTACATGAAAACTTCCGACACCGTCATATTTATGATCTCGCACAGTCATCTCATATTTACATGAAAACTTCCGACACCGTCATATTTATGATCTCGCACAGTCATCTCATATTTACATGAAAACTTCCGACACCGTCATATTTATGATCTCGCACAGTCATCTCATACTTACATGAAAACTTCCGACACCGTCATATTTATGATCTTGCACAGCCATCTCATATTTACATGAAAACTTCCAAAACCGTCATATTTATGATCTCGCACAGTCATCTCATACTTACATGAAAACTTCCAAAACCGTCATATTTATGATCTCGCATAGTCATCTCATACTTACATGAAAACTTCCAAAACCGTGATTTCTACGATCTCGCACAATCATCTCACACTTACATGAAAACTTCCGACGACATCATTTCTACGATCTCATACAGTCATCTCATATTTACATAAAAACTTTCGACACCGTCATTTCTACCAGGGTCTTTCAAATAGTACTCTTAGTATTTGAAAGACCCTGTTTCTACGATCTCATCCAGTCATCTCATATTTACATGAAATCTTCGACACCGTCATATCTACCTTCTCATCCATTCATCTCATATTGATTTTAAAGCTTACGACAAAGTCTCAAAATGTCATGAAAACATACGGCAGAAAACTATTTGGTTTCCTTCTTTGAAAACACCAGAGGTATAAATTGTCACATAATAAAATCGCTTCAAATGGCTAGTTGGAAGCATTAACTGTATAAATCAATTTCTCCTATTTCACAAGGTTTTAAAAAGAGGGTTATATATTATGTGTCAAGAAAGGGATCAATAGTTAGTGTGCTAATCGTATTCTCTACTGATTGCACAATATCAGTTCTTCAAATATAAAATATATACAATTAATGCTGAGATATAGTTAGTTATTCAAATCGGTATGTTGTACTTAGTGTTGACTCGAGTAGTTCTCGAATAATTTGAAGATTGTCACCCAAAATACCTGAGACAGTTTAGTCTCTAATTTAAAGTCTAAAT